>OY755082.1:28476080-28911080 GCA_963576655.1 Gastrophysa polygoni
CGTTTTGTAGGAATGACTAGTATATGTCTAGGTTTTGGTTTTCATCATCCATAGAATACATTGCTATACATAAATTTGTTTAAGATTCTGTAAGTAAGCTTCACGATATAATTTATTTGTGGAAAATAATTTTTCTTTTTCAAGAATAATCTTTATAATTGTATTTTGAGTGATTTCTAGATCACATAAGGCTGTTTTGTACATACTCCCCAAATAATGACACAGTATCGTATAATGGACTGCTAGTGCATTATACACCATCACAATTGTTTTCCTGCTTAAAATATTTCTCAGCTGATAAAATTTACGTATAAGTTTTCGAAGTCTCAGAATTGTATATGATACATGCTCAGACCATCGTAGGTGTTGGTCTAAGATTTCAGCCAGATATTTAATTTTTTCAATTTTTTTTATAGTGCGGCATGTGCAATGAATATGGTCACAGGTTTTTTTTCTATTGTTATTTTATCAAACTCTGGTTGATCTCTAATATCAGCACTGATTGTGATAAATTTTGTCTTATCAGTATTTAAGCTTAAAGCTACCATCTATGTAGTCAAAATATATCTTTAACTCTTGTTCGACTTGTTGGTATACTTTTGTCCAAGAATCTCCAAAAACATTATCACTGTGTCATCAGCATATGAGATTACTGAGCTTTTGGTGTTTCTCAGTACTCCAATATTGTTTATATAACTTAGGAAGAGTATGGGACCCATCACTGTTCCTTGCGGTACGCCTATGGTGATAGGAAGGGGGTTACTAAAACAATTTTTGATTTTTACTCTCTGAGTTCTATCCAAGAGATAATTTTCAAATAGATTAAGAACAGTGCCTCTTTTCCCCGATATTTCCAATCTATGCAATAATATTTTGTGATCCACGGTGTCAAACGCCTTGGCCAGGTCTAGAAATATTATTAGGCACTTATTGGTATCATTAAGATTAGCCAAGACGTCTTTCACCAATCTGAATATAGCCTGTTCTGTGGAAAAGCCTTCTCGGAAACCAAATTGCGAGTTTGATAAGATGTTATTGGATTCTAGGAATTGCATAAGGCGGACTTTCAACACTTTCTCGAATATTTTTGCAAAATTATTTATAGCTGTAATAGGCCGATAATTCGTAGCGAGTTTCCTATCGCCTGCTTTGAAAATTGGTGTAGTTATTGATTCTCCAAGCACCAGTGATAATACTGGTTAGGAAGCATATATTTATTATGTGTGACAACGGATCCGATAGGTTTTTGTTGAATTTTTTTATCAAAAAGACCGAGATACGATCAGGACCTGCCGATGTGTTATTTTTTAGACTAGAAATAGTGGAGATTATTTCATTCCTTGTCACTGGATTGAGAAATAGCGATTCTCTTATATGAGGATTTACTTCCTGCGGAGACGTTTTGGTATCAATTTTTTGGGCCATGAGCGTTCCCACCTGAACAAAAAATTTATTGAGATACTCAGCTTTTTCTAGGTCTGATGAGATTTCAATACCTTGGTCATCGGTTATATTTATATACTATCTGCTTGAAAACTTTTCGATGAATTTGATATGTCATTAATTTCAGTCCAAATTTTTTAATAGTCATTATTTGCCGCTATTATTCTATTTTTATAGTAATCGGTTTTTGTTTTACGTATTAGATTGTTTAGAAAGTTTCTGTAATGTGTATATTCTTTTTTTTTTTTCATTTTTCAGCTTTCAATTGTATATTCTATTTTTAATTCTAAAGAGAAGTTTTTTTAAAAGCCTGGATTTCAATCGATCTCGATGTCTGATTGAAGTTATCAATCCATCGGTTATCCAAGGCTTAAGTTTCTTATTTTCCAATTTCAGTTTTTTAGTTTCAGAACTTTTTTATGAATGATTGCAAGGTGTTGATAAAATGATTATACGCTGACAGTGGATCAGTTGAGTTCATTACATATTCCCATTTTTCGACATCTAGTAGACTACTAAGCTTTTTATAGTCGATATAGTTCTTTTCAATTGTTGTGACAGCATTAAATTTTGTCACACCTCGATCAGTTAGTTTCACAGATAGTGCTATAGCGTAGTGATCGGTTATGCTAGTTTTGCATATAAATGAATTAATGTTTTTCTCATGGAATGCCTCATTTTTGTTTATTCTAGTGAATATATGATCAATTAAACTTGAGGTATATTCAGTGATTCGCGTTGGTTTTGTGTTAATTTTAGGAAAGAACCCATGTGTGGCCATATTACAAATATAGTTATTGCCATATGTGTCATCTACTTTTAGTAAATTTATATTAGTGTCACCTATGAATACTTCGAAAGATTTTTTTATTTCTAGTTAAAAAAAGGTTATCAAGTTCAGTAATATACAATTGTTTGCTTGTAGCTGGTGGCCTGTATGATGCTATTATTGAAAAGGTCATATTTTCCAGGATGAAATCGATAACCAAAATTTTTGTTTCTGAGAGGTTATGTATTGTACTTATTACATTCCCAATTTGATTTTTTACATATAGAACAATGCCATCGTTTTGATTAAATCTAGATTGGTTATAAAAAATTTTAAATTCAGGAATTTCGAAATTTTCTAAACTTTCAATGAGAAAAGTCTCTGATAAAACAATGACGTCAATTTCGTTTTTTACAGAGTCGATATATACTATGAGTTCTTCAAAGTTTTTGTTCAGGCTTCTAATATTGAAGTGACCTATGTTTAAATGTTTCTTACCTTTTGTGTCATTGCAAGAATTTATATCGTAGACGTACGTAGACGTAGACGTACGTCTGTCTCTCTCTCTCTCTCTCTATACTGCTACTTTTATAACTCGTCTAGAGTTTTCAGTTTTTAAAAAACTTTTATTTTTCGAAACTACGGTATACAAGTGAAATCGATGTTAGCAGTACGAATATTCTGTCAAGACTAACTACATGAAAAATGAATTATTAAAATGTGAGATGAGAACGCTGACTCAATTCCTGGAATCCATCTCGCATCTCGCGGGGACGCAAGGTGCTGAGTTGCGGAATTGATGATGCAGAATGTTTCCCATGGGTTTCCTGGGAATATGGTATGTAACTCCTCCCATCCCAGAAGGATCCATACAAGGGGTGGATCCATCATTCGTCGTCGTCTTCGGTACTTGGGCAGGGTTGAAGTCTCCTGGTGGGTTGCCTTGGTTTTTCGGGCTCTCTATTTGCTGCCTCCTGGGGGAGCGCAGTTTCCGGTGCCGAACGTTTGGTCCAGTACAGGTATATCGTGCCAGTAATTGATATAGCTATCAATAGGAGGTAAATGGGTGTTGCCCAAATATAGGATGTATCTTGTTTCGCGTTCTTCAGGGTGACTTGGTGGATCTTCTGCTGCTCCCTTTGGATTTGGTGTAGTTGGTCCAAGGGTATATCGTGGATGACTAACTCTTGTAGGTGCGTGCTAGATATCTTGGGAATTTTCACAGCGGGCAATAGTAAGGGTTGGCCGCTGATAGTGTCCTCGTTGTTTGCGTAGGAGTCTCGAGACGTATGGAAACTGCATCCAGATGGTACCTCAATGAAGTAGGGTCCTTTTAGAGTTGCTAAATCGGTTTTATGACATTTGGTCTCGATTTTTGTGTCTTCCCGGAATATGGCTATGTAGTGGGCGGCGTTGATTTGTTCGACGATTTCACCTTCAAGTATGACCGGGATTGGCTCACAGGAAGTCGGTTCTTTCGCCTTCAATTGTAGGAGTTGGTATATACAATCTTTCGGATTGGAGTGCTGTTGAAGTTTTCCAGTGCTGCAGTAATACGTTGGATGTGTATTTCTGCATTCGGTATCTTGATACTGATAGAAGTTTTCGTTCATTGCCAGAAAAGTTTTGGTAGGGGTCAAAATAGTATTGGTTTTGGTAGGTATCGAATACAGATGGAAGTATGAATAGGTTTCGGGAAGCATTATAGGAAAGTGAATGATGAAAACTATCCTGTCGTTTGATAGGTAAGATTCGATTTCCAGAATTTCGTAATATTTGTGTAACGTAATATTATCGTTCCCAAACAAGAGTTGATTTGATTGATGATGACTTAGAAGTGTTTGGATCATAAATTCCAAATCTTCGATTTGCAAATTGGTAGCGTGAACAATTTTCAATCTCGCGAAGGTGATCGCATTTTCCAAACCATTAAGTATTTGTAGTAAGATATTCAATATTGCTGCCAATTGATCTAGGGCGATTTTTGGAGAGAGGTAAAATCAAATGATATTTTGTCCAGCTCTTTACCGAGTTCGTTAATTTCATCTGATATTTGCTCTTGATTTTGTTTGATCAATGTTAAAGATTTCTCGTAATCATTCATGACCCTTTTTGTTAATGAGATCTGTTTGTCCAAGGTTGTTGCTATATTTTCTTGGTTGGTTTCGAGGGTGGAAATAGCGTCGTCATATCTCTTGCCATCATTGGCATCCAAGTTACCTGAAATACTCTTGAAAATGCTACCTGAACCGTCAATGAGTCCTCTCCTAACTCTTTTACTTGGGTGTATGGAGTTAAATTTTTCTCTAGCTAGATTGAGATTGAAAAGAATGGCGTTGTCTATATTTATTAACTCGAAATAGTACAGTGGGTGTCGACTTTGAAGAATTTGTTTAATGTTTTCATATTGATCAGTTTATTTTAGTAACTTCGTTTCGATGGGGTTAAGGTCAAAGTAGTGGATGAACGTGTTCATATGGTAGGATTCCGGGATTGGAATCTAGGCTAGTTATCCTTATTTCTTGAGCACTGTTCGCTTTCAGTGCGAGGAGTGTCCTGAAATGCGATAGGTTTTTGATTAGATAATGACCTTTTCAGATTGTTTTTGTGGTAGGCTTTCGTTGATCTACTTATCGTTGAAGAGGTAGCTGATTTGTTTCTACGCGCTGTTTGCGCGTAGTAATTTTTTGATCTTTTCTGAGAGTGTGAATTTTGCATCTGGGGCTCGCTTTATTCCGAGCTCTGGTTTTATGGTAAACTGAAGTGTCTGGCTGATGAGTCAGTGGGTCGTGTCTATTTTGGTTAACCTTTTCCAATACTTTTTCTTTTTGCTTTGTCATTTGTTGATTGAGTTTTTTATAGATTTCTATGGTACGTTCCTTGTGTTGATCAATATAATTGTTATATAATTTTTCTTGGATATTTATGTCGAAAGGACTATTCGAATCGAGGTGTCCATTGATGATGTCCATATGGCGTTATTTGGTTGCTGAGTGAATCGCATGGTTATAGCCGAGGATTGCATGAGGCATTTGATCTAAGATGTTTAAATCTTTTTTTGTTTCTCCGATTATTCTTAGATGTTCGATGATGGTCGAATGGAACCTCTCTATTGGATTATTAGAATTAGGGTTCAAAGCTGTGGTGTAATGGATTTTGATTTTGTGGAGTGTGGCAAATTCTTTGATGATGGTGTTTTTGAGTTCGGTTCCTTGGTCTAAGACGAGTAATTTCGGGGTGCCGTGATGGGTCATGAATGTTATGAATGCATTTGCAATATGTATTGCAGTTAGTCCTGTAAGGGGGTATGCTTGCGCATACTTTGAGAATTTATCTATTATGGTAAGGAATTTTTGTCCTTTGATTGTGAATACATCTCCGTGAACAATTTCGAATGGTTTGTTTGGTGTCGGTGTGAGTTCATATTTCTGTTTTGGCGGGTTTCTGTCATATTTCATTCTTTGACACAGTTCGCAGTTATTAATATATTTTGTGACGGTACTCCTGATGTTGGGCCAATAATATCGTCTTTTTATTTGTGTTTCAGTTTCGATAATCCCACGGTGGTTGGTTTTGCCCTCATGGCATAATTTTACAGTTTCATCGCGAGAATCCGATGAGAAAACGTCTTCTAGAATATTATTACATAGGACTAGTTTGAACGCGGAGTTTTTGAACGTGTCTTTCAGAATTTGACAGAGTTTGGGGATCAAGTCCTTGTTGTCTAAATGTATCGCGAAAGTTTTGTCAGTCGTAGTGAATTCTCTGAATGTTTTTATCACATCTTATTCGAAATTTTGTTTAGAAATTTGTATTATTGTTCTTGTTTTGTTTTCGAATAATCGTTTCATTTTTGGGACTTCTGGGGAATGTAAAACGACTCTAAGGAATATTTGATTTTTGAAATTATTGATTGCGGTTTCGGAAATAGGAATTTCAAGTATGGGGTTTTCGTGACTTGTGTGTGTGGTTTCATTATCGTCTTCTTCGTTCGTGTCGTTAGTGTTAGGGTTAACGTCATTCAAGTTTGGGCTTTTATCGATATTGCCGGCTATAGATTCGGTATCATTTTCGATATTGTTCTCATAATCGTTTACTATATTATTGCGCGATGTTGATGAGTTATTCGAGGACATTGTTTTGTTGAAATCTTCCATATAGGAGAATATGTCATTAGTGTTGGTTTCATTGATTTTTATACGTGACAGGGCATCGGCATTTGAGTTCAATGATCCCTTTTTGTATTGGATGGTATAATCAAACTCATCAAATTCGAGTCTTGCACTCGGGTCTTTTATGGAGAAGAGCCAATGAAGGGGTTTGTGGTCACAGAATATTGTGAATTTCCGGCCATATAGATAAGGACGGAAATACTTTGTGGCCCACACAATCGCGAGAAGTTCTCTCTCAATTGTGCTATAGTTTTGTTCTGTTTGATTGAGTGTTCTAGATGCATAGGCCACTGGTTTGTCCTGACCAACCGGTCCTTGTGACAGGACGGCTCCAAGGGCATACTGAAATGCATCAGTACAAAGGTTGAATGTTTTAGAAAAAACAGGGTATTGGAGAATTGGGTTATTTGTCAAGAGTTCTTTACACGTTTCAAAGCATTGCATATAGTCTGGGCTCAGGTCAATTTTTGCTCCTTTCTTCAAGCGAGATGTGAGGGGTTTCGTGATTTTAGAAAAGTCCGGAATGAATTTGCGGTGATACCCTAAGAGACCTAGGAAGCTTTTTATTTCTTTCGTGGTTTTAGGTATCGGAGAATTTTTTATTGCGGTGATCTTGTCTGGGTTGGGTTTAATGCCCTCCGTGGTTATCACATGACCTAAATAGGCGGTTTCTTTTTTTAAAAATTCTGACTTGTCCAATTGGTCTCGCGTAGACGGTTGAATACTTTTTTCAGGTTTACAATGTGCTCTTGAAGAGAGGCTGAATATATTATTATGTCATCAAGATAGACGAGACAAATTTCATTCTGGAGGCCTCTCAATATGTTGTCCATTACTCTTTGAAAAGTAGCAGGAGCATTTTTTAGGCCAAACGGCATTCTTAGGTATTCATAATGTCCGTTTTTGACATTGAAAGCCGTCTTCGGGATGTCCTCGGGATTCATTTCAGTTTGGTGAAACCCGCTAGCCAAATCTAAGGTGGAAAAATAGTTACACTTGCCGAGTTTGTCTAAAACGTCCGTAATATTGGGAATTGGGTATCGATCGTCAATAGTTTTTTCGTTAATTTTTCTGTAATCTACCACAATACGCCACTTCTTTTTGCCGGAAGCGTCGGCTTTTTTTGGTACAACCCAGATCGGAGAAGACCATGACGAATTGCTTGGCCGTATTATATTCTGTTGGAGCATTTTTTGTATCTGTGAATTAACTTCAGTTTTGTGGACAAACGGGTACCTATATGATTTAGTGTGAACGGGAATTTCGTCGGTTGTTTGAACTCTGTGTTTTACTTGGTTCGTGAAAGTTAAATTATTTTCGTCTGTGTGAAAAATGTCAGCGTATTTTCATGTGATCTGTCCTGATAAAGTCGTCTATATTGTGTTTGCCGTTGATTTCTGGTATTGGTTGGATAGTCATATGATAAAATTCGAAGTTATTCTGAACTGGAAAAGTTTTAATCGGGTGCAAAATCGTGAAATTCGTATCATCATTGGAATTGTTATGTATTTCTACGATAGCCCAACCTTTCGTTGATATTGACAAGGTTTCTGGAATAACGCAACTTTGAATGATTTGTTGAGGAATGATGATTTCACCTGATCGAGTTGTAACAGGAATTTTGATTTTTGTCACTGTATTTCCGGGTAGAAGTTTCTCAAAAAAAATTGATGGATTTGCATCGAAATATTCAATCGGGATGCAAGCGTTAGGAGTCGAGAGTTTCAAATTTGAGAAGTCTAAATTGGCATTCAATGCTTTCATAATATCGATACCTAAAAGGCCATCGAAGACGTTATGGAACTTATAGGCGTAGAATTTGAGTTTTTTGTTCTCATTAAATTCTTGGAAAGTTGGTATTGTTACAGAAATATTATGTTTTGAGGAAGCAAATGAGGTGGAGACTATAAACGGGTCATTCACTTTGTATTGTGAGAAATATTTATTAACAATCATTGGGTCTAGAAATGATTTAGTAGCTCCTGTATCAATCAGTAATTTCAAAGGTGGATTTTTTATGGCAATATAGAGTAATTGTCGTTCGTCAAAAGATGTATGAAATTCAATTACGTCTCCGGATTTGGGGAATTGTCCAATTGAAAATCCTCAGATTCTTCAAAATAATCAGGGTTTTCCGAATAGTCATATTCGTTTTCGATTGGACCCTCTATCTGGTTTTGGCAATTTTCATCAGAAAAATCAAACTGTTCAGTATTATGTAATTCTTCTGAAACCCATTTTCGATTGGTCGATTGAGGTTGAGGTCTAGTATTGGCGGTGAACTGCCTAGAGGTGGTACTCATGGGTGTAGGTTTGGGTTGATTGGAATTTTGGAAGTTTGGGTTTGGTTTCCAAACATTTTTTGGGGGTCCAAAGACTTGATTGTTCGAGAAGAATTTCTGGGAGTTGTTGGGTTGTGGTTGAATGTTATTCACAGGACCTGTTGGGAATGATGTTTTTGATTGATTGTGGAATGTTTGTGGGACAAAATTTGGGTTTTGATGTCTTTGTTGATAGGTATTCTGGTTGAAATTTTGACTGAAGTTTGGTCTCTGTACTTGATATTGATTTGGTTGGGTAGAATTCTGATTGGGGTAGTTGGGGTTTTGTCTGCCAGGATTTCTTCTAGTTTGTGTTGGATTCGCGTTTTGATATGAATGTTGAGTTGAATTTTGGAGGTACCTAATATTATCTTCTTTTCTAACGAAGTTTATGGCATCTAACATTGTTTTCGGTTCTTTGGTACGAACCATTATACCATAAGGGTTTTTCAAGCCTGCTAGAAATACTTCGAGTCCCTGTTGGTTGTACATATTTTGTTTAAAAGCGCGAACGTCTTGTGCTGTTTCATGAATTGCCAAATAATTTGAAATTGTGTTAAGTACTTTCCTAACTCTGTCGTGAAATTGGTAAGGGGTTCATTGGCACTTTGTCTCAGGTTATTCAAGTCGAGGGACAAACAGGTCTCATTCCTATGGTCGCTGAAGTTCGCGATCAGAACGTTTCTGATATCAGGAATGGTTTTCACGCAGCTAATATTAACGACCTCGCGAGCCGGTCCTTTTAGTTTGCTGATAATAGTGCGAAAAATGATCACATTTTGATAGCTATTCGCATTTGCAACGTCAAAGAAGTGAGTTTAAATGCTATCGATACTTTCAAGAAAGAAGTTCAATTCGTTCACGTCTCCGTTGAAATCAGGTATAGTTTCGGCGTGAACCTTGGTGAAATTTGGAATCGACATTGTATTGATTGCAGAACTGTTTTGTATGAGTGAATTATCAGTATCCAATGTAATGTTATTAAGCGTATTCGTAAGTGAACTTATTTCTAACTCTAGGGGATCTTCACTATCACTTGGGAAGGGAGAATCACTAGAGGAGTCTGACATTAAACAAAAAACGACTTACAGCAAGAGTATCGAACTTCTGGGTAGTCGAATTTCCTGGTTGCGTCTGCTTCTTGATCCTTGGTATCCTTAGTAACTGTACTGTCCTTTGGTATCCACTTTTCGGCGATCGAACGAACGGACACGTAGGAACTTTTCGATTGTTACTCAACTATGAAAATAGAAAAAGGTATCCGCGATGGATTCTTTGTAACAATCCTACCGACTGCGCCACTTTTATAACTCGTCTAGAGTTTTCAGTTTTTAAAAAACATTTATTTTTCGAAACTACAGTATACAAGTGAAAAAGGTATACAAAGACTTCATAGAACTTAATATTAACTCGACAAAAATTAGAAAAAAACAAGGGAAATATTTCATGTTATGCTGTTTATATAAATCAATGAGACGAAAGAAAAATAAGTGAAACAATGTGTTGATATCACCGCTGTCATACATAATTTGTTCCCAGTTGACCAAAACATGCAGCAGCTTTATGTCTGATGCATTTCAAATGTTCCATATTTTATCACAGAGATGCTCCAATTGGATATATAGAGTAGATGAATGTCCGCCTCAAATGATATCACAGATTTACTTCAAACTCATCACATGTTTTATCACATTTGATTCAGCTGTTCTATCACTGATGCATCTCGAATGCTTCATGTTTTATCACAGGAATGTCGCTATCGAAGATATAGCTTCGATGAATGTCCGCCTCAAATGAAATCACAGACTTCAGACTCTCACATGCACAACACTGGTTGACTGAAATGATGAATAACAAATCACTTCACAAACTATCCTGAAGAGGAACGAAATAAGCGACCAAATCACAGTATCTCACTCATCTACTCGCACAATAATTTTCATAACCTCATTCTGTGACGTCTCTTTCTATCTATAATATTATATAGTCAATTTTAATGCTATTGTCTTTTTTTTTGAGTATGGGTGCTGGAATGAATACTTGCAAGAGACAATCGACAATCAACAGTAATCAAATAAATGCAGATGACTTGAATTCACAAGGAACACCACAGCTGCCAATCGAAGAGTTGGTCGGGAGTAGAAAAAAAAATATATAATAATTAAGGGCGCCACCAGCTTAATTGCAGCTTAAACTAGAAAGCTCCCAGATGTTACGGGACCCACCCTGTATGACGAAGAGTAATATCCACATTCGTTACTCAGAGTATCTATGTAATGTTTGTTTTTTTTTTAAATCTCAAGATAAAGCTTGTTTGCTCTCCTGTTTACAAAACAAAGAACAAAAAAAAGTTCTTTCGATAAAGATTTTACTTGAGGATATTATAGTAGGCAAAAAAATATTAACACTGGATCAAATGAAATGTGTTGTGAACTTGCGGCAATACTAAGCATAAATGAAATAATTAATGAAATAATAGCCAGGTATACCCTACATGCGCATGTGAGGTTCACATTCAATACCAAGGAGAATTACATAAATGTACTACGGCACGCATGTCTCTTAATGAAGAGCAGGCTGGAAAAAGGAGTGATACTTTTACGGTTGGCACCTAAATATCATAATATATCTATGCCAATATAACTTAACCATAACAACATCGATTCGATTTTTCCTCAAGTAAAATATCTTATATACCTGAAAGAGGATTATACCTTTGCCCAATGGAAAAATAATGATAGTGCCTGAAGAGCTCTATGCAAAATCTAATACACAAATCACGAAAATACCGAATGAAAGTTCTTATGCTACGGCTTATCTGTCTATCTTGGGGATCCACCCAAGATTCAAAATCCAACGAAGTTTGCGGAAGATTGCCTAAGACTGTTGTGTATTTCCGTCACTCAGTGGTACAGCGGCTCATGGATCTATCTAGTTGACAACCAATATGAAGGTTTGTATAGTTCAGCCCGTTTTTCAGCATTCAGTACAAAGCTTCAATAGCACCCATGTATCCGATGGAATTTCAAGAAAGGTTTCTATACTTAAAACCCCAAATAAAAACCCTAAAAATCCATAAACAAAAAAAACATAAGAAAATGCGAATGCAGATAAGAAAATTCAATAACATGATACCAAAATACACCTTTTCACTATCGACTTTATTAATTCCTAAATGAATATTTCGACTATGAAAGCTGAATCAAATCTTACCTCTAGATGAGGGTTCGTTTCACTCCACAAATGAAAATCTGCGAACACAGTGTGTTCAATGGCATACGGTAGGAATTCCAGCTTGGTTAAAAACAAATCCTTCCTAAGAAGCTAGTTTTTTTGTAGCAATCCACAATACACACAAAAAAAGAACAATGTAACCAGTTCCGACAAAGTTATCCCACTATGTGGCTGAAAAATTACTTTTCAGAAAATGTCGTTAACTGTTCAACCAACGAAATCACAATGGCCGGAATATTCCAATATACTCGAATTCTCCAAGAATTTGCGAAGTAAACGAGTTGTTTGGGAGAAGAAAAATTATCTATTGTTATTATAATCAATATCGCTATATTTATTGTTCAAAAGTGAATGCCTACGCCATCTGTTGCGCGCGTTCTTGATGCTGATAGATTCACGAGAAGATAGCCCAAAGTACAATTCAGAGATGACCGATAACAGTTATCGATTTATCCAATAGGATGTTCTCTCGGCACGGAGATCGTGAATGATTGTGACACCACAGGTGAAACGATAAGTTTTGAGGAATTTTGTTACCTGGGTAAATAATATTGTTGTAACGAAAAATCAGAACGTTACAATTCAATTTTATATCACATACCTACCTATTCTCTACTGTAGTCGAATCATCTTATTACATTCCATCAGTTTTTCGCTTCCTAAACTGTTTACCACTATTAACCTTTTGGAAATCTTGCGATTAAATCGAATTCTTCAATGAATATTTCGTGTGACTTGTGCCTTTGTTGATCACCTACGCCTGATTAACAAGTATGCAATTTTGTGTTGAAACTTTGTCAAAACGAAGTTCTCTATTTAGATGAAGTCTGGGGATGAGTCAGTTTGATCTCGGTGATAAAACCTGCGATGAGACATTGTTCTGTAACAGGCATGAGCTGCATTTTAGTGCAAGTTGCATATGTTTCAGAAATTTGTGATGAAACAAAGTTCTTCGAGTTCGTTCGTGTGGTTAGCTGGGTTATATCCTCACTCGATCTGATTTGTCTTCTTACGGTCGTCAATTATAGCAAATATTTGCCCATTCTGTGTCCAAACGTTTTTGTATCCGAATTTCGCTTTCGTTTCATTCATAAGTAAACGTTTATTTTTTGTCAGATCTCCTGTGATGAATAACTTTTTACCTTTGAATTTGGCTGTGTTTTTCAATATTACAGTTTTGAATTCATTGTTTGCGAACTTTACAATTTTTGGTCGAGTATTTCTTAATATTCCACTTTGTGACCCTATTCTGAAAGCTGACATAATGTTACTGCTGTTCAAATTCAATTCATTCGTTGAGTATTTGAAGACACTTAGATGAAATATTTTCATTTTCGCTTTCTTGGATGCCGTAGATACAAATGTTGTTTCTTTTCTTATATTGCAACAAATCTTCCAACTTTCGTTCCATTGACTTTATCACTTCACCTTGGGTTTTTATAACTTTTTCGAGCTTCTCCAGTTTTTTGTTCACTATCTCGGTCACTGTTTTTGTTACCTGTGCGATGAAATCTTTGTTGGAGAATGCTTCCGCAATAGTTTCCTTAATAATATTCTGCACTTCTATCGTGACATATTTCATTCGGACAAAGTACCTTTGACTTTCACGAATGGAATCCAACATATAATAAATCTGACAGATGAATCATCAATATATACGAAAACATATAGATATTCTGAAATCCACTATGGATTGTACCCAAAAAACTGGACGCTTCCGGAAAAAGGAAATAGCGACTATCGTAAATTAAACGAAAAAACAATAGATGATAAATAAGACGCCCTACCGAATATATCTTCTTCGAATACATCTTAGACAAACTCGGAAAAAGTCACCACACTAGACTTAGCAAATGGGTTTCATCAAATCGAAATGCACCCAAACAATATTAGAAAAACAGTCTTTTCAACTGAAAACGGACATTATGAAATCAAAAGAATGCCTTTTGGACTCAAAAATGCTCCAAGTACATTTCAACGCGTGATGGACAACATTCTCAGAGGACTACAAAATGGAACATACCTCGTATATCTAGACGATATAGTAGTATTCAGTACATCACTTCAAGAACATATTCAAAGACTAAAACAATTTTTCGATAGACTAAGACAATCAAATTTCAAACACAACTCGACAAATCAGAATTCCTTAGAAAATAAGTTAATTATTTGGGACATGTCATAACACCAGATGGCGTTAAACCAAACCCTGATAAAATATCCGTAATTAAACAATTCCCAATTCTCTCAACACCTAAAGAAATAAAAAGCTTTTTAGGACTTGTAGGTTACTATCGTAAATTCATCAAAGATTTCGCTAAAATCACGAAACCTCTCACACAGTGTTTAAAAGGGAATCATAAAGTTGTTCATGATCAAAATTGCATCTCTGCATTCAATACATGTGAAAACCTGATAACAAATTCACCAATTTCACAATATCCGGACTTTTCAAAAAAATTCATTCAACAACAGATGCATCCAATATTAATTTAGGAATAGTACTTTCGCAAGGAACAATTGGATCTGATAAACCTATTGCATTCGCTTCAAGAACGTTAAATGAAACCGAACAACGATATAGTACAATAGATACAATAGATGTATGGGCCTGCAAATATTTCAGCTGTATCCAATATTAATTTAGGAGTAGTACTTTCGCAAAGAACAATTGGATCTGATAAACCTATTGCATTCACTTCAAGAACGTTAAATGAAACCGAACAACGATATAGTACAATAGATACAATAGATGTATGGGCCTGCAAATATTTCAGACCATATCTGTTTGGTAGAAAATTCACAATTTACACAGTCACCGACCATTAGTTTGGAATTTCAATCTTAAAGAACCAAATTCGAAATTAATCAGATGGAGACTCAAATTAGAAGAATTCAATTATGACATTATATACTAACAAGGAAAACGAAATACTAATGCAGATTTTCTCTCTAGAATTACTATCAATGCTCTAGAAAATGAATCAGTGACATAGTTTCAGAGACACTCGAATATCTCAGAAACCTATCCGAATACTTTGTACCCCCTGAAAACAAACCTCCAGAATCCAAGAATCCTAATATCTCACAAAAAATTCAAGTTATATCTGACGTACAAATAAAACCACCTGGAAAACCCTCTGACAAAAAAATAGACGACTACACTGGTACATCACCTCAACATTCAAACTTTAATTAAACCACTAATAACGGTATTACAATTTTGGACGGAATAATAAATAATAAAGTTAATCAAATACTAGTTTTTCATCATGTATACCCTAAATTGAAAACTCCTCAAGGAAACTATGGAACTCATAAGATCGTAACAGTCGAAATTCCAGAAACTAATAATAAATCATTGATTTTAGAATTTTTAAGAGACTATACAACTTCTGGCAAAATTTACTGTATATATTTCCACACAGGCAAATTATATCAGTCATTCAACAAAATATACATTGAACATTTCTCAGAATGTGGTCCAAAATTAGTCAAATGCACAAAAAGAGAAAATACCGTACAAGATAAAGACGAACAAATATTAATTCTGAAAAATCATCATGAGAGTAAAACCAATCATAGAGGAATATCGGAAACTCTAGAAAAAATTAAACAGAATTGATATTGGACAGGAATTAATTAAGTAACTAATTTTATAAATTCATGTGCAATTCGTCAACGAACAAAGTATGCTATGAAAAAAACATATACTCCACTCATGCTAACTGAAACACCTTCCAAACCTTTTCAAATGGTCCATATAGATATATTCTTTTACGATAATAAAAATTATTTGACACTTGTAGATGCATTCACTAAATTTGCCCAAGCATATCAAATAACAGGAAAAACAGCTATCAATGTGAGCAATGCTCTAATGAAATATTTTACATCATTTGGAATACCCGAAAAATGTATAATCGATAATGGCACTGAATTCATAATGAAACAGTCAAAGAAATTCTGAATTCACATAAAATCAAAATTCATTTCACTACACCAGCTCATCACTAGAATCAAATAGCATAGTTGAAAGATAAGATAAAGAAGATAATTTGATGGATTATGCTATTATTGGATATAATAGTTCATTACATAGCGCAACAAATTATACTCCATTCGAATTAACTTTTGGTCACACTAATTCAAGGAACCCTAATGAAATATTTCTTCCAAATTCATTTTTCACAGATTATGCTGATAATCATAAGAAAAAATTAGAACATGTATATTGGAAGGTGAAAGAAACCCTATATAGAAGTAAAAGAGCGAAAAGTTATTTCCAAATCTAATACACAAGGTGATGATAATCCAGACTTCAAAGTAGGACAAACTGTATACAAACAGAATCCTTATAATCGCAATTAGAAAAATCAAATTCATAGGTCCATTCGAGATAATAAAAACCTTGGATAGAAACAAAGTAGAGATTCAGAATAAAGATAAAAAGAATTAGATAGAGATAGATTGTTTATTATATCTGAGAAAATACATCTCTTTACAAGAGGTTTGGTTACATTGTACTAAGCTATGAATAGTTGTATACTTATTGGGTACAGGTTTGATTCGCTATTCTTAAGTAATGACAACAGTAATAATAATAATAACCTCTACATAGAATGAATTACTTACCTACTCATTTAGAACAAAAGAGCGCAGTTTGAGAATATTGATTAGGACGTTGACAAAGCTAGATAATTGCGTAAAGTTGCTAGAATCGAGTAAGATAGTTGAACTATTGAAAGAATTAACAGCTGAGAATAGTTCATGATTTCTAATACCAGTGTAAATAGGACACTCAAAGAGGACATGTGAGAGTGATTCATTTACGCACAGATTGCAGAGTGAGCTTCTGTAGGATCTATGAAATAAGTTATACCTACCTCGATAGGTTATTTTGATACGGTTTCTACCACATAGGCGAATTTGAGCAATTATTCTCGAAATGTAAATAGGACCTAATTTCCGTAAGTAACTTCTGCTCTGGTCGGATGTAGATAAACTTTGATATATACGGGGATATGATGAACTTGATAATTTCTCCAAGTCAACAATTGAAAGTTTGTTCTTGTAACTATCCAGAATTTGGTTCAATAGATTCTTTGAATTGCTACGGAGATAAATTGTCCATAGATTACCACAGCCCGCAAAATCAAAGTATTCTTTTATTTGAAATGAAAAGTTATATTTTATATTATCATGATGTAGTTGTGTTAGTCGCAGAAAGCATCGTATTGATAAATGTACCTCATGTAGCTTTGAGCTTGTTCAGCCAGAGCAGGGCAGGTCTGTTTGTTTCAGGATTTTTAAACAATGTCATCAACTAGTGAGCAGTTCGTTGAAAATTAAAGATTTTTGAATTTTCTGAACCGGCCACTTTTGAAATAATGAAGGAAATCAACAAGTTGATATTACACCGTGGAAATATTTTCGAAGAACTCGTTGATTCTGTGAAGATTCATTGTTATGAAGACTTCAAAAATATTGAAATAGAGATGATTTGAACAAATGGAAATCTAGAAATTGCTGAAGATGTCGGTGGCGTCCTTAGGGATGCTCTTACCGAATTCTGGGGATCATTTTATGAAAAATGTAGTGTAGGCACGCATTTGCGAATACCTTACCTGTTCCCTAATGGGGTGAAATAATAAAACTGTGGACTGTATATTGATTGATTATATTATCAAATAATGAGAGAGGATGCGAACAGTTGCATGCTCTAAAACAGAATGATTGCGGTCATATAAAATGGTCACTTTCTACAAGCCAGGACTGGGCTAAAGATATATATTATTTGTAGCCTTAACATTCCGCCCGCCTTGAAAGCACGCCTTTCAAAACAAAACAAAGAAAAACAGATCAAATACAACAATAACACGATTATACAAAGTTATAAAAGAGGAAACATATATAAGATAGATATAGAAGATATAGATGTGTTACAGAGTCAACATCAGTCTATTGGTAGAGCACACACTTTAGAGATTGCTCGACGAAGTAGCACACAATTTTTCACAGGAATGTCAACTACTCTCATACCGCCTTCACTGCCTGGGTGAAGAGCAACAACTCTGCCATCGGAGTGGAGGAGCGTTTTCGTTTTTAACCAAAACGAGTGAGCCCACCTTCAGCAGTAATTCTGATCGCTGCTTCCATTTCAACCTTGTCTGCAACTCAGCTAAATATTCTCGATGCCAGCGCTTCCAAAAATGTTGCGATATAGACTGCAAACGTTGAAATAGTTTTAATCGATTTTCAGGAACATCCGTTAAATCAGTCTCTGGTAGCGCCGACAACGATCTCCCGATCAAAAAATGAGCTGGGGTCAGTGCACTTTCATCATTTATATCTTCGGATAGGGGACACAAAGGACGTGAATTGAGTACAGCTTCAATTCGCGTCAGTACAGTGGCGAATTCCTCGAAAGTTAGAACGCAGTTTCCAACTACCCGTTTTAAATGGTATATTGTACTCTTAATTCCTGCTTCCCAAATACCTCCGAAGGAAGGTGAACCCGCGGAAATGAAATTCCCTTTGATATTTTCTTTCACAAGAGAATTTGATTTTTCGATTCTGCCCTCAAAAATTCATATATTTTGTCTAATTCATTCGTAGCTCCAACAAAATTGGAACCATTATCCGAAAATATGTTTGAAGGTTTGCCTCGTATACTAATGAGTCGGTTCAAGGCTGCAAGAAAAGCTTGGGTCAGTTCTGAAACGAATTCTAGGTGCATAGCCTTCGTACTCATGCATAGAAACAAACAAATATATACCCCTTTGTTAATTTTGCGCCACGCGATTTTCTGTCTTTCATTAGAATTGGTCCACAATGCAATAATCTTTTATGCTCATGTACCAATATTAAATTCGTCAATTTATGACCCTTTGGTAAAATCATAGGGTGTTTCTTACCAAAAGCTGATTTCGATTTCTGGATTCTACCTCCCACACGAATAACGCCATCCAGTAGGAATGGTATCAAACATAAAATATTGCTCTTTTTACCAATTTCTCTACCACTTACAAAACTTGTATATTCCTTATTGAAACACTGCCTTGTACTAACTGAACTAACCTACAAAGCGCAATTTCCAATTCTGTTGGTGTCAAAATGCCTAGCTGACGTTCGTTGAGACTAAATTTACAGTTCTTTATGAATCTCATAACGTATGACAACGTTCGCTGTAATCGTTTGAAACATGATATTTTATTAATTAGATCAAAAACGACATTTTCTTACTGTCATGCTAGCTATACTTTTTTGTTCCGGAATCTACGTCTCCAATTCTATTTCTCTCAAATCCCATTCATAACTATTCTTACAAAGCCACGGAGGTCCATGCCACCATAAATTTGACTGGCGTAGTACTTTAGGAGTAACACCACGGGACATTAAATCAGCAGAATTAGACTCTCCCTTGACGAAGTTCCATTGACCTTTCTTGCTCAAGGACTGAATCTCACTCACCCTATTGGTTACGAATGTTTTACATTCAGAAGGCTCTCCCATAATCCATGTTATTGTGATTGTAGAATCAGTCCAATAAAATATTTGATTGAAATTAATTTCCAATGAGTCATGTACCCTGCTTTTTTTTTTTTTTTTTTATCTGTGGACAACACGAAAGGGAAACCTATGATGTTCGAGGAACATCGTGTTAGCCAGCGGTGGAATTTTGGGAAAGAAGGAAGGTGTTGGAATTTTTCTTGAATGTTTGGAGGTTGTAAGCATCAGGAAAGACTTCACTAGGCAAAGAATTCCACAACTTTGCCGTTCTATTGATGAATGATGCTTGGTATAGCGATGTTCGACAGGTCTCGAGCCTGACAGTGTAGGGGTGACCAGCTTGAGCTCGTCTGGTTTGTCTACTAGGAATCGCGCGTGGTGGCATAATAGATGATATTTCCGTTGAGCACCGACCGTGAAAGTACCTATAAAAAAGGCAGAGATCGCCGACCTTTCTACGATGATCTAGAGAGGTCAATGATTTGGTGAGTGTTGTGTCATCGACTAGGCGAATAGCTCTCTTCTGAATTGAATCTGAGAGCTTAAGCGTATGTTTGGGGGCTGAGCTCCAAACATGTGAGCAGTACTCCAGGACAGGTCGAATTTGTGCTTTGTAGATCATAAGCAGTTGCTGGGATGTGAAGTATCTCTTCGCACGGAAAAGAAAACCGAGTTTTTGTGAAGCAGTCTTCGCAATGGACCTCACATGATCGTCCCATGAGAGAGCACTGTTGGTGGTGACACCCAGCAAGGATATTGACGACCTCATAGGAACAGTGGTACACGACATCATCAAATTGGGCATTGTGTGATCAGCCTTCTTGGTGAACATACAAGCTTGAGTTTTAGTTGCATTGAACTGTACTAGATTCTCAGATCCCCATTTCAGAATTCTTGTCAGATCCTCATTTAAAGCATCAACCTGTCTTCGCCTTGCACCTCTGGCCTCATTGGATGATATAGGGGCTCTAGAGGAAAAGGCGGAATGAAGTGTACTATCATCCGCAAAGCTATGAACTGGGCTGGAGGTCACATTCAACAAATCATTGATGTGGAGCAAAAACAAAGTTGGTGCCAAGACAGAGCCTTGTGGAACACCAGCATTGATCGTCATCGTATCAGACGAGACCCCGTCTACCACCACGTAGAGTGATCTATCTGCAAGAAAACTCGATAGTAAAAGACACAGTTGGGGCGGCAAACCATATGACGGAAGTTTCGCTAGGAGGCCTTGGTGCCAAACTCGGTCAAATGCTTTGGAGATATCCAAGGCTACAGCCAGAGACTCCCCATGTTTCTCTATTGACACCTGCCACTTATGTGTCACATAGGCAAGCAGATCTCCAGTTGACCTCTGGTGACGAAAGCCATATTGCCGGTCGTTCACGATTCTTGAGCTCTCTAGATATCGGATGAGCTCGATGTTGATTGCTTTTTCCATTACTTTAGAGATCACAGATAGTAGTGCTATCGGTCTATAGTTGTTAGGGAGTGTTTTCTTGCCCTTCTTTGGAATCGGTTGGACCCTAGCTTTTTTCCAGCTAGAAGGAAATACGCCGAGTTTGTACGAAAGGGTGAACAACCTGCAAAGAACTGGTGTTAGTTCCGGGGCACATTTCTTGAGAACAATAGGCGGTATTCCGTCATGCCCCATAGCCTTCTTGACGTTGAGGCTAAGCAGAATGTGTCTGATGGTGCGTTGCCGGAAGACAATTTCTGGCATACGGTTATCGATGGTAGCGACTTTCGGAAGTTCCTGGCCTCGTGGATCCAAGGTAGAATTGTCTGCAAACATTTTGGCGAAGGTGTTGGCTTTTTCATGAGGTGTTATAGCCAATGTATTATCATCCTTTGTGAGGGGAGGAAATGAGCTAGAAGTGAAATTTCTCCCGATTGCCTTGGCAAACGTCCAAAATGAACGGGAACCATTTGGACACTCTATGAGCTTCGATCTTATTTTCGTGTTGTATGCCTCTTTAGATTCATCTATCGTTCGATTGCATGTATTCCTAGCTTCAACATATTCAGCTCTAGTTTGAGGGCTTGGGTTTCTGCGCCAACGACGGTATGCTGCTTGCTTCAGTGCGACAACCCTAGAACAGGTTCTATTGAACCATGGTTCACCAGTGGTTCGTGATTTGGTGGTATGTAAGTTTCCATTCCCAGCATGATGATTTCCGAGATCTCTTCAGCACATTGCGTAGGATCTCCCGATTCAAAACACATTCTCCTCCAAGGAAACTCAGAAAAAAACATGCGAAGGCCATCCCAGTCGGCTGAATTGTAATGCCAAACAGTGCGTGGGGGTGTTGGACTGGTTCGCGGAGTGATGTAAGGACATATCGTGGAGATGAGTGTGTGGTCTGAGTTTCCTAGTGGTGCACGGACTTTCGCTTCATACGGTTCCGGATTGTTAGTGAGGAACAGGTCGAGCGTATTGGCATAATGATTGCTGATGTCAGGGATCCGAGTGGGTTCGTTTATCAGTTGCTCAAGACCATAGGTGATAGCGAAAGCCTCAGCCAGACGTCCTGAGTCGTCTGTTTTGTTCGAGAATTTGAGCCAGGTGGAGTTGTGGACATTGAAATCCCCCATGATGATGATTTCAGCTGCTGGGTGATTCTGTTGGATGAAATCAAGTTTCAGAGAAAGGAATTCGAAGAGGTCACCAGGAGTTGGTTCGTTTGGTGATAGATAAAGGCAGCAGATGAACTTTGTCTGTTTGTGGTTATCGATCTTGAGCCACATTACATCGAATTCTTTCGGTTCCAGTTCCAGTTCCTCCTCCTCAGAAGGTGACAACCATGATGGTATAGAAGTTCCATCCATGTGGATCGACGAGGATGACAGAACATTCGTTCATGTGCAATTTATGGATGTGCGAAGTAGAGAGTGTATTGAATGCAACGCGTCTGGCAGAACTGTTTCCCATTGAGACGTTTTCAAATGTCTGCTTCTGAGTGCTAAGTTCACAGACTTCCAGATTATACCATTGTACCTCTCCACCAGTCCATTACCTCGAGGATATAAGGAGTCGTTCTACTTGAAGCTATGCCTCTTGAATTTAGAAAGGTGACTAATTCTCGAGAAATGAATGATGATCCTCTATCTGAATGTAAATATGATGGCATTCCGAAAATGGAATATAATTGATTCAGACAGCTCATCACCGTAGAAGTATCGGTGTTGGGACAGGGAAACGCAAATGGAAAACGAGAGTATTCATTCACAATGGTCAAAATATATTGATTATGTGATACGGAAGATGAAATCGATATTTGAGCGTTCAACGGGAGATGTAGCTTTTATCAGATGATTCGCAGATTTTTTTGAGGAATTGGGGTTTGATTTCGGCACAAATACGAGAGGCAGAACTCATGTGTTTCACATCTTCTATGGAATATGGAAGATTTCGTGTCTTGTGACTCCTGGATGACACAAAGATTCATGAAATTCGAATAATTTCCTGTCAGTGGTAGCACTACAAATTCTGGAGAATGTATCTGCAACAACATTGTCGATCCCTGGACGATAAATGATATCATAGCTATAGCAGGATAATTCAAGTCTCCATCTCATGATTTTATCGTTCTTGATGCATCTCCAGAAAACTGAATGAGGGAGAATGTGATAATTATCATCCTGTAAAAATACTTCGTTTTGTTATTGTTTGTCGCTATTCGACAGTTCTTGTCAGTCAGTTTCATATTCATAATCCTGTCAAAGTTTTGAGCCAGTAAATCCACAGTTTAGTAGCGTTAGTAGAATTCGGATCAGCGTCAAATTTCTCAGGCCGTAGATATTTATCCATTCTCCAAATATTTGTGAAATGAATTGTAATAAACCTTTACAATTTCTAGGCTTCATTTCAAAAAACTTTGACAGGATTATGAATCTAAAACTGACTGACAAGAACTGTCGAATAGCGACAAACAATAACAAAACGAAGTATTTTTACAGGATGATAATTATCACAGCACCGTACGCACGCTCCGACGAATCGGAGAATCCATTCAATTCAAGACCTCTGGAGGAACATCTTCATCCCAAGAAGTTTTCAGTTTCCATCATCTTCGACGGTTCGGTTCCACAGTTCAATGTATGAGCACGGTTGGCACCACTGACTGCTTACGCCTGCAGCGCCACCAAGTCTACGAGAGCTACCACATCTCTTCACTAGCCCTTCACTGATTCTCTAGAGACTCGTTCTAACTGCCATGTTAGAGCACCTTCTGTAGAGATTAAGAAGTCTCGCAACTTGTCTCTGTTCTGCTGATTTCGTCTAGTTTCATTGTTCGCTCCCATCCTTCCAACAGGGCGAAGTTGATTGGGCTCCTTCCTCCACAATCCCAAAACTACATCACCATTACTTTCTTCATGATCAACATATCCTGGTGGGCAGTACTGTCTTAGATTCACAGGAATATCTTCCTCCTCTCGCTGCACAAAATTGTGTAGCACAACACAAGCTTTAATTATTGATTCACATGTGATAACATCTCCTACAATAGCATGCCTGAGGCATCTTAATCTTTGGGCACGAATTCCAAAACTGTTTGCTGTGGTGTTGCTGCCTGGTAGCATAGCTGGCTCTGGAATTGGTATTCTGTGTTCCAAAAAAGCTCTGCCGAATTCAGACTCTTCAAACACAGAACTGTCATGTGCACTTTCCTGCGCCCCAATATCTACCATGCAAAATTTATATTGGAAATCACATGTTGCCATGAGTATAGTGCTGAAAGTGTTAAGAGGTCAAATTGAATAAAAGTTAATGAAAGAAAAATGTAAAGCTAAAACTCTGTGCATAAATCCACCTGGATATTAATTTTGTAGCTTCTCTATGAATTTGGAGATATTAAATCCATCCAACTACCAGGCCACCATTTCGCAAAAACTGTCAACGGCAGTCTTCTGTCACAGAAGTGTGGCACACGCAACAACCAGCGAATCTAGCGGAGGACAGGTGATTGAACGTCTCGATAAGTAATCAAGTATGCAAATTCGAGAGATTTTTCTGAAGTCATGATACAAATGAAACAAGATATGATACTGAAGCGTGCTAAACTCGTCCGAGTTCGCGCATGACATCACATTGTGATGAATTTTCAAAACGTTTGGCGCGGAATAATGTAGACACAAGGTTTATTTTTGAAATATGGTGAAATTCGAATAGAATATCCGAGTGACTAATTCACTTCTTGCTTGCACTGTTGTTTAAGTGATAAAAACACATATTTCATGCCGTAGAGAAAAATAACATGGGACAAGATATATTGAATTATTCACTAATCACACTGATATAATTTAATGCAGTTTCTGAAGATAAATAACATAGTGTAAGTAAATTTTTGAAAAATCAGTTTCCAGGTAACATACTTACATACTTTGTTCGGATTTGCGAAAAAGGATTCTCTGAGTGATTTGTAAAAAGCGCTAAAAACGACTCTCACAATATTCTAGGACTTTTAACAGGAAATTAAATAAAGTATAGTAGATTATTTATATATTCATTTATTCATGGAATTTCAAGTTACATATATATAGTTTCACTATCGTTAAACTTGTATGCGTTCTCAAGGTATCTGAAAGTTTCTTGAATAACTAAGACATATACAGGGTATCCCTAAAAGGTGCGGAAAAAAAGCTACCACAAGTTCCTGAGGCGTAAATGTGACGATCTAACTCAACTTACCTCAGTCCAAAAGTGGGTGATTTCAGAGATACAGAGTGTCAAAAGTTCAATTTGATTTTCACTTTTTATGATTTTTTTTTTTAATAATTGGTGTATTTTCACAATATTCGGCTTAGGGGGGTTTTGCTGGTTGAGAAATTAAGAATTTGCTATCATTTTTATTGTAAAGTTAAGAAGAAATGACCGATATGTTATTGGTTTTTGGATATTGCCAAGGAAATGGTTCAGAATCTTGCAGAGTATACAGTGGAAGATTTCCTAATCGTCGCTTACCAAACCATTAAACCTTCGCGGCAGTTGAAAGACGTCTTCGTGAAACGGGTAGGTTTGTGCCTGTTTCTATTAATTATGGCCGTGCACGTACGGCAAGAACTCCAGAGGTTGAGGAAGAAATTTTGAATAGGATTGAAGAAAATCCTAAACTCAGCAGCAGACGATTGGGCTTAGAGCTAGGGGTATGTAAAAATACTGTAAATAGGACGACAAGAGAACAACTACTGCACCCATTTCATGTTCAATGGATACAAGATCTTTCACCCCATAATTTTGAAGCACGCCTAGCTTTCTGCGGGTTCATCCAAGAACACAGAAATCAAGATAGGAACTTTACACGAAGAATTTTAATTCACAGATGAAGCTTGTTTCACGCGGAGTGGCATTACTAATTTGCACAATGAACATGTCTATGCTGAAGAAAATCCCCATGCGACTAAAGTAACCCATTATCAGCATGAGTTGAAGGTCAATGTGTGGGCAGGAATCATAAGCACTTTCATACTTGGTCCTGTCATTATACCACCTCGACTAAATGGCGAAAATTTTTTGGAACTTCTGCGAAACGAATAACCAAACCTATTACATCCCCTACCCTTGGAACTTCGCAGGGTAATGTGGTTTATGCATGACGGTGCTCCTCCGCATTAACGTACGTAATTATTTGAATGAACAGTATTCAAAAGATGGATAGGTAGAGGCAATGACGCACCTGCAAATTGGCCAGCTCGGTCCCCTGCTTTGACACCGATCGATTATTTTTTATGGGGAGCTTTGAAAACCCTTGTGTATTCTCTGAGGTAACTTGAGTTAGATCGTCATATTTACGCCTCATGAACTTGTGGTAGCTTTTTTCCGCACCTTTTAGGGACACCCTGTATATTATGTGTAAAATGAAAACCAAATTATTGCATTACTTTGGGCAACAAATTCTATCAAAAACAGGCATGTATATGATCTTTTTCTGAAAATTATCACATCGTTAATTCAATTCATAGGAATAGTAATGAACATTTGTTTTCTGAAAAGTAAAAACAAAAGATCTTGAAAACTTTTTTTTCTATCAGTGAAATTTCAGGAGAGTAAGAGGGTGTTGGAATTTTTCTTGAAAGTTTGAAGGTTGTAAGCATCGGGAACGACTTCACTAGGCAAAGAATTCCACAACTTAGCTATTCTATTGAAAAATGATGCTTGGTATTGTGATATATGGAACACACCGCGAGACGTCTAGCAACAACCATGGACACAGAAGCATGGTACGCACTCCCCACCAAGTGATTGGAAGTCACAGGGCGACTAAAAGGGGAACAAGAGGGGAGTTTACTCACTACCTCGGGGAAGGCAACCTCAAACCTCATCGACTAGTTCTCGAGCACTCTACAAATTGATACGCCATATTGCAATTTATAATACCTGAAACTGTACTGTGTTAATATACCTGGTATAAACGGATAAAGACTATCATTGAAGTAACTCAGGGTTTACTAATAGTTTATAGACATAACAGGTATAGGTATGACAGGTATCGATCCTGATAGTGTAGGGCTGATCAGCCTGAGCTCTTCTGGTGTGTCTACCAGTAATTGCTCCTGACCTTTTCTCAAACAATGACATAATTGGTCGCATGCGTGATTTTTACATTGTCGAACAAAAAATTAAATTCCCAATTCTCGAATGTCGCGTTAGATACAGTGTAGAGTGGTCTTGAGCGGTCGACAATTTAATGTCGAATGCGAAATGAAATATTTGACAGAATCTTCACAGACCTCTCGTTGTTTTAGAATGGCAGCTTTATTGATAGCGATTGAAAACTTAGAAAACCAAGAAAATTATCAACGACCTCGAGAGAGACGAACGTACAAAAATGCATTCAGATATTTATCTGATAGGAAATTCATAAAAACATTTAGATTGAGTAAGGAATTAGTGAGAGAGCTTATTGTTCTGCTAGAACCATTTGTGGTACAGGCGCGTCCGTCTTTTGCATAATCTGCTGAAGAAAAGGTGAGGCACATACTTTTCTATGAATATAATGAATGAATATAAATATGTCCTAAATACCAAAGAATATTATGCTGATACACTATTTTCTGATAAACTTCCATTATGCTCTCTAGGTTCTTGTGGCATTGCATTTCTATGCAACTGGATCTTACCAGGGTACTGTTGGAGATAATAAAAGTTTTGCACTGTCACAGTCATCAGTGAGCAGATGTGTGAATGAAATAACAGTAGCTCTCAATGCTCCAGAGATTTTCACAAGATTCGTTGAATTTTCCAGAAATTTGAATGAGCTCAATAATACAATACTATAACACTGGTATTTTTGTGAATTAAAAAATTTAATGCACACACAATACAGTTTCTTGTAGATTTCACAACATTTTTGGAGTGCCAGGAATTGTGGGCTGCATTGATTGCACCCATGTGGCAATTGTACCCCCAAAATAACAAGATCATTTGCACCTGAACAGATATTTGTGAATCGAAATGTTCAGCTGGTAAATTACAGGTGGGTGATGAATTGATATTTCATTACCCATATTTCAGATATGTGATGAGAATATGAAGATACTTCATGTTAATGCCAAATATCCTGGGTGCACTCACGATTCCTATATTTGGAATAATACTGATTTGAAGGAATTTTTTGAACAACTCCATGGCATATACTATATACAAATATATATCTGTCACTTAAAAATTCAATGATATTTTTGAAATGGGGATATTTACCTGAGGTTTGTTATTTATATACTAAAATTTACAAAATTTTGATATTTCTTGTTGTTGGGGTGAGGTCTCTGGATCACATTTTTTCACTCATGATTGCTTTCATATTCCTATTAAATTTTAAGGTGATTCTGGATATCCTCTTCGACCATGGCTTATTATACCATTATCAAACCCCATTACAGATGAAGAAAACAGATTCAACAAAGCACAAAAAAAGCAAGGTGTACTATAGAAAGATGTAATGGGTTACTAAAAATGCGAGTCAGGTGCTTACTGAAGCACAGAACATTGCATTATTCACCTAACAAATCATCATTGATTATAAATGCTTGTATAGTGCTGCATAATATGTGCATTGAAAATAATGTAATGTTTTTCTTCCTGATGATTATGGAAATGAAAATCAAGATGTACAGTGGACTCCATTATTAACTGAGGGTATGAGACTACAGAGGATGCTTATCGATTATTATAGATGAATTGAACAATATAATGTAACTAGATGTCATCGTATATTTTTTATTGTATTACATTCAACATTTCGAAACTGAAATGATTTTTTTTGCACTATCATTTGACTATTTCAGCTTAGAAGTACTTACCATTAACATTGAAAGTAAAACTATAAAACAAAAATGAACTTGGAAAACAAGTTATGAACATGTCCCTTATGAACATTGTTAGGGCTCTCATTACGACAGTCATTAATACCACTAATATTGATGTCTATATGCCACATGTTCTCTGAAGTCAACTGTACATGAACTCAAGAAACATACTGAACAAAAATAATAATTCAACTACATAAACTTAAGGAACAATAAAAAAGAGCCATCAACTTTGGTGCAATGGGCATTAAAACACATTTTTTTCTTTGAATACTTCTACCAGATTTTCTATTGCTTCAACTTGTCTTTCAACTAACTGAAGCTTCTTATCATAATATCCCTTTTGAACATCTAGTGTACTGCGACTTACTTCAGCAAGGGTGGTTGCTGCAATAGCACTTGTATGTGAATGCTGACAAGCCATTCTCCTTTTCTTATTAAAGGGTGCAATATTTTCTTTCGAATAAATATGATCATTGCCAAGTGACTCCATGACAATTTCATTAGCTTCACCTTAGGAGACAATTTCATCAGCTTCACCTTGGGAGGCAATTTCCTCACTCATGCCAGCTGGTTCTCCTAGAGGTTCATTCATTGTATTATCAGATGGCAAGTGAAAATCTATAGTGGGTGCAATTGTGCTCAATATGAGTTCATTTGATTTATCAAATTTGAATTCAAGTGGTGGTCCACCTCCAGTACCTCTGGCATGTTTTACTTGTTCTTGTTGTGTCTTGTCCTTAGCCCCTGAAGGAATAACAAACACTACCCTTGATATTGTATATCATTTATTCTGATATCTGCTACACAACTAACTTCCCTAGTGCCTAGCTTCCAACTACTGAGAATAGATCTCAGAAGCTGTGTTGCCAGGGTTGCCGTATTAAGTACGCTACAGTTCTGACTTCTTTTTTTTTGTTTTAGATCTGAGATATCGCCATGTCTGGAAGTGAAAAATTTAAATTTCATCTGTCAATAATTGAATAGTTATTGTTATCACATTTTTCCATTGCTTCCAATCTTAGTAATTTTGCACTCATCATGCGAAGGGTATTTTTTCGATTTTTTTCTGGGTATACTTACGTATTTCGACCTCAGGAACCCGAATTTCACAATAAAAACGTGCGGTGAGTTTTTTTTTCAGATCAACTGCCATCATTTCAATATAACCTCAATTGAACCATCAACAACCAACACATTCGAGAATCCCTAATTCGGTGTTGTCAGCTCATGTAATTCGACAAAATGTGTCGCATGCGAGTTTGAAGTCGAAACGGAGTCGAAACCAATCGAGAATACCACACAAACACGTTGTGCGACAATTTCTATCGACATATGTTGAATTCGACATATTTCGTTCAACATTCGAGAATAGACCCCCTGGTGGCATAATAGACAGTAATTCCGTCCAGCACCGACGATAGACTCATCTATAAAAGAGGAAGCAAATGAATTCGTGAGTAGTACCATCGAGTAACTTTGAAGAGAGTCTAAGAGCTTCAGCATATGTTTGGAGGCTCCACACATGAATGTTGTTATTTTGAGTTAAATCTTCATTTTATCATTGTTGTTTTGTTTTATAATTATGAACAATAAAATTAACTATATTCAGACATTGATGTAATAAACTAGCTGGTGGAGTTACTCCTATCCTTCTCCCGTGTTCAAATTTCTTGATATTGGCCAACCTTGATAAACATGACATGGCGTGGGCGAAACTGTAAAAACTGTAAAAACTGCCAGCCGAGTTCTCAACCAAATTTGCAGAGACACGTTTTTGAATTTGTCAGTGTCGCCAACAAATGTTGGTATATTCTATGAGGTTATGTGTGATGAGCATTTCACTTTTTACTGTTTTATTAGTTTTTTTTTTTCTTAAAAAACGGAGATTTACAAGGTTTATGGAAAGGAGTTTTATTCTATTTTGTTGCGAATCAGAATGAAATACAAAAGCTAGATAACATTTTTACCTCCATATGTAAACCTGAGAGGGATTCATGTTTCTACTGTGCAAGGCGGATTGATCTGGTGTAAAAATAAATGTAATGATCGTTTCAGATTTCAGAGTGATATATTGGTATTTTGAGAGGTGAGTATCAAGTTAATACTTCTTATATATAATCTTGTATTGAATCAGGTATATGTAGTTATGATTATCAATGCTGATTCATACTTCGTGTATTTTCAGGATTATTTGCATACCCTAGGATTCTGTGATTGAAATAAAAGATAAGGTGAGTACTCAAAAGACTTCATTCATTAATAATTGCTGCATCAGCAGTAATCACAATAAGTTGCAAATTACAAATGAGAATTAATCAGTCCAGTTGAGACTCAATCAATAAAGTTGCTCATTTGATGCATATTTCAATTCAACTTGAGTCAGATCACAATCACTCTGAGAATCTTATCTACTGATATTATACAGGTACATCAAAGTAACAGCTATGCTTGCATTATCTTGAACTGTTATTGTTTTTTTAATACATTTATGATATCAATCAAGTGAGACTTCTTGGAGTAGGTAATAGTAGAGTAGGTATCAGATATATTCATAACAGGATGATGTCTTGCTATCATTGAAAGAAAGTCCATGTTTACTCAAAGTGGAGTGGAAAAGTGAAGAGTAGAAGGAAACTTGAGATCTTCTCCAGAAAATCATTCATGGAAATGAGAATATCAACCAAAGATACACTCAATGGTCATCTTCAGTGATATAAACTGCTTGTCAGCTGCAATGGAATGATCTACTTTTCCAGAAAATTATATTAGGAGGCAAAAAAGGTTAAAAGTCTTCTCATATCAAAATATAAGTATCAAATTCAATTGATTTTCAGCTGAAAAGTTTCATTTCACATCTCGTTGAGTGTATATCTTTGGTACCTCTGTAACTCCTGCAAATTTGATTACTCTTAACTAAATACTGTATACTTGGTATTCGATACTCAATTATACTCTTTATAATTGTGGATGTGGTCTTTGCAATATGATTACTTCAACAGAAGATGTCTTGATCACATCATCATCTAAAAACATCATCCTAGTTTAGTTTTGCAAGCTTTGATAATTTTTTTGCTTTATTCTCCATGTTTCTTTTTTTTGCTCTGCTGAACAACAAATGCTCAGTCTGGCAACTACATATATTTGAATTATATTTTTACTCAAAGTAATTTTGTGATTTTGACACCCTAAAAGCACTCTAGGTTGATGATAATTTTTCGGGAATAATAGATATTGATGATTTTTTCAAATCCTTTTGAAAAATATCTGCTTTTGTTTTTTCAATATCAGTCAAAAATGAGGTGATTTGGGTAGATGGGAATGTGAGGAATCCTCTACTTTTCATTTTAATAAATGAATTGAATTTTTCATTTCCATCTCCACAAATTGTCTCTAAACATTCTTGACATGTTGTGGGTACCGTAACCTTTTCAAAATGTACCCACAGAAGTAGGCAAATGCTTCCTCTATATTTTCAAATTCCTCATATTCATTCAAAGTGGCATTTTCATCTGACTTTATAGTGATAAAAACGCATTTTATTTTCTTTTCTTTTAGTTTGCCTATTGTTAAAAGAAACTGCATCATTTCACCACTTGTTACATTACTTCCTCTGGGTGGTTTAACTAATGAAAATAAAGACATCAGCCTGAATATTTGGCCCACTTGAATGGATTCTGGGTGACTATTACAACCCCCTGCAGCTCTCATCATCCCAAAGAAATGATAAGAGAAAAAATAGGTATAGATATATTCAAATATTTCATATTGTTTCATAATAGTAAGGATATATTTCATATTTCATTCACTGAACAAAGAAAATACTAGAGAAGAGAATATGTGATATATTCTGAAGCTACCAGTTCTTTTTTTAAACTCTTCAGTTAGGTACCTGTTACTTTAACCAGCTTTAACTCAATAAATTTATCAAAGAATAAATGCTTGAACTGTAATAAGCTGCAGTGTTCAGTAGATATTCCATTGTTATTCAGTTTCAAAGTCATTGCAGGATAATTTAATAAAATCAAGTATCATTCAGATTCAGAGAAAAATAGAAAATTGATGAACATTGAAAACTTTGAACAGTGAAACTCTTGAGTGTCTTGTCTCCAGAATTTGATACAAGGAAATCTGAAATAATCTAATGCAGTTTTCTATTACTTCTAGGAGAATTGATGATGGTGATGATGATGGAAGATGGTCTTGGTTCATTCTAGCTGTCATGAAGTAGTGGAATCCAAGAACTGAGAGGTAACCAGTTGAATCCAATGTACAGGATATCATGGCTTTCAACCCTTTGACAAAAACTTGTCAGGTGATGAACAGTCCTCCCACAATCCCAAATAGATGAGAAAATTTTCCAATTCCTACAAAGATATTATCACTTATTCTGCCACTACTGATCTTTGTATTATTCCTCTCAATATTCAACATTGAACTGAATTTATAATTTACCCTGAATCTATCAGAAGATCATTTTTTCCACAGTGTTGAAAACGGGAGCAGATTCGTTCTCGAAACGTCCACAAAGATAAGTAGAAGTTTCGATTTTATTAAAAGTACATTTTCATTCCCAAATTTTGAAAAAACAAGGTGTCACTGACAAATAGAGAATTTTTCTCTTTGGGGGGCAGTCTACAAAACTGTCCTCACTACAAATATATCAAAATAATTATTATAACTTCTATTTCTATTTTTAGAAACGAGTAGAGAAAATCCCAAAAATCTAGGAAAATGAATTTTTATTGTGATATATACCTGAAATATCCTTTTTTTTTTTCTAGGTTATTTCTGAGGCATTTGATGAGATGTGGAAAATCAGAACACATCCTCAGCTTCCTGGAGGCATCCATTGGATGTTCACACCATGGCTCTGAACAGTTTTGCATCTCCATACATTTCCACAACGTTCTATTTCAAGCTGCTCCATCACTTGTGATTACATCAATGAGAAGTCCAGCATTCTCACACAAAATCACATATTCTGAAATTAGTTTTGCTTGGAGTTCACCAGTGATATTACCTTTTGTCAGAAAACATCCTAAAGCCTGCAAGCCATGACCAGCAAATGGCTGGAACATAATCACGAGTACATGATCTCCTAATTGATCCTCCATGCCATTAGGAGTGAATTCACCAAGATCCATAAATCCCACGAATTCCATGGTATTTTTGTCAAATTTTTTAGTAGGAGTGATTTTATATTCATCTACTAATAAACATCCATGCTTCTGCCATTCTGCCGTTTTCTTAGTTTTTTCTTTTATCATTGCAAAAACCTCCTTTTTGGAACCAAATGCTCCATCTTTATTTCTAATGTACCTATTGGAAGAATATGTTTTGAATATTTCATTATTTCCATACATTGTAAAAATAACTAACCTACCTTGAGAGAGTGCTAGTTGATGGTATTGCCATAATTTGTTTATCTCTCATATAATTATAAAGCTTTGGGCTCTTAATTTTCATGAGAATGCAATTATAAACCCATTCCAAGGTGTATCTTCTGCCTGCAGATTTACACTTGGCCGATTTTAAACAAATTTTTATCTTTTCTTGTTGAACTTCTGGCAAAGTTTCAAGAAGTTCATCAAGCTTAACCACATTGGCATTTCCTTCCTCAGATTGACAATCACTCTACTCAAATGTGCATTCTTTCTTGACAAGTAAGCCATGTAGTTATATTTGTGTTTTTTGTTAGTTGTTATTTTATTTCTTTTTCCTTCTCTTTTCTTAAATAACGATTTATTACTTGTGCATGCTCTGCAATAATTATAACTTGGAATAAGAACTGAACATGATCTGCTGTTGCCATTGCATATTTTTCACGTATCCATTTTATTGATCAGCTCTCGAAGTTTTTCTAATGTGGTAATGGCATATTCTAGATTAAAATATTTTGCTCCTGCGTGGGCCGTAATCAGTGAGCAGCCTAAGATAATGAATCTGTCAGTTGAAATTCCAAAGTCATTATGAATACTCAGTTTTGTGATAAGAACGTGCTTTTCTAACTTATGAATACCCCAACGGGGTGGAAGTATCAGTTGGTCAAGAGATTCCAGTTCTTGATACAGACTAGTTAGACTATCCACAGTAGTACTATGATCATTCTTATCGATATTCACAGGAAAGGTATCTTCAGGAGTATCAGAAGCAGGGTTCAAGTAGGAACTGGAAAGGGATTGTGGATTGGCTGCAGAGGAATCTTGTTCACTACAAGAGAGAAAGAACAATATAATTGAGTAATTACGAACAAAAAATTATCCAACAAAATATATTTTTTGAAATGTTTTTGTATTTATTCAGCGTTATCATAATTGCCTATCCAAAAAATCCAGATGAAATTGACATCATTGAATGCATGCATAATCATACTAGTGAACCTTATATAATTAATCAGTTCAGTTGGAAATATTTCTGTTTCCATATACCATCCATAAACCTGCTTGGCATTTTTATATAATGGTACTTGAATTCGGTATTAGGGTAATACCAGAACTAATGTATTTAGAGCGAGGAATGATACCTTTGAAAATTCAAGAGGTTGATTATTTGCATGAAAAAATACCAAATATAGGTACATACTGTGTACATATCTCAAGAGCTGATGACCTATACCGGATAGTCCAGAGTTGTCTTCCCATAGTTCCTTTTGGAGGAGGTTGATGAATATCATTATTTCATCGCCAATTTTTGCATCTATTTAAAAAGGTAATGTTTTATAGTATTATGGTGAACCAAGCCGTTTCTGATTAATTCATGTTTGAGAGGGACATATTTACCTTATTTTCTATTCGAGAGAAAGTTAACACATTAAGGTACCTACCCTTATTTCTCAATACACCATCAGCCATATATAGGGATATTGAAAGAAAAAATTTTGACTGTCTATATTCAAGAGAAGATTCATGACGGGTACCCTGGTTATGATTTCAAAAAATAAAAACATTTTCAGTGGTGCGGCACCTTTCTTCAATTTATTCTTCCCATAGACTTATTATCCTTAATAAGTCTATGATTCTTCCCAATGGCTTCGTTTTGAAAATGTTTTTCACAGACATATCCATTCGGGGGCAACTTATGCAAGTAGAAATACTCCATTTATTCAGCAATTCTTCTTTGTCCTGAAATCGGAAACGTATCAGCCTACACTGCTCTTCCTGATCATTATGAATGCTCATCAAATGATGAATTCATTTGAATATTCATACTAACTTTGGGTACTGAAAACATTCGGAGTTCCGAATTTTTATGTGTTCCACACACGTTCAATAAATTCAATCGATTTATTCACAATGAAACTCACACTCAAGATTGTCTTCACGTGGGAATTGATAAATGTTATTTATTGGAAACTAGAAGAAACAAAAATTTTGTATTTGTACCGCGTCCAAATTAAAACTGTTACGGGTTGACAGCTGTCATTAACGGCTATATTTCAACCGGAATGTTGCCTGCTTTGGAAATGTTTCGTGATAATTTCTCGATGTTCACGACATCTATTGTTGAATTAGAGAACCCCACGCCATCTGCTAGAATTCAATTGTTTTTGGACTTTAGAGTCTGACAAAACAATTGAAGAGTGGGTTCACCAGCTAGTTTATTACATCAATATTCAGACATTTTATTGTTTCACTACTCCCATGAGACAGTTGACACAGAACACACACAGAATTATATGATACCAACCGAGTGTGGGATGAACGAAAAAAACTTTGTTGTTAGAATATAGAGAGCATAGACATATACATAGAATACACATATATAATGTCAACACACTCCCTCAACAATGAAATTTCAAAAGTTTTGTTATACAATTCGCTAATCCAAAAGTCTGGACGACCTCTGGTGGCTAAATTGTGAACCTACTTAGTGAGTAATCAATAATGGATACGTGTGCGTTTTATCAATGAATCATTGTTATTTCGGCGTGCTTGTGCGGTATCAGAGATTATTGGTGGATTATGTTGTGTTCTCATTGTATTTGTAGATCTGTGTGTAGTGCGAACTTCTGAAGTAGGACTCTAAACGAATAATTTTTGGGATAACCCAAACTCGAAAGGTATTCACAGGAATGATTTTATGCTTTGAGTACTTTTATGAACCCATATAGTTTCAGGGTTGAGATACTCGAAATAATAATGAGTGGAGAACCGAGTCAAAATACTGGCACAACTAGGAAGACATTGCATAACACTAACTGTTGTGTTTGAAACTGTTCTTCCATATAGGACATTTCCATGTGTTCCCAAGAAGGATGCTTCTAAAGTCCATGTCAAGAATGATTATGGTATACTTGAGACAGTTGATCGAAGAAAAGCATGGACAAATGCTTTGTTGATCGGAAAACCTGTGACTCACTTCATTCGAGATTGTTTCCTTCATTTTATTAATTTTATTAGACATTGCAAAGCTTCACATTACCTCACAATATGATAGTTCTTCAAGACACTATCAACAATTGTCCAAAACACACACGAAAATTCAAGATATCACTTGTTCAACGTTTGAAAACAATTGAAACATACACACAATAGCCACGCCGAACAGAGAGATTACTCACTATCCGCCATATTTGCTTACGTCTCGTAGCGCCCTCTTCGGTAGTTGAAATCGCCAATACTAATTAGTTTGATGCAAATTATTACATTTGACATTATAACACTTTGACACTCCCTGAAACACAATAAGGTTTATGCTTATCAAACATAACACAAAAATGTCAGTCCATCATCAGTTTTCCCTTTAAATTAGAGAAAGTTTGATTGACTAATGGCTTAGTCAGTGTGTCGGCAAGATTTTCATCTGTTTTTACTCATTCAATCTCAAACCATTCTTTGGCCAGTTCATCACAAATGAAATGATATTTTATGTCAATATATTTGCTCCATCTGGTAGCTTGGCCAAATTTGATCATCTTCATTGTGCTATCATTGTCAATATAGAGTCATCTTGACTGTGTCATTCAGAAGTTCTTCCATGAAATTTTTGATGAATTTCATTTCCTGGCAGCAGTGTGCAGCAGCGACATATTCTGCTTCTGTTGTTGATTGAGTTACACTAGACTGTTTTCTTGAAAACCATGCAATGAGGATAGGTATTATTTTCAGGACAGTTCTTTTCTGGATCAATTTTCAATTATGATACTTCTACACCCTTCTCCTTTTCCATGTGATATTTCTTGATAACTCCTTGACTATAATTGGTTTGATGAATTCTGATCCCAGTTGCATTTTTTCTTATTTGTCCAAGATCTTCTGTGATGATGATTGCAAATTCATTTTTCAGAGATTAAGTGTTTTGATTAGGTCAATGTCATTTACCATTAGTAGTCCATCATCTACATGGATGGCTAGGTAAAGCTTCTTCTCTCTGTTTGATAACTTAAAAACACATTGGTCTGACTTGAGTTGCACAAGGGATTTTTGCTTCACAAAATTAGTGAGGCATTTATTCCACTGAAGTGTTGCTTGAACAAGTCCGTAAAGTGCTTTTTGTAGCTTGCATACTTTTCCAGGTGCATGATACCATTCAGGTACTTTCATAAAAATCTCTTCTTGGAGTTTTCCATTGACGAAAGCCGTTTTCACGTCAAATGTAAGAATTTTGAAATTCTCCTGAGCAGCAACAGCAAAGAGAGTTCTCAATGAAGTTGTTTGTACAACTGAACTATAGATGTCATTGAAATCCAAATTTTGCTTTGACTGTTGGCAGCCTCTAACAACAAGTCTTGCCTTTTTCCTTCTATCACTTTCAACTTTGAAAAATCCATTTTGCAGTGATAAGTTCTTTTCCTTCAGCTGCCTTCTTATATACACGTTTCCAAGCTCTGTTTTCCTCTAAAGATACCATTTCTTCATCAATTGCTTTTTGCCATTCTTGTTTATCTTCGCTTTTTATGCAAGATTATCACTCCTATATTCTCCTCCATTGTCGCATCTTATCTTTTCAACTTTGAGGTTAAAATATGCTTCAGCTTCATTAATATATTGCTTGAGATGATCTTCTGTTTCACTCTTCCTCTTCAGGAGATAGATCTTTAGAAAATGTGTTTAATCATCCATACATGTGGGGACATATTCTTCTCCATCGTATGTGGCTGGGCTTATTTTCCCACATATGTCCATGTGGATGATCTCTAATGGTCTTTTAGCACGATGTCTTTGTGAGTTGAATGGTTTTCGTACTTTTTTAGCAACAGTACATGATTCACAAAATTCTTCTGGACCACTTTTCTTCAGAATGTCACTCACACCAGTACACATTCTCAAGATGATGTGTTTTGCACTAGCATCTTTGGTGAGCAATAGTTGTCTTGCTTTTTGTTCAGTAGCTTTAGGGCAAGTTTCTGTTCCATCGACAATTGATGATAGTTGTTTTGATGCAAAGAGAATTTTAATTTCAAATGGAAAAGACGCTGCACCTTTCAGCAATGTGAAACTCTGGCTGCCAGGCAGCAGCCAGCTGCCAGAAATCCCAGCCGCCAGGATTTCCGAAAACATCCGAGAAAAAAAACAGTGGCCTCAGTATATAATGTTCAGAAATGGATTAACAAAGAAGTTATAGTTTCTCATAAACATACATTGATTTGTGGATATCGATGAATCCTGATATTATATATTGATACTAACATGGACTCAATTTGATTTGTGATACCGACATATCATACTGCTTCAATGAATATATACACTACGGATTTGGCTTCAATTTTATTTTTCGATGAATTCAAATCTATTACTTCGGATTCGACTGTCAAGATGAGATATAAAAATAACAGTTCTTCATAACCTACTTGATCATTATTTCATGGAAATATTTCTTGCACTAGGGGATGAATGACCGTTTCACCCATATATGTATTAACTACGAATATTGATAATAAGGACAGCCTATCTGATGTCAAAATAAAAGAGTGCAATTGGCAAGGATTTATTTATGCGCATGCGCCAAAATGAAAGTGGAAGATGACAGACTCTCCTAGTGTTGTTCCACTCTTTCGCCTGTCGTTGCTACTCAAATTGGGAATGATCGTGCGTCGTGTCTTATACCTAATACTTTTTGTGCAGCGCAATTATTCAAACAACCAGATTCTTTGAACTGTCGTCTTGTCTATGTTTAAGAATTGAATATTTTTATTACTCGTGATTAGCGTTATTGTTTGTAATTGTTTTTTTCGGTTCTGGATTATTCAGTGTTTGTGTTTAGACGTTAGTTCATAGTTGTTGTTGTTTGTAGTTTTCGTAGTTAAGGTTTGTAACTGTTCACAAAATGTCCGCAAAAAACGTACGAATTTGTTTGCTCTACGACTCCAAGAGCTCCAATTCATATCATCGGTAAGAAATTTATCACACTCAATACTGAGGATATCTTATATTTCTACCGAGATATCTACCATTTTTTAAATATCGATTGCTCCATTCTATTCAATCTGAAAAAAACGTACCTGTATAACCAGATCACTCTATATCAAAGGTTAGTATATGTTATGTTGTCTACCATCAATATATACATATTCAAATATATATTTTCCAAATAACATGATTATTTACACAGAAAATCTTAGATGAAGATGATCTAAGTAGAAAATAGATTGGTAGTACTAACATAACCTGTAAACTGAAGAGATTGACACATTACACATGAAGTTTCGAAATTTGAATTTTGCGCATGCGCCCTCGATCATCGTTGCCAATTAGACGAGGAAAGACGTATATAATGAAGCATCACTTTCCTAACATTGCTCTTATGGCGTTTGGTCAATATTGTAGTTAATACATATATGGTTTCAACCCTATAACCGTTATTTCTTGAAGAAATCAAATCTAGTACTTCGGATTCGACGGTCAAGATGAGATATAGAACAAACAGTTCTTTATTACAATCTACTCGATCATAAATTCACTGAGATATTCCTTGCACTAGGGGATGATTGGCCGTTTCACCCCTATAACCGGTATGTCTAAAAAAAATCAAATCTAGTACTTCGGATTCGACTGTCAGGTTGAGATAACCGGTATTTCTAAAATAATCAGATCTAGTACTTCGGATTCGACTGTCAAGTTGAGATATGAAAACAACAATTCTCTATAGCCTACTTGATCATAATTTCACAAAAATATCTTTTGCACTAGGGAATGATAGACCGTTTCACCCCTATAACTATTTTCTAAAAAAAATCAAATCTAGTAATTCGGATTCGACTGTCAAGTTGAGATATGAAAAAACAGTTCTTCATAAATTCTTTCTTGCACTTGAGGATGAATGGCCCTTTCACCCCTATGAACGATATTTCTTAAAAAATTCAAATCTAGTACTCTGGTGTAACGGTCCACTAGACTATTCATGTCTACCTGCCCATTACCGAAGTATTCCACTCACAATATGCTACTGAATAAATATTTTTCATCAACATAATCACCAAGAACATCAAGTAACTATGTTTTCAATAACTAAATATTTTCAGTACCTTAGTGAATAAATTTCTATTTGCATTCGACGTCCTTCACACTGTATCAGCACGTATTTATTATACAGTTGCTACCTGTAAAGGATTTCATTTCATGATGTGTTTTCAAGTCCTGATTATTTTTGATTAACAATCGCGATCAGCTGACTGAGCCTGTAACCTCAAACCTGATTCTTCGTTTTAAATTAGCACGGCCCTTAGCGTAAATATTATTTCCACCTAATTAATCATTGGCAATAGCGAACTCTGCGCGCTCTTCAAGCACTCAGCCTAGTTCACACCACACTCGATAACCTGGAGTGGAACGCGGTTCCGAAATGTGAAGTCCAACGTTTTGCCTATTGTAATAGGGATTCTTTGAGAGGATCGAGTAGTGGAAGAATGAAATGTTCTCTCTCTAATGGCGATTTGCCGTGTTGAAATGCCACCTTTGAGCTGCGACTTAGTTTTCATAAAGGGCACGTCCTTATTATGATGAAGGCCGTTTAAGAACTTTAGGCAAGTATTAAATATATTTAACTTCAAAATTATAATAAAATATCTATTCATTCATAGCGGAATACCTTGAAAACACTATCATAATGATATATTTTCAGGCCTTCAACTTCGCCTCCAATTATTATACTGCTTCAACTCCACCATCTTGTTGTCTCCATGGTGATGCCGTGAAACCTTCATGGGTTTTTTTAAAGGGGCCATGTGATTCTTCTGAGCCCTGCATCATAATTAAATTTTGTCCTTCTATTGGATTCCTCCGGATTTTTATCTCGGTGATAGATGCTGGTGAATAGTATATATTATGTTCACATTGTATGTTTTCCTGAACCAATGCTGAGAAGATATCCAGGACTAATGGATTATGGAAATTATAAACTAAAACCACGGTAACCTGCTTGAAATATTTGGTAGTGGCTACTGTACAGTATGAATGGTGATCTACCTACTGTAAGTAGATTTTTTCTATAAAGTTCAATCGTCAACGTGATGAGAAGAGGAGCCTCCACGTCTGATTAGTATTTAGTTACTTCGAGTTAGATATTATTATCCCCTTTTGTGAGAAAAGGAATATCAGCGCTGATAATTCATTTCCTAGGGCCCTGATCTCTTTCTAAATTCATAACACACCTTTCGGGCCGAGCTTAGGACCTTCAGTCATTCAACTTCCCACTGCCAAGCCACAGTGAGGCTTAAATTAGGATTTCTAGTAATACTAACCACTTGTGACTAAAAGCAGATTGTTCAAAGGAACAACTGCTGCAACTATTCATAAATTCACTAATGAATTCAGATAGGTACCAGTAATATTGGTACTGTATAAGGGTGATGGTTTCCATTTAAAGTTTACTTAGGTATATTGATACTACGTGAAGGCAATTGTAACTATTACTGCTGAGTATCTTATTTATTATATGCATGGCTCCGGAACAACTCCTGTTGCATTGATATTTTTGTTTTGCCCCTTCCTACTCCTTTCCCAGTGTATACTGGGTGGTGCCCACACTATCTTGTTTTGAAATTTCATGAATTGGAAAATAATAGTTACTGTTCGATAGGTGTTAGAGGAGAGGTTATAAATTACACCTGTTCCGTTGAGGTCTGGATAGCAACCGCTTTATTTCATCATTTGGACATGTGTCATGAAACATTGACATATTGACAATCAGATCATAGATCATAGATCACTTACATCACTGACATCCCCCTTATTTTGGATGTCCTTTTTTTTTTTTTTTTTTTTTTTTTTATTTTTTTTTTTATTTAGTACAGTACAAACATATATGTGTATATATTATTAAATCTAAACAATCTACCCTGTTTTATAAACACACTATACAATATCGACATTCATTACATCAAAATATAAAGGCACAATCAAAATCTAAACAGTTTTGTAACTACTATGGTTTATATGGACATATTATGCAATTTATACATTCATTTGCACTAATACAATCAAAATTGTGAAGACATTTAACCATCTCACCAGCTTCGTGAATGTAGAATTTTTATGTAACGCTAGTAAGAGCAGAATTTCTGAGGGAACATATTGACAGTATTATGTAATACTTTGGTCTTTGGTGGTTCCCAAATACCTTCCAATAACACAGTTTTTTTTTTTTTTTTTTTTTTTTGAATTATGAGTACTTCTCCCTTGAAATATGCTACTCAATGATTCATCTAATCTCTATATGTGACATAATCGCTGTATCTACTCGTAAAACGTCAAAACGACGAAACGTCAAAACGACGAAACGTCAAAACAACGAAACGTCAAAGCGATGAAACGTCAATCGGCATCGAGGTTTCCCTTCATCGCTTTGACGTTTCGTTGTTTTGACGTTTCGTCGTTTTGACGTTTCGTCGTTTTGACGTTTCATCGTTTTGACGTTTCATCGAAGTCGCGCATGTTGGGTTTGATGTGTTTTGGCGAAGTCGCATATGTTGTGTTTGATGCTCACTCGACTGTGGAAAAGTGGAGGGGTGGGGGTGGTCTATACCGCTGCCACCCCTACTCCCAGACACCGTTCAATGGGGATCTGTTGTATTGTGTTGAAAAAACGATGTTCAAAAAAGTGAAAAATGGCATCGGCATTGAATTACGCAGAATGGTCTTTTGCCGTAGAAAATCTCCTCGTGTTGGAGGGTTTGTCCAAGTGCATTACCCAAGTAATCGCGGATCAGGACGCGAAAGCAAAGGCGAAGATTATATTAACAATATATAACAATTATATTGTACGTCCACATCAAAGAAGTAAAGACGACGGTGGAATTGTGGCAAACGTTGAAAAGACTCTTTGACGATTCCGGACAAACGCGAAAAATAACTTTGCTACGAAAGTTAATTTCGACTCGACTTGATGAGTGTGATTCAATGATAAACTTTGTGAATCAAATAGTGGACATAGGGCATAAATTAAGTGGCACAGGTTTATGCATAGGCGATGAACTGTTGTGGTCCATTTTATTAACTACAGATTCCATTAAGATGAAACTCCTAGATAGTGAAACTAGTGGCAGCGGGGTGGCGCTCGCAGTCCAACGTACTGACATTCGTGAAAAAAGGCTAATGCCATAGAAATCATAATATATATAAGACTCTAGAATGCTAATGCAATTGGCCAAAAGTGTTGTAAAAAGTTGAGAATGGTCATCAGTGCGCATGCGCAGTATCAGTTTATTTTGTAACAGGGCCGGTTCCAAGAAAATTCAGGTTTCTGGGAAAAATAGATGCGAGTGCTTTGATGGAAATATTTTGAAAATATCTGTGTGATTCGTAGGTGAAACAACAGAAAGTAAGTTCACGGCAACTGGCATGAAAATATTAAATGAGTTTTGTTCAGTTCCTGAATCCTGCGATATAATTAATCATTAAAAAATCAGAGTTATTTGAGTGCTGTTACATCTTAGGTGATAGCCATTATATGCGTTGATACTATTATACTTTATTCACATTTATTCAAAACTGTGTAACAGTGTTAAATTCAACAGAATATCTTCTGATCATATATATGGTCATTATTCAGTCTTTTCTCATCTTATAAATTTCATTATGCTTATAAGTTAAGATAGTCATTAACTGCTAGAAATTGTTTACCTATATTGTAGGTGTAGTACTAAGCAGTTGTAGATAAATAATACATCACATCTCGTCAGTGTGATACACAAAATATTTATATGAAACGAAAAACGTTAAAAATAGCTTAAATTTTATTCATTCAATTTTATACTACCTACATGCGGCCTACCTATAGGTGGCCAGGTGGTCTAGCGACATGGTCAATGATCATGAGGTCGTGGGTTCGATTCCTGGCTGGCAGTTGGATTTGGGTTTATTTATGCACAATGTATTTATGTATAATGTATATCATAAAGCTCTACATAGAACTAGCCCAAATGCCACAGTGGTTTGGATTCTACTTGTATAAACTGTAGATCCCTGTCTCCTTTACTCGCATAAGCCTTTCGGGGGCTTCTGAGGGTTGCTTCGGCAACTAACGAGATAAATAACAATTACAATATCAAAAGTTGCCTTCGAAGTAAAATTATTACATGAATACTCCTATTTCTACTCTACTGGTTGAACTTTTTGCACTCCTAAATGGTAGTTATTTATGAACTAGGCAGAAAAGTCACAGAATTAAACTATGAATTAGTCAAAAAACGAATCACAGATATATCTATGTATTCAATGTTAGAGCAAAAAAACTGGTGTAGTGGGATGAATATCACACAGGAATAAAATGAAATATGTAAAGAAAACAATGATACCTATTGATTATAGAATAAAATAAGTTTGTTAAATTTTTTCCTTTTCAATTCACCCCTCAACAGATCAGTCTGTCGTTTGGCAACTTTAAAAAATCGTATCTTAGAATAAATTCTCACAACTCATATGGTGATACATCAAAAATATGATTTTCTAGACTTTGAAAAACCGTTTTTTTCTGAAACAGGAACATTGATGCTTGTAGAATAAATGTTTCTAAAAAATTTCGTTCAGTGGGCATAAGGTTATTTGTTATGTTAAGTACCTGCCGAATTTTTTTCTCTACATACATACAAATTTGTATTACATCTTTGGATGGTTTTACAAGACCACCTTTATCTTTTCTACGTAATAACATACTTCGATGAAGATTCATTGAAACATAATCTGATTCTTCTAATGAATCTAGACACACCATGCATTTCACCTGTTTGGTGATAGACCTCACATCATATCCTGATATGTGTGTGACTACATTTTCATTCAAAAGTGTCAAGTTTGGTAATACATCAATTATATAAAGAAAATCGTCATCTCCTAAAACCAGATCATTGTAATCAATTTCATATTTTTTCATGATTGATATGTCACCCAGACCCAGTTCTGGAGATATATTTCGATTTCCATTTATATTCGGAGAACTGATCATCCTAGTATTGTCTAATATATCACAATTCCCTTTCAATACTTTCAAATCAATTTTCACACAGAGTTTCCTGAAGGTGTAATAAAACTGGTAGGCAGTTGGATTATTGTTCCAACCATTTCTTGCACTAAAAAATAAAATATTAATAATGTTACTCTTGATAATTTGGAAGTACCTATTGATAATTCTTCATTTCTTTGCAGAATATTCAAACAATCTCAAAGATTTTATTTATTACAAATTTTATTTCATTTATTACAAATAATTTGTGCACTGTGGATATTAAAGATAATTTGCAGGCTCTTCATTCATGTTGAGTTGCAAGAAAGCAGGCTTGCAATAACGACTGATGTGCTTTCTTGAAAATAAACTTTCATTTCAGCAAATGTACAGAAAATTATCCATAATTTTCATTAAAATGGTTATATTATTCGGTATCTACTGATTTTTTAATGAAAATAAAAATATGTATACAGTGTATCAGTGAAATTTCTTACCGAATTCCACAAAAAAATAATTCCAGATGATCTTGACTCAATTTGTACGTCAGCAGATACTGTATTGGCGAAATATCTGGTTTGATATATTCATCATAAATTCCTAGTACAGAATCTATTGTCGTGCAAAAACCAAGAATTGGTGTCATATTTTTCGAAACATGCAGATATTGTCCATTCACATGCCGCAAAGATTTCAAATATGTGAAACTCTGTTTTAATAGTGGCCTCCAGAAATATTCATTCGATTTTTTTAGTGGTGTTTTGTATCCTTTTCCAAATGGATTCCTAGAATTGAGCAGGTCAAATAACTGATCCACTATTCTAATGAATTCAATTGTTGGTGCTGCATCTATGAAGTCTGGATGTTTTATGTCTTTTGACAAAAATTCGAGTGCACTTGCAACACTAGCACTTAGGGTTTGTGCAGCCAAATTGACCTAGAACTCAAAATATGAGTCAAAATTACCAACCAAAATATGTAAATTCAGAACATACCTTCATTTTTTGTGATTGATAATTGATATGGTTAATCCCAATTTTGTTACCAAAACGACAAAATTCTTCTTCTTGCACATTGTATAGTTTGGTAATATATTGAAAGTCAATTTTCTCTCCTTTTTCATTCATGAATATCCCACAGCTTGCCCAATTATTTCTTACTAATTTTAGCATGTGACATGCATCAAAAATAATGAAAATTTTGGCATTGGTCATTGGATGCTTGAAATCAGTTTTGAGATTTTTCAAATCTCGAATGACACCACCAAGTTTCTCAGCCATTGTGATATTGGCTGATGGTCCATCACAAGTCACAGATACTATTTTCACTCCAACTTCATTCAACTTTCTCAAAGCTTCCTTAAACAATGTTTGCTTTTTCTGACCCAGTCATTGAATTGATGAGGAAATAAGCTATTGGTAATTTCCAATTACTATGTAATGACACAACCATGAGGACTAGTGCTTCAGTAGCACATTTGAGCGAGTCATCTTTGACTCCAGTTCCATAATCTTCATACCCCCAAGTTTTCATGTTCTTCAACTCAATTTGTTTTTTTATTGCCATCTCATCAAGCATGAGGGTGCACAGTGTTTCTTTGTTCTGCCTTTGATTTTCAGCAACAAGAACTTTCAAGCTGTTGAAAGAATTTTCGCAGAAACCAGGCTCACAATTAACCTTACTCAACCATTTCCTTATGGTCGATGGTGCTGGAAGAGCAAGATCAAATGTGTTTCTAACATATAAATATGCTTTCGATGATAAAAATTGCAATGTCATGGCAAAAGTTTTTATATCATCTCCAAATGCATGTTTATATTGTTTCCCTTGATTTTTTTTCTTTCCAACTGCAATTGACCTCTTCAATATGGATAATGGCACACCAGTGATAGATTTTTCAAGAAACTGAATACCATTTTCAGAAAGCAGATTTTTTCCTTTCAAGTCCCTCATAACGTGTTTCAGACTTGTCACTCTTTTTTTCAAACGTTGCACTTTCACTTTCATCATCTTTAATTTTCTCTGAGCCAAAGTTTTCCTGATATTAGCATCTCTCACTTGACGCAAAAGTTTTGAAGGTGATGCACTGAAAAATTAAAATTGTTATCCATACAGTTGATTTTTCAACGAATACCGGATAATAAAAGAATCAGATCAGATGAAATATTTGTTTCATGTATTTGTATTTCACATTTGAAACATTCAAATCAGACAAAATAATCAATAAAATATTAGGTAACTCCTCCTAATGTTGGAAGTGGAAAAAAAAAAATGATGAATGCAGTATTATTCTTAAAAGTTTCTTTGTCTTCCAGGAGGAAAGTTAATGAATTATATTCAAATGACTCCCTTGAAAAATATATGAAATGACAAATCTGTCATCAAAATACTACTAACCAATAACTGTGGCGGATTCTAATCTCTCTTCTAGAACGTTTTATTTCTCCCTTATTGCCCCCACTATCTGTTGATGTATCATGACTTCTTTTCATTGAACTTCTAGGAGAATCTATGGAGGACGTGGCAATACTCATTGGCGAGCTGAAATATAATTCATTTTCATTTTCAATCATCTAGAGTTGGAATATTTTATCACTGCTGTTTTTGTGATTCAGTGATTCAGCTATATAGGTAGTTACTATATATTTGTATTACAAAAATTTGATGAATTGAGGATGAATGAAAATATTGAGATAAATTCTAGTTACAGATAATAAATATCATGAAAAAAAAATATACTTTGACCAATTTATTATACCTTGTCTAGAATTATGAAATTGACTGTCAACAAATTATGAAAAGTTCAGTGATTATTGATCAACTTGTACTTATTATTTCAAAGAGATTAATCTGAATAGAATTGTGACACAATATTGAAAATGAATAAGTTTCTGTATGGAAAAGCAAGACTGCAATGTAAATCAGGGGAAATTTGTCAAATTCCTACATAATTTCAATGGATTCAAATTGTACTCCTGCAATTTGGTACAGGAACTGATCCATTTTCTGTATTGTTTCATAAGGCCTTGACAAAATTGCTTACCTGCCTGCAATTTCTAAAGTTGGGGTGCATGAAATTGTAATAGTAGATGTTTTTTCTTTATCATCAATAATTAGTACTTCAACATCCACATCATCCCTATCAATGATTATTTCCTCTGAAGAAACCTTACTTGCAGTGGTGCTACCATTCTGGTGTGTTTTTGGGAGGATTCTAGAACTAATTAATATTCAGGACATAACTAATTATTCAATAGCCAAATTATTTGAATGCTTTCCAATATTCTACCAGAATTGAATTCAAATACTTTTTGATTACTCACAACATATCAATGTATATTTTGTAATATGTAGAATATTTTTTCAATGAATAGGTGAATATCATCACCTCACATTTCAACTTACCTGCTTTGCTCAAGAATATTATCATTTTTTCGTAAATATAATGTTGGTACTGCATTCTCTCTCAATTGGATTCTTTTGCCCTCTTTATATATATCTTCTTGAGAAAAATGCTTGCTACAAATGACATTTTTCTCGCTCAAATTTTCTGAAGGATCTCTTCCCAGAGCTCTCATCCAAGCATCATGCCGTTTTTTTGTCATGCTGAAAAAAATCAACCCACTGATGTTATATAAAATCATAGAGTTGCCATTTCACCTACCAAAAATAGTTCACTCCAGGAATTTTCCCTCTATTTTTACACCACAGCACTTTCCGAAGTCAGTGTTCGAAATTAAAACGAAAAAATGCTGAAAAAGGCATAGGAGTGCAACCGAAGAATAAACATTTGTTTAATGTTGTATTTTCAAGTGGGAATTTTAGCAGGAAAGATTGGTACATTGACTTAGGGGCTAGTTGTCATTTTACTGCAAATGAAAATTGGATAAAAAATAAAGGTCATTCCAGTTTGTCAGAAATAATGGTAGCCAACAATGAAAAACTTTCTGTAAAATGTGTTGGTGATGTGGAACTGAAGACACTACCCAGTTAAACAATCTTGTAAGATTTACGTAAGATTTCCGTGAAAATGAGGGAACACAATTTATGTAAAAAAGTTATATCAATTTCATGTAAAAGAGATGTGAAGAAGTGCCCTTTTCCAAAACTGGCCCACTTTCATCTCAAATTCACGTAATTATGACGTAAAAAGAGTTATCCTGAATTTACGTTTACGTAATATATATGTAAATGTAATAGCAGCATAGACTTATTAATAAGTCTATGAATAGCAGGAACACACTGTTTATGTAAACAAGTTATATCAGTATTATGTAAGAGAAAAGTAGAGAATCCGACTTCTTCAGTAAGAATTTTTTTCCCAGAAATTTACGTAAGTAACAGCTGTAATAAGTACTTATATCGAATGCACTTTGATATTATTATAAAATATCATTGTCTCTCCAGAGTTCCCAAAACAATATTTATATAAAAAAGTTACGTCAGTTTACTATAATTTCAATGAATATTCTGTGTTCAACCACAGTATATTATCCTATATGAATATTCGTTCCTAAATATAATATTATATCATGTCTGTTTTCCTTATCACCTCACTTATCCCTATCCCGCGTGACGCACATAGGGCATAGAAAAGACAAAAGACGCGTCTGCTGCATGATACAATTGTATGCGTCTGCTGTCAGTTTGGCCGGTTACCTCCTTAATACGCATTTTTTAGGTTATGATATGATGGTTATCGCGTTTAGCGTTAGCGTTTGTCGGTTTGTCTCTTTGTGATTATTTTTCTGCTGTTGTATGTGGATTTGTCCAGGACAAGGTATTATTAAGGCAAGTAATTTCACTTCTTACTTTTATTGTTCGTTGCTTTGTCGAGTATCGTTTTTTTACACAATGATAATGCCTCGAGATTTCACCAACTTATGTGAGAGACAGAAGCGTCGCATTTTATCTTCAGAGTCTCATGAAACAGAAACGCGCTGTAAATTACCAAAACGAAAATATACCAATAATAATCAAGACCAGATTTCCCAATTGAAAGAATGTTCTACTGAGGATAACGAAGTGAATATGGATGTAAACTTAGATTTTTCTCAACAGGTAGTGTCAGATACCACCTATCATATCAGCCACTCTGACACCATTTCCGACATTGATGAAAACATCTCAGACAATAATGAAAGCATTTCTGGATATAATATTTCTGAAAAAAATACAGTAGTGGGCTAATAAATCTTTTTATGATGAAGTACGAGAGTGTTTTCATGATCACAAGGTGTCCCATAGATTCATAAATGATGTTTTAGAAATTTTGAGAAGACACGGACACAATGATGAGTTGCCTCAAGATTCTCGAACGTTGATGCATACTCCGAAACACATTGAAAATAAATTTGACATTGATGGTGGTCAATACATTCATTTTGTTTTAGTTGAAAATATCAAACAATATATTAATCAAGGTAATCAAGGAAATTAATTGCATTATCTGTGATGCCCCAGCAAAATCATACATTACCAGAAACAACAGATTTTGATATCATTAAACAAATACCCCTTGATTATATGCATATTGTTTTATTAGGAGTCACTAAACGAGTTTTAACATTGTGGCTGAAAGGAAGTAAAGCATTATCCACTTTTCAAAACACCATGCAATTCTACATTACTTGGAATCAGTACAGTAAGTGATGAAGATTTATTTGACATGATTTCGAAAAAAAATATGAAGTTAAATACTGTCTGTAAGTTCTTCGAGGAGGTGGTACATTCATTTTTCAGCTTTTGATGGGATTTTCTCTCCTCGTTTCTAAAAAATAGAGTAGAAGTTATTAAAAATTATTGCAATATATTTGTAGTAAGGACAGATTTAGGATCTGTCCCAAAATGTCACTGCGCTTGAAATTAAACCTTTAGATACCTAAAAGAGAAATTCTCTATTGGTCAGTGACACCTTGTTTTTGAAAAAATTTGGAAATACAAATATATTTAATAATAATAAAACCTCTACTTATCTTGGGAGCAGATTCGTTCCCAAAACGTCCACCAAGATAAGTAGAGGTTTTATTATTATTAAATATATTTGTATTTCCAAATTTTTTCAAAAACAAGGTGTCACTGACCAATAGAGAATTTCTCTTTTAGGTATCTAAAGGTTTAATTTCAAGTGCAGTGACATTTTGGGACAGATCCTAAATCTTTCCTTACTACAAATATATTGCAATAATTTTTAATAACTTCTACTCTATTTTTTAGAAACGAGAAGAGAAAATCCCATCAAAAGCTGAAAAATAAATATGAAGTTGCCTTTAGAAAATAACTATGCATTGATTCCTCTGCTTCATTACCAAAACTCATAAAACAATGTGTCACTGTTCATTTCATTCAGTTGTGTAACAACCACAGGGAAATTTCTATTTTGTGAAGCTATGTATAAAATATTCTTCCAATAATATCAAGCTTTTTATAAAATTACTCATGCAGTGATGATTTAAAATATTTAGGAAATTGCCAAATCTAGTTCTAAAAATTCGTGGAATTTGACTTTTTCCCTGTATCTCACTCTCTGTATCTTACTTTCAATGCGAGATAGTAGATATTTTCATAGGTGGGTTTTCCCGTATATTTTTGCACCCCACCTACAGGGGTTATTTCGAGAGTTATCAATAAAAAGTTGATACAAAAGTTTTATGTTTTTTCTGAATCATCAGAATTTCTCGTCAAAAATGCAAAATCGGTACGGCAAATGTCTTATTTTTCAATGGAACACAGTGTATATTATCTCATATCCAAAAAGAGGCGATTTTTCTGATTTAAAAAATATATACACGTGCGATATTTCGTAATAATCACTCATTTCCAAAGTTACATTCACTACATTCACTAGGTAAACAACAAAAATGGCGCCAGGTCCTGTCACTCCAGATTGCACCTTGGCATAGCTTACTTATGTTTTAGTGAACTTTAATTTGAATGTCTTCAAATTTTGTAAAGCTTTTATTTCGAAAACGGATGGATGAAATGAAATATATGTATATACTTTTGAAATCAGAAGAAATAGCTCTTTTCAGATATCAGATAATATATAGAGTGTTCCATTGAAAACAATTTTTTTTTGTTCCAAAAATATTTTGTTAACTCTTAAAATATACGGGAAAGCCCTGTACATTCTGACTCAAAATCAACTACTTCCCTATAAGCCTGTGAATTTTGTCTTATTGACATCCTGTACCTATATCTGTTAAATTTTGTTAATTCTCCCAATAGACCTGTTAGTTGAATAAGCAATGCTAGCTCGACTACTGTAAAGAAATGTGTTTTTATAATGACTTTTCTCAAATCTTATTTGTATTCTCATGAAGTTATTGTTTATTCTGTCCAAAATTTGATCCTATTAAGAATTGTTAACTCTTTGAATTGTGGGAAAAAGTTTTTGGCAGAACCAAGCTGCTAATTGAATGTGTATGAAAAAGCTGTGGACATAATAATTTTAGGGTTCTTATGAATAATATAGTAGAATAGATTTGTATGGACTACTTTTATGTACAATACACATTTGTAGCAAGTCCGTTAATGTTACATTACATTACAAAAATTTAAAAAAAAATCCATTACAAGGAATGAAATTAACACAACACTGGACATGAGGAAAAAGCACAGGAATTCATCATTGACTGTATGACTCATTCTATCCTGTAGAGCAAGCTCTGAACATATCATTGAATATGGAAAAAGAGAAAGAATATGCCGTTATTTTTTTTCCTTTTGAAGATATTTATTCAGAGGTTCCCACAAATTGGCTAACCAATGATAAAACGAAATGTTGGTGGCCAAAATCTCTCAACGCACAACTTTTGATGAAGCGTGGTGAAATCCCCAATGACACTAGGGACCTCCATGAGGTTCGCATTGAAGCCTACTGTTGTGAGTTCTATTGCTTTTTTCATTCTGAATATCTTGAAACGTGAATGGAATATTTTTTCAACAAATCATTGAGTTAATGTTCAAAATGAAATTTTTGTTGATCATATACCATAGTTTACCCTCACATGTATTAAATATGATTCATTCACTTTAAGCCACTTTGAAGAGTGCCTGCAGGAAAGCAGAGGACCCAGAATTTTCCAGTACATCCAATGAAACGGAAACAAGGGGAAGGGGAAAAAGAAAAAAGGTGAATAGAAATATTTCGCCTTACTCAGAGAGCAGTTGTGGAATTTCTGATGAAACTATGACCCCCCCCCCTTCCATCACCTGACTCTATAAAGTATAAGGAAAATACCCATTCGAGATCTGCAGGACAGCAGCAAGAAGTCAAGAATTATCCACCTGACATAAGTAGGTACAATGCAGAAATCAATAAAAATTGTGTATATACTGAACTCTCGCTCGATAATAATTTTATATTTCAGGCACAGTTTTGGAACCAGAACAAAATATAGAAATCATTTTTTTGAATGAAAATGCCAAAGCAGATAGCCATAGCCAGAATAGTATTTCTTTAACACCTCCTGTTAGTGGTAAGTCAGTGAGCTCGTTTTTTTCAAAGAATATTCATTTGACATTTTTTTTAATGTAAAAAAGATTTTCTTTATAATCTTCCATTTGCTGGAGTTACTCCCGATTTCGTAAGGCAACTCCCAGTTAGTACTCTGGTCTGGCTATTCTCCAGCTCTGTTCCAGTTTATATTTCTCAAAATCAGTCATCCATATCACATCTTGACAAATATTGTGTTCATATTGATGCAAAAAAATACAATTAAGTTTGTGATGAAATGATTTTCCAAATATAATTATGTGAGAATATTTTTGTGATGAAGGTCATTCACTCATTATCACACAGTGCCACTGATTGATTGTGAAGTTCCTCCCCATACCTTGAATAATATTTGAACTTGGTAATATGGTCTATAGGTATATACATCTATAGTGTGATACGCATTTATAAAAAAACATAATGTTTCTCTTCAACTGATTGGATTTTATTTCAATGAAGCATTCGATAAGTCTACTGTAACACCAATTTTTATCTATCTCAACTATCATTTTTTGATGTCAAAAAATCATAAAATTTAATCATCGATTATTTTGGAATTTGAGCTCAATCTTATGAAAAAAATTTCAATGGGTTGAAATATATATTTTCTAACTAGATACAAGAAATTTTTATTGTCCATTGACAAAATTATGAATTTGTTTGAAATTAAAAGTATATTATTACAATATGTAAATTAACATTCATTCATTTATATTAGAAAAAAAATCTACATTCAAAAAAAATATATTTTAGCTCAATTTAAATCCATTTGCTTAGTGAATCAAAAATATCTACAAGATATAAACAAAATTCTCAAGTCAATGGTCCAGAAGGAAGGAGAACATGCTATTGATGCCCACTTGAATAACGTTCAGGACAAAATTCCTCTAAAGACCCTAGAAGAGTTGAAATCATTCGATACCTATTTAACTGATGTAGAGGGGATGAGTAAAACACTTGTACGGTTTTATATTGTTATGACTGAATACTGAATGTCAGTATACATATTATATTTGTAGGTTTCTCTTGTCAAATCAGTAGGAGGGAGAGACCTCAGAGATCATATCAACCGTGGTTTGACACAAATATTTAGTAATGAACTGGCCACTAAATGTTCTTGGCATGGTCAACGAGGCAATTTTAAACTAAGTAACCTCAACCTGATGAAAATAATAACAGGTGAGTATCATTAATATTAAATACTATCTGTAGGTTAATCAAGGAGGTAGTGTATTCATTTTTCTAGAAAATCTGGGATTTTCTCTCCTAGTTTTTAAAAAATAAAAATAGATGTTATAATAATAATTATTTCAATATATTTGTAGTAAGGACACAGATTCGTGATCTGCCCAAGAATCTTACTACAAATATATTGAAATAATAATTATTTTAAGATCTATTTTTATTTTTTAAAAACTAGGAGAGAAAATCCCAGATTAATCTAGAAAAATCATTTATGTTGTTTCCCAAGTGTGTTTACAAATTTCGGGAGGTGATTCCCTGTGAAATCAAACAAAGGAAAGTTCTTATAAGTATGTCTCAGAAACCCCAGTGAATAAAAAGTGTATAGTTTGAAATGATTTCTATAAGAAACAGTGCCACTGGCAAATATCATCATAATAATGAGACTTCATTTAACGATCATATCAAATACTGTCTGTAAGTTGTTTGAGGTGGTGGTATATTCATTTTTTCTAGATTTTTTGGGATTTTCTCTTCTCGTTTCAGAAAATTAAAAATAGAAATTATAATAATTATGTCAATATATTTGTAGTAAGGACAGGTTTATGATCGGCCACAAAATGTCACTGCGCTTGGAATTCAACCTTTATATATCTAAAAGAAAAATTCTCTATTTGTCAGTGACACCCTGTTTTGAAAAAAATCAGGAAGACAAATATATTCAATTTATACCAGAATTTCTACTTATATTACTGTTGTGGACGTTTCGGGAACAAATCTGCTCCCGTTTTCAGAACAAGAAGAATAATATGCTTTCCTTTAATATTTGCACTAAACAGTGGCAAATATATTGAGAAATGTATCACAATTTCTATTTTTATTTTTTAGAAACGAGGAGAGAAAATCCCGAAAAATCGAGAAAAAATTATCATATCAAGTTCAACCTCTGAAACAACATCTATTTCAGGAGATAACTCAATATAGGAACTTTAATTCATTAAATATCACAGGGATGGATTCCCTGAATCTTCCCCACAAATTTCAGTAGTTCTATTTTTTTCCTGAATAAATGTATTGGTTGAAGAGCTTTTCAATTTGTTTCCAGATGCCATGCTTTGCCTGCACAAAGATGCCATACTAATTGACATGGAGGAACATTCGACAGAATGGTTTAGACTATCCCACCAGCGTCTTAAAAGGGAGAAGAAATAATGAACATTATTTGCATATATATGTATGTGTATCTTCTAGTAATACATATATGTATTTATATGCACGAGTGTTTTTTTTTAAGAAAAAATTCTCAGTCGTCAAATGAAATAAACAATGACGTTATTGTCAAGGAAATTTTTATATAAATTATAAATATTAAATAACAAAATGAAGTTATCTTTATGTAAAGCGAGAGTATCCATTTTACGTAAATATATTGTGTAATTATCACGAAACGGTTTTACGTGAATATTACATAACGAGCCTAAGTTTTCCTTGAGTCAAACGGAAATATTCATATTACATAAATGAGTTACATAATTATTGAGTAAAAGTTTTACATAAAATTCAAGTCAAGATAAAATGGACATGTTCCGGACATTATCTCCAGTTGGGGCATGTAAATGCATGTTGCATTTTACGTAAAAGGTTACTTCCAAAGGAGCGATATTATGTAATTTCTACATGAATATTACATAATGGTGTTTATTGGGTAGTGGATGCTCAGTGTCTAGACATCACTGTAAAAAACGTTATGTGTATCCCAGGTCTATTAACAAACTCATTATCTGTGAGCCAAATCATAGAAAATGGAAACCTTGTGAAGTTTGGGAACGAGAGATGTAACATTTTCAACAAGGAACATGAACTGATTGCAACAGCTAATATGCAAGATGCTAAACCTGTTATTACTCCTATGGAAACTAAAGTAAACTTAGAAAAAGTAGATTTGACAAAGGAAGATAAGGGTAAATATCCTTATCAAAATCTAATAGGAGGTTTGATGTACTTATCGGTACTGACAAGGCCTGATATTAGTTATAGTTTGAGTTATTTGAGTCAATTCAATAATAACTATAATGAAAAACATTGGAATTGTGCTAAGCGTATCCTAAGATATTTGAAAGGTACTGCTGATTATTCTATAAGATTTTCCCTAAATGATGATGAACTAGAAGGGTTTGTTGATTCCGATTGGGGAAGTGACAATGTAGACCGAAAATCTTATACAGGTTTTTGCTTCCGACTGTCTCTTGGGAGAGTCGAAAACAAAAAACTGTGGCTCTGTCCAGTACAGACGCCGAATACATGGCAATTTCTGAAGCCGCCAAAGAGGCCATTCATTTAAGAAATGTATTATCTGATTTGATAGGTGTCGATAATTCTGTAATTATATATAATGATAATATGGGAGCACAAAAATTATCTATGAACCATATATATCATAAACGTAGTAAACATAAATATAAACATTGATATAAAATATCATTTTATTAGAGAAATTATTGCCACAAATCAAGTTGTCCTAGAGTATTTGCCATCAGCAGAAATGCCAGCTGATTTATTAACAAAAAGTTTGCCTATTGTTAAACATAAGAAGTTTGTTGGAGATATAGGTTTAGTGATATTATAAGTGGGGATGTTGAAATATATTCCTGTACCAAATATTTGAATTTGGCGTCTATAGTTAATAGCGCCCTCTCTAATTTGCAAGTAAGTTAGTTCGATGTTCGACAGATTGTTATGTCGTTGCATGGCGCAGTGTAGTGGTGTTTAACAAAACAATATTAAAGAAATATTGGAACAGAGCGTTTGTTTTTTATAACAGCAAATAGTTTTGATAATCAAAATAATGTGTTCTTTATGCACGTTAGAGTAATGAACAGATTTTCTCCGGTTGCATTTATTGATTATAATTATCGATTGATGATATACTCTTAGTTCTGAATACAGAATACGCGTCTAACTATTGATCATGCATCAGGCAGGCAGACAGGCAGGCAGCATACCACAGAATAATGCCGATTAGAATAACCAACTTTCATATAGCCATGTTCTATCGTGTGCTCTCGGAGCGTCCTCAAACTACGACCTGGCGACTATGCGCTGCGGTCAAAGGTGCCGTCTCGGGTGCCGCCGAGACAAAAAAAAACAGTAGCTATATGTACTCAGTTCTTTCGTAAATGTGAATCTCTCTTCTCTAACTTCTCTAGGAAGTTTCCATTCACAATGATATTTATATGTATATAGATTTTTTACCTCTCTCAGCACCGGAATCTCATATACTAGTAGATATACTGTGTTGGTCATTTCAGTAAAAGTTACTGATCTTGACGCTCATCATCAATATATAACGGAGTTTGCTAACGAAAACATTGCTCTCAAAATAGGTAGGTATGACGAAAAATTGAAAACCAAGTATATGTTCGGTGATTGATATTTATCTTCGTTTTCTTCAATTATAGCTCCATTTGCTGAACAGGAATTGAAGTGAACCAAGGTGCACTACTGAAATTATACACGATATCTTGAAAATGTGAGATTATATACACGGTGAAAGATTTCTCAGATACAGTACCCAACTTCATTTTTCTTATCGCGGCCGTATTGGATTTCAGTGCCATTGAAAACAGAGGAAAAACTAGTTGACAATTATCTATTACTCGCCTTTACGTGAATAAAATCTCACTATTGCATACCTATCATGATGATTATTTGTTTTGTCGCATTTCTGTTTGGTCTTGACATACTTCTTCAATGTTCCTGTTATTTCGACGTATTATCACACCCTGGGGCTCAGACACCCTAGTTATGAGCTAAATTTCGGTTTTCATGCTTGGCTGCGAGGGGTAGACTGACGACTACAGACCATAACGTAGTTGTAGCAAGGAAAGTGTGTAACTAAACTGAATTATTGTTTATTGTGTGTAAATCAAGTGTAGAAAAAGTGAACAGTGACATTAAATGAAAGTGAACAGGTAAATTATAAAAAGGCACGAGTGACTAAAAATGACGTTAAGTTCTAAACATGATGAACCAAAGGGGGCAGCTATTTGGTGAGTTTGAATTGATATTATTTACATCCTTGGATTTATGGACAATGGGGCGAATAAGAAAATTAATAAGAACTGAGACAAAATATCGAAAAGGTACCGTAACTTGGGGCGAATTCGAACACGTCTGCTGAATTCGAACAACCGGTCGTCCTTGAGAATTTCTTGAAACCAATGGGATCTCGCGACTCTAACGTATATTTTCAAATGGTAGATCGAAAGTAGGCAGTTGGCCGAGCGTATTAGTGGTGGTAGGACGCTAGTTGAGCAGTAAGTAGACACGTGGTGAATTTTACAATTTTATATAAAATTGGTTAGTTTTTGGTTAGGTTGAAAACAAACACCTGTAACTTTGGCTCTATCGCATATATCAATTTAAAACTTTGTAGAAGTATAATCTGACATGTCCTTAACATGATATACTAGCCAGTTTTTGATTTTTTTGAATTGCGTAATTTATAAAAATAAAAATACGAAAAATTTACTTGCATAGGGGCGAATTCAAACATGGTTCGAACATATAAGAAGGTGCTGGGAGCCAAGCATTATGGCAATTACTCAGATTCTGCGCTAAAAAAAGCTATAGAAGCTGTGCGAAGCAAACGGATGACTTACAGGAGTGCTTCTGAGGCTTTTCAAGTGCCAATAGCAACGCTTTGCAACAAAATAAAAAATAAACATCCCATGCGTCCTGGAGGTCTTACAGCGTTAAGCCGAGAAGAAGAGCTTAGTCTTCGTTCTGGAATTGAAAAGGCTGCAGAATGGGGCTTTCCCCTCACAAGAATGGACATCCGAACGCTGGTGAAGCAATTCCTTGATGCCCAAGGTAAGAGAGTTAAGTGTTTCAAGGAAAACATGCCCGGCCTAGATTGGTTTTATAAATTTTTGAAAAGAAATCCTGTTTTAACGGAACGTATGTGTCAAAACATTAAGCGTTGTCGAGCTGAGTTGTCTCCTGAAATTATTCATGCTTATTTTAACAATTTGTCACAAATTATACAGGATGTGCCAGCATGCAACATAATTAACTATGATGAAACAAATCTATGTGACGACCCTGGAAGAACCAAAGTGGTTTGTAAAAGGGGCACGAAATATGTGAATAGAATATTAGATTCTAGCAAATCCAGCACATCTATAATGGTTTCAGCGACTGGGTCTGGAAAACTATTGCCTGCTTATGTTGTATATAGAGCACAACATCTTTACCCCACTTGGACAGAAAATGGTCCTGATAATGCAGTGTACAATTGCACCAAAAGTGGTTGGTTCGAAGGCGCTGTTTACGAAGACTGGTTTGAGAAAGTAGCTTTACCTTATTTTCGAAAATGCACAGGTAGAAGAATTTTAATTGGTGACAATTTGTCCAGTCACCTTTCAATCAGAGTTATACAACTCTGCGAACAGAACAACATCGAGTTTATACTTTTGCCGCCTAACGCCACCCATCTATTACAACCTTTGGATGTAGCTTTCTTTGCTCCATTCAGAAAAATCTGGAGAAAGTTACTGACGGAATGGAAGCAAAAAAATAGAGGCGTCCTCCCTAAGTCCGATTTTCCAAGATTGTTAAAGAAATTATTTGACAATGTGGAGCTTAATGCTGCAAAAAACATCATTTCCGGTTTCAGGGCTAGCGGTATAATTCCGTGTGATAGAAATGTTGTTTTAAATAAACTTCCGAAACTAACAGAAGAACAACTGGAACAACAGCAAAACCAGGCTGAAATCGATCGACGCTGGAGTTCAACTTTTGTTAATTTCATGAAAGAATCAAGGACTCTGGAAAAAAATTAATGTAGCACCAGGAAAAGGAATAAGAGCAAGAGATTTAGGTGAAACTTTAGCTTCAAGAGAACAAAGCAGCACTGGCGACGAGTTTCTTATCGAATCTGATCAGTCCGACAAGGAAGAAAGTGGAGATCATGGAGATCATTCTGACATGGAAGAAAATGGAGATGACCTTTCTGACATGGATGAGTTTATTCCAGGAACTAATAACCCACAAGACTCTAGTTTTGAAGATATCACTGACCAAAACTTAAGTGCCAATGACTATATTTTAGTAAGCTTTAAATGTCCTAAAAAAACTACAAGATTTTTTATTGGTAAAATTATTGAAGTTTTTGTTCAGGAGCCTGAGACTGTTTTTGTAAATTTTTTAAGACAAAAAAAGTCTAGTAAGCTTGAAAGTTATTTTTTCTATCCAGATGTAAAAGATGAGGCTGTAATAAACAGTGATAAAAAGTGATATTGTTATGAAACTTTCTGCACCAAAGGACCTTCGCAGAAATCGTTTTATGTTCAAAAACTTACCCAAAGGTTATGTTATTGAGTAAACTTTGATCTTTTTTTCTTTATTCATTAGGAGTTATTTTTGTTCCTTCTTTACATTTAAGAATTTTTGTTCCTTTTGAGAATTTTTGTTCCTTTTGTTTCTAGTATGTATTCTATGCTTTTTTTTAGAATTAAGTTTATTTTGTAATCCTTATAAGAAAATGAAGCATTTTTTTGATAAAAATATAATGTTAAACTTTTTTTTCCCCTTTTTAAAGCTATTCAGAGGGCTAAAAAATAATTAATTTGTTCGAATTTACCCTTATTGAAGGCTAAAATAACAATTTCGTGTCATTTAAAGCTTTGTTCGGATTCGCCCCACCCATAGGGGCGAATTCGAACAACATTTACTAATTAAAAAAAAAAATACTAATTATTTTTCAAATTGATTTTTTTTCTGGGAATGTCTAAAGGAAGGTTTAATAATGATATATTTTAATTTTCATAATTTTTTTTTGTCAAACCCCGTCAGAATTTGAAAAAAACCTCGAAATTGCATTCGAATTCGCCCCAAGTTACGGTAACGTGTACTTACAATAGTGTCATTCCCAGAAGTACTGTGAAGGACGAGGAGATGCGTCGACGTTGGTTGACAGTGGCCATGGCGGGGGTGGCTTCTTTCCAATGACCCACAAGCTCGAAGCGACAAAAGTTGGCGTGAACGTGAAGTAATGACTAAGTCCCTGACCGACCGCGCCCGCTTCTGACTCCCCGTTGTTTTCCGAATTATATTTATCGGCAATTATTGCCAGATTGCATAATCAGCAAGTCGGTAAAGTTCGATACATACCTACCTGGTTTAGTGAACTCCGGTAGGTAATATTCCGATTATGCAGTTTTGACTTTTTCCCATTGAATGTTTGAAAAGCTCGATACTTGATTTCCTGTCTGTGTAATATGAGCTGAGATCGAATAACATTTGAATAGCGTTTTTGATGTGAATAATTTTTATGGATTGGGTATTGATTGACAGGAAATATACTTTGGTATTTGTATGAACTTGGTATACTGGATGTTTCTGTTCGTGACAGTATGAACAGGTATAGTATGAAACATAATTTACAACTATTTTTTCTGCTCTTTTCGATGACACTTAAATACGATACCGCCGCAAGAGAAGAACTGAAATTGGTTTGATATGAAAATAGTTCACCCTCTATGAAACCCAATATCTTCATGATATTCCTTGTGTATTATTTGGGTCGCGTACCAAAATGAACCTCATCATATGTTTATCAAATGGAGTTATCATTGGTAGCATAGAAACCGCTGCCCCACCTCTGGCAATCCAACGGTGCCCAAAACGCTGATTTTTTCTTGTGTAAAGTCTTTGGTCTACGAAACTCCAGTAGAAACAGAGCAAGACTCAGTTGGACGAATTTTTAGTCAAGTCCGCCGAAATCATGTGCGGTGTTTGAATCGGTGTATTCAGGTTGGAGGAAGACATTTCCAACAATTGTTGTGATGATATCATGTACAAAAGATGACAATTAAATGCATTAAATCCTATTTAGGCAATTCATCGTCTTTCTGAATTTTAACGCGTCTTAGGGCCGTAGTGACACTTTTCCGGACATGGGACCCACTACTCAGATGTTTTCTACTGTTGCACTGAATAACCCCTAGAAGTTTGATCCCATAGTTCTGTAACACCCTGTATAACCAGATTATATTTTTTCATCTTCCTTCCCGCAGCCCGAAGTCTTCATTCCAAAACTATATTTGCTGCCCTCAGTCCTTCTTTCTCTGACTTGAGATTGATTAATTCTCCTGAAAGTTTAGTTTTGTAATATTTATTTTCTTTTGGTTTTTTATATCATTTATGTCTTGAGTCAATTGTTTCAACTGCTTATGATCTACAAAGCACGAATTTGTCCTGTCCTGGAGTACTGTTCACATGTTTGGAGCTCAGCCCCCAAACATACGCTAAAGCTCTTACATTCAATTCAGAAGAGAGCTATTCGCCTAGTCGACGATACAACCACCAAATCATTGACCTCTCTAGATCATTGTAGATACTTCCAAGGTTGGTGCTCAACGGAAATATCATCTATTATGCCACCACGTGCGATTCCAAGTAGACAAATCAGACGAGCTGGTCACCGCTACACTGTCAGGCTCGAGACCTGTCGAACATCGCTATACCAAGCATCTTTCATCAATAGTGAAGTCATTCCTGATGCTTCAACCTCCAATTTTTCAAGAAAAATTCCAACACCTTCCTTCTCTCCCAAAATTCCACCGCTGGCTAACACGATGTTCCTCGAACATTATAGGTTTCCTTTTCGTGTTGTCCACAGATAAAAAAAAACTACATCATCCATTTCTCCACTATAGGCACCTCTACTATATAAGTAGATTTTCATTATTGGATGAATGCTACTTTAATTCTCAAACTCGCTCTGTTTTCATTGGAATTGATACTTTTCATTGCTTCGGAGATTTCATCAAAATTAGTCAACTGGTGATGAATGTTTTCTGCTCACCTGCTCACCATTTCGAGAATAAAAAAAAATATTTATTTATTTATTTATACGGGCGAGCACATTTAAGAAAAATTATTACATTGTATAAGCAAGATAATTACATTGTATAAGCAGATAGAATATAAAGTAAAGTGGTAATATGTCATAATATGAGTGCTTTACATTGTTCAAAATAACTATGAGAGCTTTACATTTTTCAAAATAACTATTTGTGTTTAGAAGTTGATTTTTTTAAGATGAGCCTTGAAACTATTTAATAATGTACCAAATAATGGAAGCTCCTTGAGAGAATTTGCTAATCTGAGTGTTCGTGAGATGAAGTTATTGAAAGTATAGTTGGACCTGTGGAAAGGTATGTGGAATGTTTGAGTTTGTCTAGTTGACCGAGAAGGTACCAAGAAATTAATTTTCAAAAGGAGATTGGTGCAATCGTATTTGCCATTTATAATATTGAAGAGCAGAATAAGATCTCTGTTATCTACGGACCACAAGAGTGGGGATATTTAGATTGTATTCCAGTAGTGCATATTCACAGTGAAGACCTGATTTGAAAGCTACGTATCTTAGGAAATTATTTTGAATCCTATCAATTTTCGCCAAATAGGTTGTGTAGTATGGGGACCAGACTGTTGAACAGTAATCAAGATTAGCTCTAACTAAGGAGCAATAGAGGGCTTTTATTGCAGTTATATCATTGAAATCACGGGTTGTTCTCTTGATAAAGCCTAACATTTTCGTGGCTTCCTGGACTATATTAGTAATATGGGGATTGAAGCTGAGAGAAGAGTCTAGGATAACTCCGAGATCTTTAATTTGGTCAACTGAGTTTAGTAACTGCCTGTTGATGTCATAATTGAATAAAACTGGGTGATGGGAACGGTAGAATCGCCTAATGTGGCACTTTTCGGGATTTAAGTCCATGCCATTTGATAAGCACCAAGTTGATAGGTTATCCAGATCAGATTGAAGGAGGAAAGCATCCTCGGTCCTCGGGATCATTTATAATTCTGAAGCATTTCAGATCATCCGCAAATAATAAGGCCTTGCTATTTGGAAAACAGGAAGTGATGTCATCAATGAATAAATTAAACAAGAGAGGGCCCAGGTGTGACCCTTGAGGAACTCCAGATGTTACTTGGAATGCGTGGGAGTAGTAATGATTTACTCCGACTATTTGTGACCTGTTGGATAAATAGCTGCCTAACCACTGGAGTGCTAAGCCATCCAAACCATACAGGTTAAGTTTATGAATTAGGAGTTCATGATTCACTCTGTCGAAAGCCTTAGAGAAATCAGTATAAATAGAGTCAATCTGCTGACCCTTCTCTAGGGCCTCGGACATAAAATCGACATATGTAATCAGACCCAATTCAGTGGACCTACCAGATCGAAAGCCAAATTGTTGTGTGGATATAATGCTGGAGCAGTCGAAAGTGAGAAATTCAGTTATAATATTCTCGAATACTTTAGGGTTAGTGCTGAGTATAGATATGGGTCGATAATTCTTTATATCTGATTTCATACCAGACTTGTAAATTGGGGTGACAAAAGAAAGTTTCCAATATTCAGGAAATTCACCAGAGTCAAGAGACTTGTTGAAAATATGGAATAGTGGTCTGGATAATATGAAACAGCATTTTTTCAAGAGAACTGGTGGGATGCCATCGGGTCCAGGTCCCTTATTGATGTCGAGCTTGGATGATTTATCATAAATATTAGATATTTGGATGCGATAAGACGTTACATTTAATTTAGATTGGATATGGTCTTGTTGTGAAGTCAGGGACTTTTTAGTATAAACTGATGAAAAGTGTATAGCATTATTTTCTCTTTTACTACTTACAAAACTCCAGAAAGACTTCATGTTATTCTTAACAGAAATTTCAACAGAGTGAATATAATTAAAGTAGCACTGTCTTGAAAGAAGTTTACATTGTGATCGTAACTGGCTGAATTCTTCATAGCTTTGCGGTGACCTTGTGCTTTTGTAAATCATGTGAGATATCTTCTTCTCTCGTATCAGCTTCCTGAGTTCTGTAGAGTACCAATGTGGAAATGTATTGGTACGTACCTTCTTCAGTGGAACAAATAGCTCAATGATGGAGTACAGTGCGTCATAGAAGATGTGGATCATGTCGGAGAGGTCCTTTTTGACAAGGATTGCGTCCCAATCAGTCGCTTCCAAGCATTGGCGTATAGCTGTGAAGTTTGCATTGCGGAAATCATAATAAGATTCTTCTCCAGGGGTGTTGGTGTTTTCGGCCCTAATCAGCAAGGAAGTTTCGAGTGGTGGGTGAAAGTCATCAGGAGTTATTAGGATGTCTACTGCTTTAGATATTGTAAGTTCCACTGGCGAGAGAATGAGATCAAGAAGGGCACCCCTACTGTTGGTGATTGTATTACATTGAAAGAGGTTGTGGAGAGCACACATGTTAGAAACAACTTCGATAGCTTCGCCCAGAGTAGGTTGAGTAAGTGGTTGAAGATATGCAGTTGAGCAGAAGTCTTCAGTTTCCCAGGTGACATTAGGGAGGTTGTAATCACCAAAAAGATAAAACTAAGCGTTGGGAAATGTATCATTGATGATTGTAAGTTGATCGGAATGAGTTTGATACTGATTGAGTTGCGATTTGGGTGGAATATATAGGGCACCGAGAATGCACGTGTAATCGTTATTACTGAAGTGAACGAAGAGTTGCTCAACTGAGGGATCACTGGGAATAAGGTTAGTTGAAAATTTTTTTTGACGGCAATTAATACACCACCTCCTCGATTGTGTTTGCTAGAGTCTGGGGTACGATCCTTTCTATAGATGTTGTAATTGAACATTCCCAATTCCGAGTCTTCGATATTGGTAGTAAGCCATGTCTTGGTAAGAATTATGATGTAGAAACAGTTAAGAGCGCCTAAAGCAAGATCAGGTAATTTGGTACGAAGTCCTCGGACATTTTGATAGTAAACTGAAGGATTGCCCTGGTTGGAATATGTTAATGATTTTTTGGACTATTTTTGGAATATTGTTAATAAATTTTATGGTAAGGTTTTGTTCACCATTACTTAGTCGATTTGAGAGTTCTGTTCTGGCTACTTCAAGAGCCTTCCTTTGATTGGGAGTTTGATCGGGAGTGATGAAAATTTTTTCTTCACGGCTAATCTTGTGTCTGTTCTTGATAACAGTATAAACATCTTGGGAGGAGGACAAGGTTACTCTGAGGGGACATGGCTACTCCATTACTACAAGGTGGTACTGATTATATTTTATTGAACTTCAACTCCATTGACAGCGACTGTATTTTTTTTAAACGGTGAAATATATATATATTTTGTCTCTGATAGAGTAATGAAAAGTAGAGAAAACTGGCGTTGCAGTAGTCGTTCTCTTCGATATATGAAATTTGACTTTCGACCGCAGTGACTTTTTGGGGCAATCATTGATCTGTCCTTACTACAAATATATTGATGTAAGTATTGTTTTTTATATTGTTTTTGTAGAAACGAGGAGAAAAATCAATAGTCTGAAAACGATGGACCCTCGGATGGACCTATATGGAATTCGGATTGTGATTTTATATCATGCGAATCATTCATGTTGATTCGCTGTCTTCCAATATCAAGCAATTCAAATTAATTTTAGATCTCCAGGTATCGAGCAGGATCATAAGTGTGAAAATCAAAACAACAAACATTTTTTCGATATTATAAGATATATTACCTAATACATATTGTTCCTAAGCGAATATGAATAAATTAAATACTCACAGGATTAATCTAGGTCAGATTCTGAACTACTATCTACCTAAAAATTTATTTGGTGTTGACAGAATAGATGAATAACTACAAATTAAAATAACTAATAAATTATAGACGGACTGGTAGAATGCAATAACTGTAGAAACAGCAACTTTCGAAACAATACGAATTATGTTTGAGTTCGTGCTATTTTATTTTATATATTATGACATACAGATGATTCGTCAAGCAGAACTAATCACCCATAGGAACCCATAAGAAAGCATATTCGGAAACTGTTCTGATTCGTCAAGTAGATAATGAAAGAATGATGATCTTGGTCAAAATTGAAGAAGGAACGTAAAAAATGCATAATATAATTTGGGGTATAAATTAAGGGCTGCATTTCCATGGAGTTGAAATATGGTAGGTTCCTATTAGACTAAAAATTGTCAGATTTATGTTTGGGATGCCATTGAAATCCATATCTTCATTCTTTCACTCATTTGTCAATATCGTCACATGTGGTCCAACTTCAGTTCACAGTTGACTGATTTCGGAATTTCTTTCACAAATGAAATCCAGAATGACCTTTACATTGTCTAATGAAACGAAGACTCTTTTTTTTTGTTTTTTTTGTATATACCTGACAAGTAATAAATCTGACTTTTAAAGATTTCTCCATTTCATATTCATTCAAAGTACAATTATTGAATTTTATTACTCACAGGTAGGCACTGAGTATGTATCAATGGTCGAAAGTACTTTGCTACTATTTTTTTTATGGAAATTAAATCGCTCAGCTTACTGAATAATTTACCTCATGCTTGAGTAAACTAATCCTATATTGTTTCCATATTGAATATGAGGATGAGAAATCTCATAATTTTTTCATTGAAAATCAGTTATCCCTCAATCATATTTAGACACTTACCACTGCTTGACGAGCCATCCGTAGTACAATTAATACAAAAAAGTAACTTTCACCCAGGTACTCTTGTCAAAAACTCGAATTTGTATAGCTGATTATATTCAAAAACACTTCCATGATTATGAAATCCGCCTATACATTGCCTACAAGCGTTCCAGGCACTCACTTCGGTGAACACTCCTTACGACTTCGCCACTTTTTCACAAATCTCGTTGGTGAACTCTGAGCACTTGGAGTTGCCGCCTAGGTCGCCGGTGAGGAACTTGGCCTCCTTGATGGTGGCGAAGCAGGCGCCCTGTATCTTATCAGCGTGGCTGTTCAGGCCCATATACTTCAGCATCATGACCGCGGAAAGGAGGAGTGCCGTCGGGTTGGCCTTGTCTTGGCCAGCTATGTCGGGGGCGGTGCCGTGAACCTGCATTACGCGAGAAGTTTCTTTATTAGATTTTCAAGAAGGGTGTGCAGTCCGAATTTAACAAATCCAATGGCAAGAACATTAAGAAGTTTCAAAAATTGCACCATATATGGATATGTTGTGAATATACAGGCTGTTCGACTATATGCATTGAGATCTTAGAAACCGCCAGATATACAGCAAAGTTCGAATGGAGGCAGCTGCGCAATAAGAAGTCCAACAAAATGCCGGAGAAAATCTAAAAACTCTCGACTATTTCAGGTGTGTACTACAGAAAAAAAGAAAGAGTACGATTTTGTATATATTTTTTACTAACCTCTTCCGGAGACAAAAAAAATAACTCAATATGGTCATTGGTACTTTTCAAGACCTACAGAATGAAAATATCGAATTGAAGATCTGACGTTTCGGCTTTCGGCTGTCATCATCAAGTTGATTCACATTTACAATACAATGGTACTTGGGAAACTGGAGGCTCTTAAATAATGTGACAAGGAATTCAAGTCTGTATTCGAGGAAATCAACTTCATGATGTTCGCCCAGTGCCGAAACGGCGGCTCTCAATTCAATATAGTCATTCTGTAGGTCCTGAAAAGAACCAACGACAACGTTAAAATATTTTTACTATATGTTTCCGAAAGAAGTTCGTTTGGAATAAGAACAAAATCGCGGTTTTTCATACTTTCCTGTATTATATAAAAAGTCGTCCTAAAATCGTGAGAAGATTGCTGTTTTCATGAAAGTATTTTCTGTACTTCTGATAACTCTGCTGTATCTTCCATGCTTTCTGAGATCCCCATACATGTAACAGCTCCTTTGAGAGTATGAGTGAGAGGTTCGTGAGGTAGTTCCCGACATTGTGATATACTTGTTGACAAAGAGATTCGTTCGTCACACCACGAATGTTTGACTAGAAGTAAATAATATGTTGTCAAGCCTAGTATTGGTAAATACTCTCTGTAGGTTAGTTGGGGAGGTAGAGTTTATTAATTTTTACAAGATTTTCTGTGATTTTCTCTCCTCGCTCTTATGAATAAAAATAGAAATTATAATAATTCTTAAAATATATTTGTAGAAAGGACAGATTTATGATATGCCCCGAAATGTCACTGAAATTGATTGAAAGTTAACCTGTGTGTACACATGTACAACATGTGATGTTGCATGTTCAACGTGATCTAAAGGCTAAAGATCTAGGGTAGGTGTTATGAATCATGTTTGAGACTGATTCGATATCCTGAAAGAATTACTAGAAGGTTGTCATGTCATGTAAAAATAAATACGATTCTCTAATATTTACGATATAATAATTGGCGGCGAGGTTCGAAGAGATTCGAAACAAATCGATACCTACTTCAGGAGATCTAGAAGTATAACTACACCAAAGTTGGAATTACTATCGACGAATAGTGTCCGTCTCAAACAAGGATGTCACAAGATTTAACACCGCTGATAACTGCTCTTAGTGAATTGGTGAATACATTTCAACAACAACAGAGATTCTTCCTAATCAGATAATAGCATTCGAACCATTTGATGAATCCACCGAAAATTTTGATAGTTACTGTCAGAAGTTGACAAATTTCTTCAGATTGAAAGGCATTCAGAAGGATGATATTGAAACCAATGAAGCAAAGGTCATGATCCTAATAAATTGCCAAGGAAGCAGACATTATTAACTACTATCAAATTTAACGTCATTGGACTTGCCAGCTGAAAAAACCTACCATGAATTGATGAAGTTATTAAAAAATCACCTTGCCCAAAAAATAATGTACTGACTGAAAACATAGATTTCTCTCTAGAATGCAGACTCCCGGTGAATCAATTTCGATATGCGTAGCCGCTTTGAAAGAATTAAGCAAAACCTGTGATTTCAAGTCTGACTGTGATGATAACAAGTGCTCCAAATCAGTCATTAACCTCCTCCTGAGAGCACAAATCATCCGTGGATTATATGATACAGACATCCGTAAGAAAATTCTGTAACAAGCAGATATACCTTTGGAAAAAACGCTAGAAAATGCTCTGGCTATAGAAGCAACAAAAATCCAGAATAGAGAGATATACGAAAGCTCAACTAGCATAGTTATAGAGAGAATGATACTATCGATAATGATTACGTTAAGGAATATCATCACACTCAACCAAATATGTACCGATACAATTACCGTTCAAGATATTATTACAGGAACCAGAAGAGATGCATAACGCTCAAGTTGAAACAATCAATATGAAAAGAAAGTATTTGTGATCCAAAAATACCGTTATGAGATGAAATCTTATTCAGAGGTCAACGAATAATAATTCCAAAGAAAGATTCAACCTGCAATAAATTGGCAGCGCGTTCACATTGATTATGCTGGTTCATTCATGAATTATTATTTCTTCATTGTAGTTGATGCTAAATCCAAATGGCCGGAGATAATCATGTCGAAGCAGTCTCCAACAACTTCAAGCACAATAGAGGAATTTTAGTGAGTTATAATGCAGCCATCTTCAAATCCACAGAGTTTAGTTGTGATTGTGCAAGGTACGGAGACAATCAAGTTTCTCTGAAACGAAGCGTTCAACAACGACCGCCAGCATTACTTCCACAGTCTTCTGCGAGTTAAGCACCAATTCATGTGGTAAAGAAACCATCAAAACGAGTTGTATTTTCTGAACCACCAACTCGTATGGCTAATAAACCTGAGACATCCGGAACCAAGGCAGAAACGTCTTCCTCAGCTGAATCTACAAGAATTTAATCTTCCTCATCTACAAGGCCGACAACCGAACCAACAAGGTCTTCCTCATCTACCAGACCAGTGTCTTCTTCATCTACAAGACCTGCGTCTTCTTCATCTACAAGACCTAGGTCTTCCACACCGTAAACATCACGATTAAATGAAGGACGCTGCATTGAATGTTCTATTTCAGCAGATCCGATCATTGAAAATAGGATGAATGAAATCACAGACCAATACGATGACAATCAGTATAGGAAATTCTCATCCACCTGTGGCACAGAAACCTGTAGATCGACTTCATTTTTGATATTGTTTTTATGCACTTTTTTATTGAAGTGCGGATGATTGTTGTCATCATGTTAGAGACTGAATCGATATTCTGAAGGACCCAGTAGAAGGATGACATATCATATTGAAAATAAAATCAAATACTGTATTGTCATGCACCGATTCTTTAATATTCAGGATATGATAGTAGGTTTCTGAGAAACTACCAAAACCTACGGTTTTTAGTGCCATCTACCATCCTTATCAGCCGCTACGCTGTACATCTAACAGATGAGCTACTAAGTAGCTAGAGACATCCTATAAGAATTAAACAGCAGCGACACTGTACCCGCAGCCCATGCATTTCATTGAGTTCAATTTTGCTGACCTTGATTGATATTCTCTTCACAAGTGAAGAATAAAATTTGTTATGTACATATGCAGAAAACATTTTGACTTAGTGTATATCTTAGGAAGTTGGTTGTGTATGTAGTATTATTATACTCTCAGAAACGTGGATTATAGATGGCATGGATAATTTTTCAATACCAAATTATACAACTCATTATAATGAGTCAAAAACAAATCAAAATGATGGTCTACTGGTTTATATAAAGAACACAATATCTTCAAAAGTGAACATAATTCCTATAAGCGAAACAAATTTACTGAAAATGTCTCTTTCAACACTGAGTACAACAATCGGAATAACCCCTTCATATCGACCACCTTCCACAAACACTCAAACATATATTGAGGATCTTGAAACATACTTTACTAACCTAAAACCACTTGATACTGAAATATTTCAAGGTGATATCAACATGAATCTAGGAAATAAATTATCAAAAGAAGTAAATAACTATCTGAATGTTTTAACTACTAACAGGTTCATCTTATATATGAACAAACCAACAAGGGTAACAAATGTATCTGAAAGCATGATAGACCACAATTTTATCAGAAATAGACCAAATAATACATCTTTCAAACCCTCAATAGTAGAAACTGATCTACAGATGAGTGTAAACCATCCACATACAAGAAAATTAACTTTACCAGACTGAATCATTTATTAAAAACCGAGAGGTGGGAAGATGTAGTTCAGAACGATAACCCCCAAACAGCTGGGCAGTGGCAACTACAAAAAACCTGGGAAATAATAACTAAAAAACAGGTCGGCCCCTGGACCAGATGGAAAATGTTCATTTGCACATTGTGGAACCACTCACCCACCTCATTGATATAACGTATAAAACTGGTGACATACCTTTACAATGGAAAGAATCGGTAATTACCCCTATTCATAAATCAGGTGATGAAAGTAATTTTAAAAACTACCGACCTATATCCGGGATAAACAATTTTGCGAAGATTTTTGAATACTCTGTGAAAAAACGTCTAGCAAATTTTTTCAATATTCATCAAAAAACCAATTTGGGTTCATCAATGATTCCAATACTGAAAAAGCTGTTTTACACTTCTCAAAAAATATAGTCGATGCCTTGGAGAAGTCCAAAAAATGCTTAGCAGTTTTTCTGGATTTAGCCAAGGCATTCGACACAGTGTCACCATTGCTCATTGATAAACTTTAGATATATGGAATTCGTGGACCCATGAAAAATTTATTGCAGAACTATCTATCCTGCAGATATCAAAAAGTAAAAATAGACAAATATACCAATGAACCCCAAAAAATAACCGTCGGTGTTCCACAAGGCACAGTACTGGGTCCGTTACTGTTCCTAGTCTACATAAATAGGATTGGCAGTATAAACTCCATCGATCATCTCATCTCATATGCAGATGACACCGCCATTGTATTTTCAGAGAAGTCATGACAAGAAACATACCAAACTGCTGAAATTGGTTCAAAAAATATCCAAATATGGCTAAATTATAATCTACTAAGCCTAAATATTCTCAAAACAAAATTTGTATGTTTCACGCTCTTGAGTAACGATCAACCGAATAAAGAAACACTGAAAATTCACTGCCCACAGAATAATCAATGCACTTGCCCAACCATAGAAAAGGAATCAAAACTAAAATATCTTGGAATCATCAAATGCTTAAGAAAACTCACTCATGAACTATACAACCTGAGAGAAATACTTACCCGAAACAATCTTATAATAATATATAATTCTCTGGCAGAATCGATCATTAGATACGGAATTACTGTCTGGGGTGGACTTTTCGACAACAATCTCAAGAGTCTTCAAGCAATGCAAAATACAATTATAAAATAATCTTCTGGAACCAAAAGAATTCGATGTAATGTGGCTCAAGATCGATAACCACAAACAAACAAAGTTCATCTGCTACCTTTATCTATCACCAAACGAACCAACTCCTGGTGACCTCTTCGAATTCCTTTCTCTGAAACTCGATTTCATCCAACAGAATCACCCAGCAGCTGAAATCATCATCATGGGGGATTTCAATGTCCACAACTCCACCTGGCTCAAATTCTCGAACAAAACAGATGACGCAGGACGTCTGGCTGAGGATTTCGCTATCACCTGAGCAACTGATAAATGAACCCACTCGGATCCCTGATATCAGCAATCATTATGCCAATACGCTGGACCTGTTCCTCTCTAACAATCCGGAACCGTATGAAGTGAAAGTCCGTGCACCACTAGGAAACTCAGACCACACACTTATCTCCACGATATGCCCTTACATCACTCCGCGAACCAGTCCAACACCCCCACGCACTGTTTGGCATTACAATTCAGCCGACTGGGATGGCCTTCGCATGTTTTTTTCTGAGTTTCCTTGGAGGAAAATCGGGAGATCCTTCGCAATGTGCTGAAGAGATTTCGGAAATCATCATGCTGGGAATGGAAACTTACATACCACATAGCACCAAATCACGAACCACTGGTGAACCATGGTTCAATAGAACCTGTTCTAGGGTCGTCGCTCTGAAGCAAGTAGCATACCGTCGTTGGCGCAGAAACCCATATACATGCAATCGAACGAGTCTAAAGAGGCATACAACACGAAGATAAGATCAAAGCTCATAAAGTGTTCAAATGCTTCCCGTTCATTTTGGACCTTTGCCAAGGCAATCGGGAGAGATTTCACTTCTAGCTCATTTGCTCCCCTCACAAAGGATGATAATACATTGGCTATAACACCTCATGAAAAAGCCAACACCTTCGCCAAAATGTTTGCAGACAATTCTACCTTGGATCCACGAGGCCAGGAACTTCCCAAAATCGCTACCATCGATAACTGTATGCCAGAAATTGTCTTCCGGCAACGCACAATCAGACACATTCTGCTTAGCCTCAACGTCAAGAAGGCTATGGGGCCTGACGGAATTCCGCCTATTGTTCTCAAAAAATGTGCCCCAGAACTAACACCAGTTCTTTGCAGGTTGTTCACCCTTTCGTACAAACTCGGCGTATTTCCTTCTAACTGGAAGAAAGCTAGGGTCCAACCGATTCCAAAGAAGGGCAAGAAAACCCTCCCTAACAACTATAGACCGATTGCACTACTATCTGTGATCTCTAAAGTAATGGAAAAAGCAATCAACATCGAGCTCATCCGATATCTATAGAGCTCAAGAATCGTGAACGACCGGCAATATGGCTTTCGTCACCAGAGGTCAGCAGGAGACCTGTTTGCCTATGTGACACATAAGTGGCAGGTGTCAATCGAGAGACATGGGGAGTCTCTGATATCTCTGATATCTTGGATATCTCCAAAGCATTTGACCGAGTTTGGCACCAAGGCCTCCTTTCGAAACTCCCGTCATATGGTTTGCCACCCCAACTGTGTCTTTTACTATCGAGCTTTCTTGCAGATAGATCACTCTACGTGGTGGTAGACGGGGTCTCGTCTGATACAATGACGGTCAATGCTGGTGTTCCACAAGGCTCTGCCTTGGCACCAACTTTGTTCTTGCTCCACATTCAAGCTTGTATGTTCACCAAGAAGGCCGATCACACAATGTCCAATTTGAGGATGTCGGGTACCACTTTTCCTATGAGGTCGTCAATATCCATGCTGGGTGTCACCACCAACAGTGCTCTCTTATGGGACGATCATGTGAGGTCCATTGCGAAAACTGCTTCACAAAAACTAGGTATTCTATTCCGTGCGAAGAGATACTTCACATCCCAGCAACTGCTAATGATCCACAAAGCACAAATTCGACCTGTCCTGGAGTACTGTTCACATGTTTGGAGCTCAGCCCCCAAAAATACGCTAAAGCTCTTAGATTCAATTCAGAAGAGATCTATTCGCCTAGTCGATGATACATAACTCACCAAATCATTGACCTCTCTAGATCATCGTAGAAAGGTCGGCGATCTCTGCCTTTTTTATAGGTACTTTCACGGCCGGTGCTCAACGGAAATATCATCTATTATGCCACCACGCGCGATTCCTAGTAGACAAACCAGACGAGCTCAGGCTGGTCACCCCTACACTGTCAGGCTCGAGACCTGTCGAACATCGCTATACCAAGCATCATTCATCAATAGAACGGCAAAGTTGTGTAATTCTTTGCCTAGTGGAGTCTTTCCTGATGCTTACAACCTCCAAACTTTCGAGAAAAATTCAAACACCTTCCTTCTCTCCCAAAATTCCACCGCTGGCTAACACGATGTTCCTCGAACATTATAGATATCCCTTTCGTGTTGTCCACAGATAAAAAAATAAAAATAATATTGTAATGAGATGTCACTTCAGTTTTAAATGAAGTTATATTGAAATTGCTAGAAGATTGGTGATCAAGAAAATATTCAATAAAAATAGGTCATTACCATTTCCGTCCGTGTTATTCGGGTTCTGTATACTGCTACTAATCCATCCATTTTACCCACTCCTCCCATGCCATTGTTGTACAATGCGATCATTTCTGATTGATCTATCGGTTTTTTTGATTTGGATTCTCTACACCAGCGGGATGTCTTGATGAAATTATTGTTAGATGAATCATAAGCCATAGTAACAACTTTATTATCTCTCCATTGCACCAATAAGAGTTCTTCGCTACCAATGAATTTGAATGTGAAATTATCGAAGAACACCTTATAGTCCGATTTCTGCCTGTTGCAATAGAGACATGACAATATCTGCTCCAAGCCCAAATGTGTTTCCATCCGTAGTTTTTCCAGTATATATTTCGAAAGCCACACAATATCCAGTAGTGGTACATGAAGCCCAATTTTTGAATCCGAATCTTAATGGTTTGCCTTCATTATTGTTTGGCGTAATGTTTCCCATGATATGGAATCATACTCTCATTAATGAAAATATATTCTTCTGATGCAACTTGTATAATCTATCCATGTTGGTGTTATTTGATGAATGAATATGGTGCAATATTGTTTTTCTACAACCGCTTAACAAAGTAGCCTTTGACGCTTTCAAATTCCAACGATGACGTTTTCCAAGCAATGTCATTCTGTGACAGCATTTGCGCTAGTGAGCGGAAATATTGCAAAAACGCTCGCATCGCTGCCGTACCGTATAAGTAGATATCTTCCTATTGTTGGGAAGCTCATTCTTGATTGATTGAAAACAGTGACAGTAAACTATCAAACACACCTCCTGATATAGCAGAAAGTCCAAAAGTTGTAACTTTGAATCTCCTACTGGAGAAATCAAGGCAGAAATATGAATTGAAATATGAGAAATTCATAAATTGGTGCCTTCAAAAAGGTAACTGAGTAATCAGAAAACGTGTTACTGTCTTATTTTGAAGAAAAATCAAAGACTTTGAAGTCTATATATTCGATATTAGTGAAATGCTTGAAGTAGGTATCCTCAATTTATCGCATTTCTCAAGAAACAGTCTGTTAGTTATAAAGCGAAGAAATCATTTGAACATTTACCGCTGAAGATGTTCATAAATTTCTACAAGATGCTCCCAATGAAGGATATCTGCAGAAAAAGATGAATTTCAATTATATTTTCTACTACTCTCTGTTGTCATCAAGAAACAATATCTTCATATAATGTTTCAATTACATTTGTTTATTGAGCAGTAATTTACACTGAGTAGTCACATGGTCCATGGTTCTGAAGCGCACAGTACCACGCGGATGATCTGGGTTCAATTCACGGTCGAGCGCGGTTTTTCATTGTGTTACGAATTGAGATACAAGTGATTAATAACCATTATAATATTATATCTATATTTATTTTGAAAGTGCGTTTGTAGAAAAATCGTTGGTGTATTTCGAGCACGTCATTGCCGCTCTCGAAGAATTAGCGGTAACTTTCTTTGTCGAACGGCAATCTATCTCATACTGTTTGGTACATTATCACAACTTGACCAATACATTCGTTTATTCGAACATTTCGAATAGCCAGAGAGTAACATGGGACCAAAAATCACGTATATTTCGTCTTAAGTAAGATTCAAGTTCACATTTTTTTGTTGGGCAAATACAGGGTGGCTCATGATTAACCAGCCATAGCCTAATGGCGGATAAAGGAGGTCAAGGTGAGTTGATATATATGTGAAAAAAATATATTTTGCCTATTCGGGCCGAAACTTCGTTGAACGATATTTCAGGAACGTCTCGATGTTATCGGCTGAAATTTACAAGCAATTTACCTCCACTAACACTCCACAAGATGACCAACTATGGATGAAAAATTCCAGTAGACAAACCAGACGAGCTCAGGCTGGTCACCCCTGTCAGGCTTGAGACCTGTCGCTATACCAAACATCATTTATCAATAGAACGGAAAAGTTGTGGAATTCTTTGCCTAGTGAAGTCTTTCCTGATGCTTACAACCTCCAAACTTTGAAGAAAAATTCCAACACCTTCCTTATCTACCGAAATTCCACCGCTGGCTAACAGATGTTCCTCGAACATCATAGGTTTCCCATTCGTGTTGTCAACAGATAAAAATAAATGTCAAAATTTTGACTTTCTGGATGGTATTTTTTCGGAGAAAACTTTTATCAGAATCAGAAAGATCAGGAAAAACACTGCAAGCGTGGCTCTTCAATTCGTACGGCACACTTCGATCGTTTTGGTAAGAAAATATCAAACGAAATACCGATGAATGTTTCTTCGACTTCGCCCAGGCACATTACTCTTTCACCTGAGAAGCACACTTATGAAAGAGCACAGTCCAATAAAAAAATCAGGGCCGGACTTGATTTTTGAAAATAACTACAAAACCATTTTCATTTATGAAAAAGATTTGTCTGGATCTTGATATTCATGAACTAAGATTCTCAAAATGTCCTCCTCCAATTCCTATACTTTTTCTGCATCTCATGCTGTATGCTGAATATGATTGGCTTTCTGGGAATGCATTTTTTATTTATATATATATATATATAAATAAAAAATGCATATATATATATATATATATGGTATAATATCCTGCTGACTTCTCATATATATATATATATATATATATATATATATATATATATGTGGGCAGTCGAAAAATTTAGGCCCTATTTGGAAGGAGTGCCGTTTACGGTTTGTACCGACTGTCATAGTCTTCTCTGGCTACAAAACCTGAAAGATTTGACGGGTCGTTTGGCAAGGTGGTCTATCCGCCTTCAACAATACAACTTTAAACTGACTCACCGCCCCGGGAAGGAAAATTTTTTACCGGATATGCTGTCTCGCAGTGTTCCTGTAGTCGAGGGGGTGAAAATTTCTTCGGTTGCCGAATCTGAGAGTGAGATGGTTGCTATCGTGACTACTGATAAATGATATCTTAAAATGGTTGACGAAGTCCGAAAAAATTCACTCAGATATCCCTGTTGGAGAATCGAAGAAGGTGAACTATACAAGAAAAGGAAATCTGAATTTCCCGAATTGTCTACTTCAGCTGATTCTTGGAGGTTGGTTGTTCCCAAAGACAATCGTCACGATATCATTGTTTTGGCACACGTTCCTCCTACTTCCGGACATACGGGGGTATTCAAGACCTTCTCCCGGATCTCTAATAAGTATTATTGGCCCAAGATGCGTAGTGACGTGGCCAAATTTGTTAGGCGATGTAGCGTCTGTGCAGCACATAAAGTATCTCAGGGACAACAGACGGACAAGATGGTGTCTCACCCTAAGGTAGATCGACCCTGGGAAATGCTATCCACAGATCTGGTAGGTCCACTCCAGAGGTCAAAAAAAGGCAATAGTTTCATTCTGGTCGTGACAGATTATTTAAGCAAGTTTTCTTTGTTGTTTCCCCTCAGAAAAGCCACTGCTGAAACCGTAGTTCGAAGGTTGGAAGACGAGGTGTTTATGGTGTTTGGAGTTCCGCGTTTGGTTATAGCGGACAACGGTCCTCAGTATAGAAGTAAGCAATTTCTTGGCCTGGCTCAGAAGTATCAGTATACTGTAAAATTCAATGCCAACTATCATCCGCGGGCAAATCCAACTGAACGAGTGAATCGTACTCTAAAAACCATGTTAGCAATGTATGTCTCGGATAATCATCGTTCTTGGGATAAAAACAACCATCAAATCGCTTGCGCCATTCGAACATCAAGACATGAAGCAACAAAGTTAACACCATATTTTATCAACTTTGGTAGGAATATGGCCTTATCAGGGACCGACTATGTCAAAGGTGATGTGTTCAAGGAGGAAGATGGGACTCAAACGGCTGGGGTGTCCAAAAACGAATCGTTCAGGAAGATGTTTCAAAATGTCCGTAAACGCCTAGAGATTGCTGGTGAAAAGAGTTGTGATAGGTATAATCTCCGGCGTCGTCATGTAGAGTATTTTCCAAACCAGTTGGTGTGGATGAAAAACTATGTTCTTTCTGATGGGGCAAAGTATTTCTCTCGTAAATTAGCGCCTCAGTATATCGGTCCATTTTTCATCCATAAGAAAATCTCTCCTTGGATGTATGAATTACGCGACGAACATGGGAATTCCAAAGGCCTTTGGCATGCCAAGGACTTAAAACCAACCGGAGACGAGTGACCAAGTCTGATTAATGGCCCTGCAGTGGGGGCCTAAGAATAACGCTGCCAGGGCAGGCCACCAGCTGTTGGGTAAAAGTCCCAAAACTGGCCACTTTTGGATCACCAAGTGCTTCTCAATTCTTGGTAACCGGTAAATTCAGTACAGTTCTTAACTACATCTCTAGGACTATCGGCATAAACGGCTCGTAGGGGGGTTTTAGGTTCTAGGTATGTCGAGGCTGGTATGGTGAGACCTTGGTTGGTTGTCACCTTAGTGGAGTGTAGTGATTTTGGTCGGTTGTGATCTTTTTCGACGATTCCGACATGAAATGGCCTGGCTTCGTCAAGCTTTGATCTCTGGTTTTGAGGGTCTTTACTCCTAGCTGCGATAGGTTGGAAACCTGTTCTTGTCAAAGAAAAATTTTCTCTTCTCATTTTCATTTTTTTATAGGGACTCGTCGGTGTTGGGTGTGGACTGCGCTCAGCTGTGCTGTCTTCAATGACAGGATGCGTGGACAGGGCAAGTATTGGGAGGCAGCTGGAAGGCCCGGCAGACAAACCTACGGGTGTCGGTTCACAGCGCTGGCCGGCTGCTACTGTGCTTGCTTTGGGCCCACGTAATCCGCACGGTTGAGGGGATGGTCCACGGTGCCACCGACGGGAACACTCCCGATTTAGAGGTCTTTCCGGCATTGAGCTCTATCATGCCGTTTCAGCTCGGTGAGGCTTTACTTACCCCAATTGAGGTGGCAATTGGTATTTTTTTTTCCCTGTAATTTATATCTTGCTTTTTTTGTTCCACCGGGGCCCTCTGGGGGCTGACTCCTGCCTTTAGGGGGGGTCGCGGAGCGGTCGACCGTGTCAACTCAGAGGCGTGAGTGAGATGGATCCCCAACGGCGCCGTCTTAACATCCATCAGCGAAAGGGAGGTCCTGGCTGAGTTGTCATGGGCGACACTCCTGCGTCCTGGTTTTGGGGGTGGGGGCTAGCTCGCAGCAGTGGTTACCTTACCCTACCACTCACACCGCTGCTGAATCGCGGAGTTGGTAGTTTCAGTCTAGCGAATGCCATAGTTTTTCTGCATTTTGAAATTTATTATGTTGGTTGGCTTAGTTCGTGACCCAGTTGATTACAGCTTTTGGACACAGAATTGCGGCTATTCTGTTCGATCGGTGCCCTGACAGTGTTGAACATTCCCTTATGAACTTGATCATTAACTTTTTTTTCTTTTTTTGAAATTTGCAGGCAAATTTCTTCAGGGAGAGGGGGGATTGTTACGGTTCGATTTCCACCTTAGCTGAGTCAATAGATCAACCTGTGCAAGCGAGTATAGCCCACCTCTCCTGCGTATCTTTTAATAGCACCGTCTCTGTTCCACAGACGATGTGTCCGCAGCGCTAGAGCCGTGTTGCCTATGCCACGCATATTTGATCTGTGACTCTAGCCTTATATCCAACAAGTCACGGTTCGGCGCGCTGATTGTAATTCCGGGGCTGTTCATGGGATGGTGTGGGTACTTTGTCTCGCCATCGTGAGATCAATCCTAGCAGATGGAAATATTGCCATTCGGGTGGTTCAGTGGTCAGTGTTTCAATTTCTCTCGTCAGGGTATCTCGGTGCAGTTTCCACCCTATGAACATTTCAGTTATCAGGATGACATTTATTGATATGCAAGCCAGGCGATTGGGTGAACACATATATATACCTATACATTTTCCTATATATTAGCCACAGCACATTCGGGTGGTAACGGTAATATCAGTCGTGACTGGCCTAGCATATGGGACAATAGGGAATTGTATCCCCTCCTTGCATGGGAATACGGTATTGTCGGTTCACCGTCGAAATTTATATATTGGAGTGACAGTGGAGTTATGTGCAACACCACCGAGGACAGTGGAGAGCGCCAGTGGCCTTGAACCTCTGTCATGTTTCGTCAGGACAAGGTCTGTCAGCCTGTCAGGGATCATCTCTCTCTTCCAGCCTGGTCGTGGTGGTGTTCTAGAGTATCTCTTCATGAATTTGTGAATATTTGATTCATCCTTCCTGGGATTTCATTTTTGAAGAGGAAATTGTGATTCTGAATCGTACTGGGTTTTGGCGTTAGCGTATTTTTATACGATTCAGGATTTTACGTTACCGGATTTGAATACTTGTTGAATACCACACAAGCACCACATTGATGAGGTATGTTTTCCATAAGAAACTTGTGATATTATCTGGCACGAGGTTGCATATATTTCCACGGTCACTTCTTTGTCCACAGCTCAGAGCCCTAAGTGTGTACAGAACAGAATAACAGCTCATACGTTGTTGATAGAACTATCATTGAAATATAACCTCTCTTGTAAAGGGGGCCAGAGGGGGCCAACCCATACCGAAGAATCTGGTACATTGATGTCTGAGGGATAAATGGAAAAAAAACCCCAATAACATCCGGGTGAGTGTGATCTTCATCTTAATCTTATCAATCTGTTGAGTTGATCATGTAGGGCTTCAGTAAGGACATCTCAGATCTATTGTCTTGCCCGTGAACTCATTATTGATTAAGGATGCACTCTGATGAGTATTTCATGTATTTAGGGTTTTAGTATTGATTGGCCAGGTCAGTGAGAGTCCGATCAGTTCATCACATCTCGTACTGCGGTGTTTTTAGTAGTGTCAATACTATTTCTGCAAGGGAATGACCTACTCTAGTATCTCCTTCATAAAAGGAAAACAGTGTGTCATATCAATCAGCATATCAGTCTCAAGATAATAGTCCTCTTGTGATATCTCGGGAGAAGTATTTCTGATAAAATTTTGGAATGGACACAAACAGGGTGTTCCAACATTTTGCAAGGGATAATAACTACATTATTTCGATAAACCTAAGTTGAGGTTCAATCTATGTGATGACTAAATATTGGGTGCGTTTCAAACCTAGATATACAGAGTGTCCCCCTCAAAGTTCTGCAGAGATTGATAACATAAGCCGGCTATAACTGTATACCAGGTGATTCAACCCGGTTGGTACGACATTTAGTGAACTGAATCGGATAAAGGAGCATTACAAATTTAAATTACTTCCACCGCACAATGTTGCTGGGTGCTAATTCCTGACAGGCATTCAATGTTTCCTTCATGAATGAAATAACTTCTAATCCTATAATCGGACTTCATTATTAATATCACTGGAAGATAGTCTTCATGATTGGCCGCGTGTTCGACTTAGATTTATTCTATTTCATCCACTTGTCGAGTGGAGTCTGTCAATGTACAGGGTGATTCATTGAAAGTTCATGCGGTCTGTTTCAATGTTCGTACTGGCATCACCGATCTGGGTGCGAATTATGGCCAAACAAGTAAGGGGGCAGCACGTAACTAGTTTATTCCTTCCCAGGGTTTTTATCTCGGGATAAGATTTGACGGTTCTGGAGGTGTCTCAGGAGCTTGAGTCTCTTCCCCGCAGCTGGTCTAGGCAGTGACTGGTTACACACCAGCCCATGTTTCGAGACTCGCTGCCATCTTCCCCTAGCCCAACTACTAGAGACTGCCACGGATATTAGGGACCGGATACGACGCGGGATTGTCACGCAAGTTACCTGACCCATTAGGACCCATATTGAATTCAATATCATTTTCTTTTTGATTTGTGCTTATTTGATATTCGGCATAAGGGTATAACTTCCAGAATTCCTTCTACACCCCTATCATAGCCCTGTGATGGCACATTTATATCCCAACGCTTATGCATAAGAATTGGTTAACCAGCCCAGCCCCTGAAATTATCACGTACATTTGACATATAGAATGGAATGATGGATTAAGGGTTAACCCTCATTGCTTAATGCTAGTTTGTATAGTACAGTGTAATCACTCCTTTTCAATTTTCGGAATTAAGCTCTACAGTTACCTGTACTGTGGGAGTCTATGAATATCTAATTAAAATTTATTGTTGATATACGGTTTCTTATTTAAGGTAATTCAATTTGGTAAATTTGGTGAGTTACTATTTGATTTGGAAATTTGCCAGGGGTAAATTTACCTGGCGTCCACCCTCGTGAAGACTCTTGATGTCGATTTCCATCTAATCGAACCCGCCCCATCTCCGCTAGAGCAAGCGGCAAGTTACCCGTCCGTCAACTGACAGCCGGTTGAATGCAACGATAAAGTTAACGTATTTGAGCAGCGTGGCATATATATATATATATATATATATATATATATATATAGAGAGAAAGCAGAAAGGTAGTCTTTTGCTGACTATTTAAGAACAATTCTTCGAACAGGCATGGGTTCATCAACACACGTAAATAGAATGAATTTGAAGAATATAAAGTTCTTAAATGCATCATACTATGTCATAATATATGCCTACCCTCCCTGTCAGGTGGAATACGAAGTGTTATCCATTTGAACTCGTGCAGAATACTCTCTAGACGGAAATTAATACAACTGATGCGACAACAATTTTTTTTAGACTGAACTGATATTTCTGGCGTGTGAAACAGTCAACGTTCACTGCCGAGAACCATTTTTTTTTTCTTCGTTCGATTTTCGTTGAACACATGAAAATATCTTCGTTGAATGTTCACTAACATTAGTGCATCCAGGCACGAAACATCACGACATACAAATATAGTCGATACGTATGTCGTGATAAATGAGGAATGTTCACATTAATTTCGATCATTTACTCTAGCAGTTCATCTCTATTTGAGGGCGACGGCCGAATATCACGGATTTTGACTTCACTAGATCTGATAAACGGATAATGCTAGGAAGCTAATTTGCTCAACTTGCCCATGGTTAAAGCTCAAGGACAACAAACTTACAGATTCGAACAAGGCCCCATTCAGCCCGATGTTGCCGGAAGGCGTCAACCCCAAGCCGCCAACTAAGCCAGCACACATGTCAGACAGGATGTCTCCGTACAGATTGGGCATCACCAGTACATCATACTGATGGGGATCTTGCACCATATTAAGGCAAACAGTGTCTAGGTACTTCTCCTCGAACTTTATTTGGGGGAAGTTCTTCGCCACGTCCCTACAGCATCGCAAAAACAGACCGTCTGACATACGCCTGTAAAAAAATGATAACAGACATGTATTTTTTCAATGAATAAGATTCTGCACAAAATTGTCAATGGAAATTTTCCGCTCATGTTTCTCCTTTGATGTGAAAGGGACACATCAAACGTTCTGGTTCCGGTGTTCAATTGCAGGATGGGAAGAAACACCTATATGTTCATTTATTTATTTAGTACACTAACTGATGAATGATAATTCAAAAAATACACAAAAAGATAATAAGGTGGGTTGAATAAGGAGGAAAATTATTTCAACTCAATAGAAATTCAGCAAAATGGAAGTTGGTTGTACACAGACTTAACACTTGTGTTGAGCTACGAATAGCGTTTGTTACTTGTCAACGCAACCGATAGAAGTCTGAAACCGAGTCACCGAAATATACCGAGACAAGACTGAACCAAGAATCTGTAAGTGCACTTTGCTTATTGAACATTTTGTTGATATAATTCGTGCTAAATTCGGAAAGATTTAGGGTTTTCTCTGAAACTACCAGTGTGACAGAAACCACCAAGTGTCTTGGGCTCGATTTAAAACAATAGCGCAAACCGCTATTGTTTATTCTTTCTTTGTTTTCTTGAGATATTATGGGTATGGGAATCATCAAATTTATAGGTTTTCATATTCATTTGATGATTTTCATTCGATTCTATACTCTGGCAAAATAAGAAATATTTTTATCGAATATCGGTTCAAATGATGTGCGAATTGTTTCCTATTATCTTCGATTGCATTTCATTGTGTTATATCTTCGGATATAACCCCTCGTGATTTCTGGCTTTGGGGTTATTTGCAGAATATTATATGTATGTAGAGAACCGTCTAATAGCATAGAAGAATTGCGAACTATAACTTTGGCTGCGTCTCGGAAAATAACTCCAGTCATGATAAGAAATGCCACAAAAGCTGACAGAGGAGATGTCAGAAGTGCATAGAGGTTAATGGAAGAAGAAAAAATTCACTTCGATGAGAATTTAGTGTTTGTTTTTGTATGTGACGCGATATCATCTCCACTATGGGAGTTCGAGATCAATATACTGCAAAACAGCTTTTGAAAGAGGTGAATGGAGAAACCAAACTCACAGATTTCACAGCAGAAGATGGAAAGATGCCTCTGCACAGCATCTTATCCTCAGGTCTGTGGACAGACAAAAAGCTGAACGTGTAAATCTTACCCTTTTCAATAGATTAAGAGCCTACAGCCTAAGCTAGTACAAGCAAAAAATGATAATGAAATTTGGGCTCATGCTGTGCAAACAGCTGCATACCTATTCAACAGAAATCACCACTGCAGAAAAATGGCCAGAAAAATGGTATGGAAGACGGCTAAATCTTTCCAACTTGGAGGAATTGGGACAAACAGTTTATACCAAGAGACTTAGAATTTTGCAAAAAACTTGAAGAAAGAAGTCAAAATGAAATTTTTGTGGTTTATGCTCCAAATGGATATAGGGTGTGGAATCCGACATCAGGAAAAATATACGTATCGAGAGACATTAAGTTTACGAAGCAAAAGAAAATATATATATATATATATATATATATATATAATGTCGAATTTCGTGACTGTTCGTATACAATATTCTTCAATCTTCGTGGGAAGCAGTCGTTGTGGCCAATTTATTGAATTTCTTTGTTCGGCCGAGCGTTCGAAAATGTTTATTTTCTTTGTCAAGACTAACTACAATGAAGGATATAATAAATGAATATTCACTAATGATAATTGAAGATTACTTACTAACATGAAATATCATATAAAATCAGCTACAAAAAGAAACATAGATGTATAAATGAAACTGTACGATGCATTGACAAAACTGTCGAGGTTGATCGATGACATTGATTCAAAACTATATGATTGCTATGAGTGATGCAGGAAATATACGAAATGTTTAAATAAATGAACTCAAGGTGGACGAGGTGAGTATTATTATCTTTATATAATTTTGATAAATAAGTATAGATCGAACTGAGGTCCTTGATATCTGTCCTTTTATTCATTGTTTTTTCATTATTGTTGATTCGTACCATTTCAAGAAAAACCCGTTTATTGAGAATTTTTTCGTAATAATATAATATAATATATAATATCATAGTTCATCTTATGATCCTTATCAATAACATGTTCAGAGAGACTACAAGATTTAACACATCTCCTACAATCACTTCTATGTGAAGTGATTCTATCTTTGAGCATTCTACTCGTTTGACCGATATATACTTCATCACAGTCTGTGCAAGGAATTTCGTATATCAGATTTGATTTATTTTTCATAGGTATCGAAGTTTCCAATCTAGTATGCAGTTGTGATATCGTTTTCGAATTAGTTTGTGCTATTTTGATGTTATTTTCATTTTTGAATAGAGTGATCAATTTGGGAGTTAGTTCGTTTATATATGGCAAAGATTTTAAAATGGTTATTTGATTGTTAGTTATTGGTGGAAGATTGATAATGGAAGTACTGTAAAGAATTTTATTGATCAAAGATTTTGGATATGAATTTTCAAGGAGAATTTTCTTGAGTTCGACTAAGCATTTCATTTCTGAAAAGTCACTTTTCAGTGTCAAAATCGAAAATATTGAACAATTTTACGAAGAGAAAAATATTTTAATTGTGTTGAGAACGGGAGCAGATTCGTTCCCGAAACGTCCACCAAGATAAGTAGAAGTTTTATTCTCATTGAATATATTTTTATTTCCAAATTTTTTCAAAAACAAGGTGTCACTGACCAATAGAGAATTTCTCTTTTAGGTATCTAAAGGTTTAATTTCAAGCGCAGTGACATATTGGGGCAGATCCCAAATCTGTCCTTACTGCAAATATATTGCAATAATTTTTAATAACTTCTACTCTATTTTTTAGAAACGAGGAGAGAAAATGCCATGAAAAGCTGAAAAATGAATGTACCACCTCCTCGAAGAACTTACAGACATTATTTAAATTCCTTTTTAAATTCATGTAGTTCAATGCACAAATATAATAATCAATTTGGGTCATGATGATTATGAATCAGTTCTGATCAATAGAAGATTGCTACATTATTCTGAGACTTAGCAATTTTACTTTCTTGGGGCCTCGATGACCAGCATGGGTATTATGAATACTTTTTGCTCAACGTTGCAACACCGCAATTTGATATTGACAGTCAACGGCGATTATTGCTTTGTTTGGTATCTGTCATTATTTACGTTTCGATTTATCGATATTATTCAACTTGTGTTCAGTTTTGTGTACTCAGAAACTCAGTTTATTTCCTGTTTTGGTGTTTTAATATAATGGTGAGACGTTGTGAGGTGTGTTAATTAAATTGATTAGATTATATTGATTATACCCATAGGTCAGCTGCGACAGTGTCTTGTGGTGAAATATGAAGCACTGATGAATGCTTCCTTATTTGTGGTCAAAATATGCGAAGCTGCTGAAAAATCACTGAGAATGATGAACTCAATTAATATTTTTGATAAAAAATATTAGTAAATTTCTATAATTCTTGTACACACAACAATGAGAAATTTACCTTTGACTGTTTTTGGAACTAGTCAAACTAATTTGAAGAAATATTTCAGTGTAAGACTCCATCATGAGGCAAATAAATTGAAAGATTCAACAGAAGTTAGAGTAAGAAGTAAGTTAACAAAAACAATCCTATTCAAAAATCAATTATTTGTGTGATTATCTATGGTTGTTTTCATTTCAGTCCTGTTTTAAATAAGAAACACTGCTATTTGCTACATCTTCACATGAGCCATGATTTTATTGTTGATATAACATTTCGTCATAATACTTTTCAACATCACATATTCATTATCGATTTTCATCTATCTACATGAAATGAAATAATCAGACATAATTTTTTTGCGTCAAAATATATGAATTATGCTCAAGATAAAACCTCCTTCATTTTTGACGATATCGTGAAATGATATAAAAAAGTTTCATTTTCAGATTTGAAAATTACGTTCAAATATGCAATGCAATTGCCTTGAAAACGAGTTTTTCACTTTTTTGAAAATTATTTCCACTAGTAGGTACTGAACTTTGAAATCGTAAATATACTGACATGCACTGTCACTGATCGCCAAAGATATAAATGTTCATTATCGAAATTGAACGTTATTTATGATGAAGCATAAGTAGACAACTGTATACTGAATAGTACGTATATTGTTTCATATGGCGTTGAGAATTGAACTTTTCTTATGACGTGGTCATAATAAGTTTATTGATTACAAGCAAGTTACAAAAATTACCACAGGATTGTATGTATTCGAATTTTTCATGTGAAGGAAGTATAAGGATGTTCATTTTCCCACCATTCATTGATTTGATTGATAGAGCATGTAAAAAGATTTACACCAGTCATGTGAAACACGACGCACGAATAGTTGAATCAAACAACATAATGAGGGAAAGTTGGAAAATCATCGATGAAAACAAAAATGATAAGGTGAAACTTCTATTAGTGAGAGAAACGACAATGGTGAACTGATAACAGATCCACCGCAAAAGTAAAAACATCAATGATTATTTTATAGACTCCTTTCAAAAGTGTCCTGAACCTTGGTCAACATTTTGATAAATTTCATGAAAGTTTTTTCTCAACTCCAGTATCACCTGAAGAAGTTCTTGGAATCATCTCAAAAATTAGGTCCTGAAGGCTGCTGGTGAACTTATTGCCAAACCATTAAGTGAACTAATAAATGATTCATTTATGTCTGGAAAATTCTCTGCCATCACAGAGTCTGAATGTATCCCAGTGTATAAGAACATAGGTCCTATAAGTGAAATGAAAAACTATAGATCTATCCGCATACAAAATGAAATAGCAAAAGTTTTATCGTACTCCACACGGTTGATAGCTTGTATGGAGAATTTCCAACTGATGCCATTCAGTCAAAATTGAATTCATGATTGCTTGGAATTTATCTATAGAGCATTTAATGAAAGGAATAATGTCATAGGCCTATTCTACGATCCAAGCCAGGCATTTGATACTATAGACCATAAATTATTGACACTGAAACTAGACGCTATGGAAGTTCGTGGTGTTGCTCTGGATTGGGCAACTTCTTACTTGGACAATCGAAAACAAACTGTAGTAGTAGATTCCATAAAATCCAAGACAAGAGAAAGTAATCATAGAGGTGTACCTCAAGGCCTCATCTTGGGGCCTCTCTTTTTTATAATCTTCATGAGTGATATAGAGAAGACCTGTATTGCGACGGATCAAATTATCCTCTATGCAGATGACACGAATATTTTAATGTCTACGAAAAATAATTCATAACGAGTGAAAAATGGTGAAAAGGCATCATAGAAAATCAGTGACTACTGTAGTGAGAATGGACTAGCACTAAACACTGCCAAGACCTATCATATCAAAAAATCTTACAAAAAATATAACTCCTGATAATGATCTCTACTTAACAATTAATGAAAAATCAATAGAAAGCAAAGAAAGTATGAAGTTCTTAGGTGTTGTGCTTGATACTTTGTGTTCAAAACTCAGCAAAACTGGGGAACTTACTTACTACAAGCATTTCATTCTCAAAAAAAAAATATCAGAACTATGAACAAAACTCGCCCTCTAGAATCTTGTAAGCCACTGTTCAGAAAATCTAGAATACTAACGCTACTTTATCTCTACATTTCGAACATTTCATAAATTTTTATGTTTCAGTTCACTCTCTCGCAGTAGGCAAATTGAAACAATTCAAGATTTTCACTTCAATCAAGTGAAATAATTATTGCCAGGAATTTTTCGTTCACCTGAATTCTCTCAAAAAATCCATGCACGAGAAAAAATTCGAGCAAGTAATTCTGGCCCATATTTAATGAGAAGATTCCACACCTTGAGACATTCAATTGATAACTAATAATTGTACGTGACATGATAATCATTCGAGACAGAACACAAGATGGCAGCCAATAAACAAACATATATGTATGTATATATCAGTGTTAATTGGTTCATTTGTAATGAGAAGAGGATAAAAATATCGGATAAAATACGTTACCGTAGCAACGACATCATTTATTTATGAAGCATTGCGCGTCTCATCAGATTGACAATTATAAACGTCGAAAACAGAATTTAACACCAAATAATATTCTAGTATATCGAGATTCGGAAATATTTGCGAGGCAGAATTATTAAGGGAGAAAATACAAAAATCGTTCGTCAAGGAAAAATAGTAGTAAACAGCATCAGTTTAAGTTAGGTGAGGTCATTAGCTAATTCATAATTCTGAAATGAATTCAAGAATATAATAACTAGTAGGCTCAACTCCTCCAGTTTTGAGAATTTTTATAGATGCACATCTAGTTGAGGGAGTTGCTACGAAGGTTACGATATCATCGATCATTTACCAATGCCTTTGTAGCAATTTTCAATCGAATCACTTCGACCATTCGTTCACGGTTGAACACTACGATTCGAACTCCCACCTTGAATGATGATAACCAGAAATAATGAAACCACTCATTTCCACCACATGCGCTCCTACTTGGGTGGGTACTTGAACTTTTCTTAATGTTCATCATGATTTCAGAGATCCCACATTTTTCCAAACTGTTGAATACACCAAAATGAATATTTATTCTCGAATAAAATTTTCAAAACTAGAAGAATTGCATATTCATTTTTTTCGGAGAGGAAGGTGCGAAAGTCCAGGACGAAGAAAAAATCGGAAATGTCTTCGTGAGGAAACAAAAAGTGAGCCTTTAATTGGTTCATCAATACGGGTGTGAAATCTTCATGATACGATTCGAGTGACTATCAATTCAGGAAAAAAAATTGGATGTTCAATTGCCTATGAATATTTCTTTTTCGAATGTTCCCTTACATCTTTCCGTTTGAGAAAAATAATTTAATCCTAAATCGACCTTTTTTATTTTTCCCTACACCTATGTTCGATAGTTGTCGAATGATGATTACTTTTTGTAACCTTGACAGACATATAGCAGTAGCCCCAAAATACAACAAACTTTTGACATAATTTTTGTTTTGAGGGAAAAAAATTCAACAATTTTTTTGTAATTACTTATCAAAATATAAAATGATAACAAACGCAGAAGTTTTGTCGAACAAATAATGACAATCTCCATTTCCAAATGATAGTTACCATGCAGGATCGTGAATGGAATAAATTAAAAGTTGAATCAAAGTGGGAGTTTCAAGCACAATTTCCAGCAGTAACAGGCACTCGCCTTTCTGTTATCAATGAACGAATGATTTGAGTTGTCGAATTGAAATTCACTGTTGAGATGGATGAATGACCAGTGTATGTCATGTGAAAAATCCTCAAAACTGAATTTTCTAGATTTTTTTTGGTTCTTGATAATCTGAGTGTGTTCATTACCTTATTCATGATTCTGGAATGAATTCAAGAATTCAATAATTGGTAACCTCAACTTTTCTAGTTTTGAGAATTTTTGTACCTACACATCTCGATTAGGAAGGTCATGGCATATTATTGATCATTAAACAATCTTTGTAGCAATTTTTAATTCAATTATTCCCACCATTCGTTCATTGAATATTGTGATTGAAACTCCCACCTTGAATGATAATAACGAATATGATGAAGCCATCAATTTCCAACAGATGGGCTCCTACTTGGGTAGGTATTTGAACTTTTTATTAATAATAATAATTAATATTAATAGTATTTAACTGTTTATCACAATCTCAGGGATTCCTCATTTTTCCAAACTATTGAATACACCAGAATGAATATCCACCATGAAATTTTTGAATATCGAATAATTACATATTCATTGGTTTTCAAAAATGAAGTGAACTTAAAAATGTCAGAAGTCATCCAGAACGGCTAGGCTTGTGTGTAACGGCAAATTATTCATTCATTCAGTCATACAATATTTAACAGGCCTACTGTTTCTCATATGCTTACTATCCAACAAGTTTTATTATAAGCTTTGATTTAGTTTTTAATTCAAGATGGCGGACGAGATTTGTGAATATGGTTCAATTCGACTCGAAATTTGTGAACAAGAGTTTTAGGGTTCAAAATTCTTGAATTCAAAATGATGAGCAAAAATGGCGGGCTCAATTCGTGAATATAGTATTTTTTCCAATCTTTTGACATTATAAGAGGAAATCCTATTATGTTCGGGAAACATCGTGTTATAATTGGTATAATTGTGATTTCGGGGTCGGAGATTAGGAATTTGTTGTCGAAATTTACGAATTCGAAATAACGGTGCCAATATTCATAAGTTCAAGAAGACGGCTTCATGATGATGGAAAATAAGTAGTTAATGTCTAAATGGGTGCCTCATTGAAGACTCACATAGCTCGAAAGTGGAAGGCAAAAGGTATTTTTATAACGATGCGCTACATCAGAAGGGCATTAATTGAGGTGGAGGTACTAATGAAAAAGCAGAAAATGAGATAACTAGAAGAACTTCGATGAGAAGCTTTTATTCAAATGCGATAAAATAGATTCAAAGATTCCGTAGCTCGCCGCTCTTAAACGTAGTCCAACAGCAGCAGCAAACTCTTCAATCTGTAACTCACACAATAACCTACATCACACATTCAAAGATATTATTTTCTAATTTTCGTAGCATGGCATCTGAATAGAAGCTTGTTTTCAACAAAAATTTATTTGAATCACAACTCAACATACCATCATATACTATTGAATCTGTAATTGAAGACGTCCCGTGAAAAACGACATAACTGACATTTTCGTCACAATAGAATCGGTGAAATGACAATTCATTCTGGCGGTGAAATCTAATGATAATTATTAGTACATCACATTGTACATTTGTAATAACGTTGTACTAATAATTAGTACAACATCGTTCTTTCAGTTCTGTTGATGTGACAAGAATGTCAGTTACAACGTTTTTCGCGGGATTTCTTCGATTATCATTTCTGATTTCAGAATATAAACAAATAATCATAAATAAACAAATATTCTCTTTCTCTTATATAATAAAACAAATGATATAAGAAAACACAACTTTCCTATGTGCTCAGGAATAGTGAGTCACTTCTTCTTATTTAATACTGAGACATATTATCACGTTTTGAACAAATAGTAGGTACACATCATGGTTTCGATAAGTTACTTCGGTATATGTAACAACAGTAAGTTTCCTACAGGAGGACCACTGGAAGACCACCCTCCAGTGGTCAGTACAGGTGAACAAATAAGGCTTTTATTACCAAACAATTCATTATCTAGATATCCATGACCAGAAGTGACAGAGAATATTCTTGTTGGAATAGTGAAATTTAAACAACAAATACTGCCTGTAAGTTCTTCGAGGAGGTGATACATTCATTTTTCAGCTTTTCATGGGATTTTCTCTCCTCGTTTCTAAAAAATAGAGTAGAAGTTATTAAAAATTATTGCAATATATTTGTAGTAAGGACAGATTTAGGATCTGTCCCAAAATGTCACTGCTCTTGAAATTAAACCTTTGATACCTAAAAGAGAAATTCTCTATTGGTCAGTGACACCTTGTTTTTGAAAAAATTTTGGAAATACAAATATATTTAATAAGAATAAAACCTCTACTTATCTTTGTGGACGTTTCGGGAACGAATCTGCTCCCGTTCTCAACACAATTAAAATATTTTTCTCTTCGTAAAATTCTTCAATGTTTTCGATTTTGACACTTTTCAGTGTCAAATTGGACAAATTGAAAAAATCATGTTATTTCATGTTGAATCACCCACAATTTTTTTAGCGCTCAATTTTCGGTTACCCTGTATGTAAAGTTGCACAATCTATGTATCAGTCACCAATGAAACTAAGATATTATTTTGATCGTGACTTCGAGTGTTTTTCCACCATATGGAACTATGGATGTCCGGAATCTCTGAAAAAAATCGAGATGATTTTTTGCAAAATATTTCAAAAAAGTCCTTTTGTTCCATCACCATAAAATGAGTAGTTTCCGAGAAGAAAGCTGTTTTGAAATTTTGCTACCACTAAATTTGACCACTATGAATTCCGATTACCAATCCTCAACAATAGCGAAGCATGCTTTGAAAACAACTGCGTGGATCATCTAGGAGACACGACGATTGTTTTGAATTCAAACTTGATAGATAATAATTATTTGATTCGAGTAGGAATCTTGTCAAATTTGTGAGACAATATGAACAACCATTTTACTCATATTAATGTTGAACTACGTGACATGCATTATTATTATGGTGTAGCTGGCGGCGATGCACTTGCAGCAAAACTTTTGTATAGTGAAGCGTTTCCTAATAGAAGGACACCACAATCACGGATGTTCAGCAATGTCCATCAAAAACTGGGAGAATGTGGATCATTCAAATCTAAATTTCTTGATGCAGGTCGTCCGCGAAGAACTAGAACTGGAGAAGCAGATGAACGGGTATTGAATTCAATCGAGAATAATCACAACGTAAGCGTGAGATCAATTACTATTCAGGAAGATATTCCGAAGAATTCGGTACATGAAATTTTGGAAAAGCAACTCCTTTATCCCTTTCATTATCAAAAAGTTCAAGCCCTGTCTCCTGAAGACCCTGTTGCTCGTCTGAATTTCTGCAATACTATGAGAACTCTCCTCAACGAAGATCAAATTCTGATTTCTTCTATTCTTTTCACGGACGAAACTGGCTTTGGACATGATGGCTTATTCAATATCCATAATGAACATTACTGGTGTGATTACAATCCTCACTTGGGAGTAGAACATGGGTATCAAAATAAGTTCAGTGTTAACGTATGGGCGGGGATCATAGCAGACTACTTGATAGAGCCACATTTTTTTTCCACAAAGACTGAATGGTGAAGTTCCTTTAGATTTTTTGAGGAATCAGTTGCCCATTCTTTTGTAGGACGTACCTCTTCGAGTGAGAAATCCGATGTGGCTGCTTCATGACGGTGCGCCGCCGCGTTATGCAGTTGGGGTAAGAGATTTGTTGTGAAGATATTGTACTGATTCGTTGTTGAGGAAGTTATTGGTGGAACAGAGTGGTAATCTTACACTGAGTGAACTCGTTAATTCAATAGAACAGGAGGACCTTTCTCAAATATTTCCATATGTTCTTCAATTTCATGCCTCCAAAGTTGAAACAAAAATTATTATGAATAAGTTATGATCCTATTTTGAAAGTCAAGGGCAGTAAAGGGTATTTGACTTCGAGGGATCCAAGTATAATTTAGACCAAGGACGCAAAGGAACATTTGTACTCCGTGTGCCATATTTGAAATAAATCAGTTCAATAGGAAGAAAGTAATAGCAGAATATTTATTTTCAAAATATCAACTTTGAAGGCATCTTTATTAGTAATAATCAAATAAGAATCATATCCTTGAATTTTTGCACACAAATTCCGGACAAAATTTGGTCTTAGTTTCATTGGTGGCTAAAACATAGATTGTGACATACAGTTTATTCACCGCAACTTTACATACAGAGTGACCGGAAATTAAGCGCAAGAAAAAATTGTGGGTGATTTGACATGAAATAACATGATTTTTTAATTTGTATCTGTGTAGTAGGCGTAGTTTTCAATAATATAAAGTGTGTCAAACATGTATCATGAAATATTTGAAGATAATGAATCTTCATTCTTATTCTATGCCTATGGACATGGATCACGCTTTTTTTTCCACCCCAGTTTTTTGAAGAAATTATTTGCACAAATTTATGCAATGAACTTGTATTCATTTTTTTTCCACAGAAACGAAGCAAAATATCAAACCAATTCAAGAGACCAAAATGTTGTATTTTTAGTTGGTCAATAGTATTTTTTCAGGTAATAGAACCAATTTTGTTAGAGCCAAGTCAGAATTACTCAATGAAAACGATATGCAAGAACAAATAACGAATTTGGGTGTGAATTGAAAATCATTCCTGCATTCTCTCCTCACTTCGGAGGAATATGGGAAGATGGAGTTAAGTCAGTAAAGGGGCATTTGGAAATGGTTTTCAGGAAACGTCGTTTTAACCTTTGATGAATTGTACACGGCCTTGACGGATATAGAGGCGATTTTGAATTCGAGACCCATGACGCCCCTATCTGTTGATCTAAATGGCTACTTCGCGCTGACTCCTGCTCACTTTTTACGTCCTGCAACCACTCTACCGGATGAAGATGTTACTGAAATTCCGATGGCACGGTTATCCAGGTTCAAGCTTCTGCAGCAGATTCAGCAACATTTCTGGAAACGCTGGTCTCTTAGATTCATCTCAGAATGGAAGGTTCATCAGCAATCTCTGAAACTTGGGTATTTAGTGCTCTTGAAAGACGACCATAGTCCACCATTACGTTGGTGGTTAGGGCGTATAGTAAAATTGTGCTATGGGTCAGATGGAATAGCTCGAGTAGCCAATGTCCGCACTCCAAGTGGAATGAATGAAGTCAGAAGAATGAACACTTATATTTTATAATAGGACATTCCCTTTCATTTATTGTTAGACCGCTATATATATGGTGTTTTGATCCATCTGTATATTTTTTCATTTTGTAATTTGTAGTGTGCCTTGTGAAAAATATTGATGAAGTTGTCAAGTTTGCTATTTGTCAATCAATAAATCAAAAATTGATCAGATGCGAAATATTTCAATTCGAATTATTGAAAAGTACATGAGACAATTTCTTTATATATTTGTAATGTTCTTTATATATTATATATAAGTGATTCTAAATGAGATATCTACTTGAAATATCATCCATTATAATCCTATTGCGATATTTTTTATTTTTAGAATGGTATGGTATGGTATATTTCAAGTCTTCTGTAGTAATTTTCCTGAAGACTTTTCCTTGCCAAAAATTATGAATAAGCTCATGAATCAGAAGCACATGTTAACCTTCAGTCTTTGCAAGGGCAACCCTATTTTCTTGCCGAAATCAAGTTTAATAATGGTGACAACAAAAGCTACCTAAATAATGATTGTTCTGATCATTTCAATCCTATGATGATAAAAAAAAATATCCATAACGAGTTCTCTTAATTTCTTTAGCCAGGGTTGCCAGTTAGCTCAATCGCGAATCGTGGGTTCAACTGAATGCAAAACGTTCATGAGATAATTAAAAGGTAATTTATATAAAGGCGCCACCCGCTTGCCCTCACCCTGTGATGCTAAAGAGTATCTAAACGGGAAGATAAACGAAAGAACTAGAGAAAATAGCTAGACAGCCGAAATATATTGATTGTGGATGGATCACAACAATAAAAGAAAAATCAAATAGGTATAGAGGTATTGTTACAGATTTCTGGATTTTTTTTTTTAGATTCGAAATGACGCACCAAGTATAGCTATATATGGCTCACAGAATCAACATCCAAAATTATACCTTATTTTCATACGTATAGATGAGATATTTTGCCAAAATGGTAATAATTGTGATGGATGAAAGCTTCGGTTGAGTTGGTTCACGATTTTAGTTTGATATATAAAAAAAGGAAAGATCTTATCTTATGTTCCCAGCTAACAAACTCTTGAGGTTGCTTGAGAATTCACTCCTTCCAATGAAAGTACTTTGGGTCGAATAGGTAATCTCTATAATAGGTGTCCTGGATTCCCGGAATGCCGGCTTCTACTGACAGGACTCAATTAGCATAAGAAATGCCGTCGGAGGAACCCTGTTCGAAGATAGGCGGTTCTCTGAGTCTTTCTTGATGGAACGATCCAAGATATTCTAAAATTAATGGAAGTCCATGTACAAAATGTGACTTCAGCAGTTCAAATTAAACTTACGTGTTTTCGACGAAAATCCACAAATGTGATATTTGTAAGGGTGGTCAAAACCAAGTATCTCACAGCGATAAACGATAATGGCAATATTTTCCTTAGACTAGGAATTAGATGCCCACAGATCCTCAAAATAACGAACACCAATATGGCACACCCTTTACAAAACGAAATGTCGAAGCACAATATGTCTACCTGAATCTGCTCTGGTTGAAGTAGCTAATCGGGACACAAAATTGCAAATCGAAGAAGAAAGACTCGAGAATCTCCATATCAAAAAAACATCTTTCACCACGGATATTGCTCTGACACAACTTGACAACAATGTGAAACTTGTGGAATCCCCGAAAATGATGATTTACTATTCTCACCCGTACGGTATATTACCTCTCACCGTACCCCTCGCACTTTATAATGAAATGAAGAGAGAGAATTAGATGCCGAAATATTAGGATACACTGTATGTTTATAAAATTTTGAATAAATTGATATTTCAGTAAGAATCGAAATCGCTTGACAATGGATTGGATCTCAGATGTACCAGATCATTGAGCATGATTATTACCTTCGATCATTGTGGGTTTGTTGTTCGGAGATTATTACCCATAGCAGTGTAGTCCTAATGGGATTCATGGGCGAATTATCGTTTCTGGTCCTATAAAGGGCGACGTTTCAATATTTGCCCGTAACAACTCCCCCCTCACTCAGAAGAAAATTATCCCCGATAATTTTCAAGAATATCAAAAAAAAATCGGTGATAACGGTTCGGCCCACGACCACATTGGTAAATCCATGGTGATCGCGCTCTTGACTAGACAGGTATTCCCGCTTTTCAACAAAACATCTGAATCCGTCTAGGTAGGTTTAAAAAAATGTCTATTCACAACTATAACTTGTTCTGAAAGTACAAGTAAATTTTACTAATATACTAACCTATACCCTATACCTATACTAATTATGCGTTTCACGTTCCCTCCTACACCTCATCGATAACATCCCTATTACCATCTATATCAGCTTTGAGCTCATTGCAATGCCATACACCACAGTCTTTATTACCGGAATCTCTCAAGACGTAAGTCCAGGGACTAACTTTCCTGTGAATCGTGAAAGGACCAATAAAATGCGGTGCTAATTTCGCTGTGAAATAATTCCCAGCGTTAGATTGTACGTAATTCCTTCTCCAAACCTTCTGACCAATTTCATAGGTTACGTTACGCCTACGTAAATCGTATGTTCGTTTGCTTCTTTCAAATGCTTGATTTAATCGAGACCTAATATCTTTGAAAAGCTTGGAGAATTCTATAGACCTGCTCTCGGTAGAGATTCCTTCTGATGATGGAACAGCGTCCGCATGGTCACCACCTGATAAAATCATTTCTCGCCCAAAATTCGCAAAGTAAGGAGTAACATAAGTCGCTTCACTTTTTGCAGTGCGAATTGCGCATGCGACTTTCTGTAAATACGAATCCCAGTTTCTGTGATTATCTTTCACGTATGAAGATAACATTGTTTTCAGGACTCGATGCTGTCTTTCACAAAAATTAGCTTGTGGATGGTATCGAGCAACATGAACTAATTGGATGCCGTAGTTTTTAGTAAGATTTTTGAACTCGCGACTAACAAATGGTTTTCCATTGTCAGTTATCAAAGTACGTGGAACACCGAATAGGAGAAGAACGTTATCTTCTAATAACTTACTTATGGTTTTGGCATTGGCTTGACGCATTGGTAAAAAGATACAAAATTTACTGACATAATCTCGTATGCTCAATATATACATATGACCGTTAGTTGATTTTGGTAGCGGTCCTACAACGTCCACAGAAATCAATTCCCAAGGGTATTTAGCTCCCGGTCTTTCGCCTAATAAACCTGATGGTGGTTTTTGCTCTACTTTAGTACTCAAACAAATTTCACAAGAATTCACATATTTCGATACATCAGCTTTCATCTTCGGCCAGTAGTATTTAGAACATATTCTATGGAAGGTCTTGAATATTCCAGCGTGACCCGCAGTCGGAACGTCGTGATTTTCTCGTAAGACTGAAAGTCGCCTACCTTTCGGAATAACTTCTTTCCAATCGAATTCAGAACCCGATAGTTTCGAATATACGTTAGTAATATACTTATAAAGTTTGCCATTTTCTACTCTCCAATTTGGATATTTTAATGGGAATTTACCGATGTTAACGCACTGCTTATTAAACCATCTGTCTTGAATTACTGGTTTGTTATTATCTACATCGATATTCAGCGCAGTTATCTCCGGTACAGTCCTAGAAAGCATATCGGGGACTACATTATCGCGGCCTTTTCTATGGGAAATAGTGAAATCAAATTGTTGGAGGCGCAATATCCATCTGGCTAGCCTGCCGCTAGGTTGAGGTAGCTTGTACAACCACGTTAAGGAATGGTGGTCTGTGATAACAGAAAAGGTGTATCCCTCTAGATAAGCCCTGAGTTTCTCGATTGCCCATACAATTGCTAAACATTCACGCTCTACCGTGCTGTAATTTTTCTCAACACGAGTGAGGGACCGGCTAATATACGTGATAACGCGCTCTTCCCCGTCTTCGTCGTTTTGAGATAGAACAGCCCCGATTCCATAAGCAGATGCGTCGGTTTGCAACTGAAAAGGGAGACAAAAATTGGGACAACTCAGAATTGGTGTAGAAATCAGATAGTTTTTTATTTTGTTTAGAGATTCTTCACAATCGGGAGACCATACGAATTTTCGATTTTTGCGGAGTAGATCAGTCATCGGTGCGAAAACTGTCGAAAAATTTGGTATAAATCTTCTATACCAGGAGGCAGTGCCCAAGATTCGACGAATCTCAGTGATATTCCTAGGAGACGGTATTTCCAGAATGGCTTTGACCTTATCTGAATCGACATGTAGGCCATGCTGATCCACAACATAACCAAGATACTTCAACTCTGGTCGGCAGAATCTACATTTTTCTTTCGAAAGAGTCAGTCCGGCCTGCAAAAATCTCTCGAAAACATCACTGAGGATTTTACGATGTAACTCGAAGGTTTCAGTAACGATTATTACGTCATCCAAATAAACGAAAACGTAAGGTTCAAGTTCTGGTCCTAGTATTTGATCCATCAATCTCTGAAAAGTTGCAGGAGAGTTCGACAACCCAAATGGCATTCTTTTGAAATGGTATAAGCCCCTACCTGGGACTGTGAAGGCAGTGTACTCCCGAGATTCTTTGGAAATAGGTACTTGGAAGAAAGCCGATTTCACATCAACGGAACTAAGATACTTAGCGTTCCTTAGTCGATCTAGAATAGTTGAAATGAACGGAATAGGATACGCATCTTTTTTTGTATTTTTATTCAGCTGTCGGTAATCGACGCAGAATCGGTAAGATCCCTTTTCTTTTTTCGGAACCATGACAACAGGAAATGAATAAGGTGATTTTGATGGCTCTATAATATCATTTTCGAGCATATATTTGACTTCTTTGTCAATTAGCTCTTGTATAGCAGGCGATACTCGGTAAGGTCGTAATTTTATTGGTTCGGGATTGGTGAGAACAATTTTGTGCTCCACTACAGAAGTCTTACCCAAATCATTACCCATTCTCAGGAAATAAGACTCAGTTAGTTGAAGGAGTTGTTTTGATTGCTCCTCCATAAGTGAATCTTGTGTCTGAATTGCATTCACAGTACAGCCTGATTCTAAAGATTCTGAATCAAATGACCAACAATCGTTTCTAAAATCTGGTATAATGCCCATGGCTAACCAAAAGTCCATACCAAGAATCAATGCGTTCGTTAGCTCTGGTACGACTAGAACTGACAAAGTTTTAATTGTGTTTTCTAAGTTGAAGGGAATATTGACCATCCCAATAACTTTACATGACATGTTATTTGCAACGGAGCAAGAAAAAATGTTTGGTGGAAGGAGTTTCAACCCACAGCCACGAATTATATCCCATCCTTTTCTCCCTAAAACGGTGCGGTTCGCCCCGGAGTCTAGGAGACCCATAATCTTGATTCCAAGTATGTCTACAGTGAGGTGAGGACGATTGTCCTTCTTGCAGCTTGTGAAGATATATGTTAGGATTGGACGAATTTGATTGAGGAGTTCGTTATCTTTATTATTTGAAGATTTGGTCATAATTGAGCAGCCCGAGTACACTGTATGACCTTCTAGTGTCTCGGTGTGGAGTTTCCCGAGCAATTACTACAAGTACGAACTGTGACATCAGGTTTTCCACAGCGAAAGCAAACGCGACGAGCTGGTTGCATACAAACTGCTCGTAAATGTCCAGTCTGATTACAATTCCAACATTTCACAGTATCAGATGCAACTCTAGTGTTGCTGGAGCTACTTCCATTAACTGCTGTAGCAAATACATTAGGCGAATTCGAATCGCTACGTGAATTAGAAACGAAGGGTACATGATTCGTATTAGAACCATCAGCAGAAAGCTGTGATATCAAGACATTGGTCGATCGATAATTTGGTCGACGGTACTCTAAGCCGGGTTCAACCAAATTTCGCGGATTTATAGGCGGAGACTGATACTCTTGCGCACTAGCATGCGCTTCTTCCACGTCACGGCCAACTTGAATTAAATCCATAATATTCTCTATGAGTTTACCAGCTAAAGATACTTGCAAATGTGGCAACATTTTATTCCGAATGAAGTTTACCCGCTCAAGCTCAGATGGTTTTTTGGCTAATTTATTGAATAGACCTTCAATATGGGCTACATATATAACAACTGACTCAGTAGGTCCTTGAGGTCTCAGTATTTCTTTAATTCTATCCTCATAATTTCTCGGCAAAAATGTTGAACGGAATAGGTTACAAAATTCTTTATAGGAAGTGACTTTATTCCTAGCAAAGCGGTACCATACAGACACATCACCTTCAAGTAACTCAGAGATCGAATTCAACATTTGAACTTCTGAAACTCCGCGAGAAACGCGCATTTCTTCTAAGCTCTCGAGAAAATCGGTCACACTTGTCGAGCCATTAAATCTCAAGCGCCATCTACTAACGTCAATGAATTTGTCTGAAGTAAACATTTTGTTCTGAAGTCCGCTAGGAGTTGAACTACTTGCAACTGCACCCTGTTGAATGTCAGGTATGAAATTTATTTGCGTAGCACCTACATTCGTGATTGTATCATTTTTACTATGATGTAGGTGGGTAGTATCGAGGGAACGTAAGTTACTCAAATTAATTTGTTTGAATTTTTCCGATAGCCTATTGATCGAGAGAGTTACATCACCCAGTTTAATGCCATTAGCATTTCCAACCTTCGCAGCGTTATCATCACTTGGCTGCATATTCTGGCCAATATCTATCAGATCTGAGGACCGAAACGCAAAATTGGTGTTTTGGTTTCCTACGAAAGGATTGTCAAACTGTTCCCAATTAGAATTATTTTGACTTACGTTTTTCGAACGATTTATTACCTCTGGTAAGAGCTCAAGGGGTTGATCTATTATTGATGTTTCGAGATTAGCAGCCTGATTTCTATTAGAAGAAATATGGAGTGCCTCAAGTGATTTCAATAGTTCCTGTACAGACGTTGTTAAGTCGTTTTTTTCCTTTTGTGATTCTTCATCTGTAGGAGTTATTTTCCCTAAACGTCCCTGAACATGAAGTAATCTGGTTTTGATCCGACGATATTCATTAATTTCGTTACTAGCGTCAAAATCCTGGAGAGCGCCTAAAAGTTCTTCTAATTTAGCAGAACATATGCTCAATTCTTTAGAAACCAAGAATGTCATAGACCTCTCATTGATTATGCCTAGCCGTTCATTTCTAATAGCCTGCCGGAGTAAACTTCTTTTGCAGTCGACGGTGCCGTTACCTAATTCCGAACCTCTAATTAATAATTCCCAAGTCAACTCGTCACTAAGTAAGCGGTTGATATCCATCGTGAATAGTAAATAATTTCTTTCCAACTATAATATAAAAAAAAAACAAAAATAGAACTGAGTATCCAAATATATACCGATATTTCGTGAATGAATGAATGAATCACCCCCTCCCCAAGATAAAAAAGAAGCAGAAGCCGGCAGTTGGGAAATACAAGAACCTGAAAAATTATCAGAATGTGAAGGAAAATATCGCAACTACATATATGTGAAAAATAAATAACTATAAGTATACTTGTCCTGAATTGGTATATCAGTAAAACTCGATGATAGGAAAAAAAATTCAACAGCGATAGTTTTATTACCTTGTCGTTCAAGGTCTGCAAACGAATATTTTCTCCCGCAGATAGCTTCACCTAATACACAAGTACGTGTTAACGCTAAATATGCTATTTCAAACACACCCTGTGTGAATGAATTAAACCAAATGTGTACTGACGAATTTAGCGATAAAAATTTCGCCCTGTATCCATAAATACCGAAGTACAGATAGTCTAATCGAACCAAATCAAATCGAAACCAAAAGAAGCATTCATCAGCGATGACAATATTATCCAAAAAACTAGCATAGATAAAAAAACACGTTGGGCGCCACTGTTGCGGTCCTGGCTTTTTTTAATAATGGTGACAACAAAAGCTACCTAAATAATGATTGTTCTGATCATTTCAATCCTATGATGATAAAAAAAAAATATCCATAAGGAGTTCTCTTAATTTCTTTAGCCAGGGTTGCCAGTTAGCTCAATCGCGAATCGTGGGTTCAACTGAATGCAAAACGTTCATGAGATAATTAAAAGGTAATTTATATAAAGGCGCCACCCGCTTGCCCTCACCCTGTGATGCTAAAGAGTATCTAAACGGGAAGATAAACGAAAGAACTAGAGAAAATAGCTAGACAGCCGAAATATATTGATTGTGGATGGATCACAACAATAAAAGAAAAATCAAATAGGTATAGAGGTATTGTTACAGATTTCTGGATTTTTTTTTTAGATTCGAAATGACGCACCAAGTATAGCTATATATGGCTCACAGAATCAACATCCAAAATTATACCTTATTTTCATACGTATAGATGAGATATTTTGCCAAAATGGTAATAATTGTGATGGATGAAAGCTTCGGTTGAGTTGGTTCACGATTTTAGTTTGATATATAAAAAAAAAGGAAAGATCTTATCTTATGTTCCCAGCTAACAAACTCTTGAGGTTGCTTGAGAATTCACTCCTTCCAATGAAAGTACTTTGGGTCGAATAGGTAATCTCTATAATAGGTGTCCTGGATTCCCGGAATGCCGGCTTCTACTGACAGGACTCAATTAGCATAAGAAATGCCGTCGGAGGAACCCTGTTCGAAGATAGGCGGTTCTCTGAGTCTTTCTTGATGGAACGATCCAAGATATTCTAAAATTAATGGAAGTCCATGTACAAAATGTGACTTCAGCAGTTCAAATTAAACTTACGTGTTTTCGACGAAAATCCACAAATGTGATATTTGTAAGGGTGGTCAAAACCAAGTATCTCACAGCGATAAACGATAATGGCAATATTTTCCTTAGACTAGGAATTAGATGCCCACAGATCCTCAAAATAACGAACACCAATATGGCACACCCTTTACAAAACGAAATGTCGAAGCACAATATGTCTACCTGAATCTGCTCTGGTTGAAGTAGCTAATCGGGACACAAAATTGCAAATCGAAGAAGAAAGACTCGAGAATCTCCATATCAAAAAAACATCTTTCACCACGGATATTGCTCTGACACAACTTGACAACAATGTGAAACTTGTGGAATCCCCGAAAATGATGATTTACTATTCTCACCCGTACGGTATATTACCTCTCACCGTACCCCTCGCACTTTATAATGAAATGAAGAGAGAGAATTAGATGCCGAAATATTAGGATACACTGTATGTTTATAAAATTTTGAATAAATTGATATTTCAGTAAGAATCGAAATCGCTTGACAATGGATTGGATCTCAGATGTACCAGATCATTGAGCATGATTATTACCTTCGATCTTTGTGGGTTTGTTGTTCGGAGATTATTACCCATAGCAGTGTAGTCCTAATGGGATTCATGGGCGAATTATCGTTTCTGGTCCTATACAGGGCGACGTTTCAATATTTGCCCGTAACATCAAGTTAGAATGATCTTAAGACTCTATTCATCAATAAATTCTAAGGAATATATTACTACCATACTTTCCTAACCGAATTGAAATTATTTCGTTCGTAGAGGACTTGCTGCTAAGAAATTCCGAAATTGTTATTCCGAGTTCTTTGCAGTTAGGTTGCCTAGAAACTATTCGAAGGAATAGTAAAATTTCACGCTCTTGCTGAAGTATCCTTCTGGTGGCTAGGTTTATAGCCATAGAACCAATCCAAAAGGACCATTTTTGAAAGACTTATTCAAATCCGATTTCCAGTATTTCATTGTCACGGATTATTATTTTAGGTTTTTGGAAATTTCTGAATTAGAGAATATGAGTGAAGCTGATATTATGATGAAATTGAAGAATTTAACTAGTGGTTATGGAATTCCCGGGATAATCGGGATTATAGTTTGGATAGGCGAACAATGGTATACAGTTTCAGGTGCAACTTTAAAATTTTGCTAGTAGTTTCGATTTTCCTCACATAACAGCAGTCCTTATTATGCACAATCAAATAGCTGTATATAAAAAAAATTGTTTAATGTCTAAACAGGAGTAATCCCAATGACAAGACATACATTCATATACATAAGCAAAAAGTTTTATATATATACATACATACACATACCTGCATATACATACAGACACATATACACATATCTGTTCATGTATACCAAAGTTGACTAATTGTCAGGAAACACCTGAACATGGAGAAAAGTGGAAAAATATAATTTTTTGTAGTAAGGTACATATATTGGGCTCAGATATTTTGGTTATTGTGTAAAAGAATTTTAATATTGTTCTTTACTTGACCAATTGTCTGATAATATATGTCGAGATCTGCACAGAATTGATTGAATAATTTGCTCATTGCTACGATTGGAGATTTGAGAAGTATGTTAGTTCTTGAATTGGGTAAGTAGAAAGTTAGTTCATTTCTAGAGTGTAGTCTCGGCACATGAAAATTAAAATAAGAGAGTAATTCAGGACAGTCTACTAGATTGTTTACTAATTTGAAAATAAAGATTATTGAATAGTAGGTTCTTCGGTTTTGAAGGGATAGTAGATTGAACTTATTTAGTAATATTCTGTTGTCGATACCTTGTTCTGGGTAGACCCCATCTAATTTATATGTGATGTATTTCATGAAGCCTCTTTGGATAGATTCTATTTTGTTTGTGTGAATATTGTAAAAAGGCGACCATATTAGTGAACCATACTCCAGCCGAGATCTCACGTAGGCATTAAACAGTGTTATAAAGCTGTCCTGGTTGCGAAAGTTCTTACAATTCCGATATATGAGACCCAGCATACGTTTGGCTGCACATGTCATTGAACTATATTGGATAGAGAAGCTCAATTTTGAATCGAAGATGATACCAAGATCTTTTGTTTGATTGCTTTTTTGAAGGGGATTGTCATTTATATGGTAGTCATATTGTGTAACATTATTTTTGAGGGTATATTGGGAGTGTTTGCATTTATTAATGTTGAGAGGGAGATTATTTTCGACGCAGCAAACTCCTTCTCAGATACAATGGGTCGAAATATTTTCAAGTCATCTGCAAAAAGTAAGAAGTGACTTGAGACATTAGTTCCTATATCATTAATAAAAAGTGAGAATAAGAGAGGTGGAAGGTTACTTCCTTGGGGGGCACCGCTGTTTGCAACAAATTGGGAGGATTTGTGGCCTCTATAATCCACGAACAGGATACGATTAGTTAGGTAAGAGCGAAATACGTTCAAGAGTTGGGTGTCGAAACCGTAGGAATGCAGAATATTATGATCCAACTTGTCGAATGCTTTCGAGAAGTCCGTGTATACTGTATCTACTTGGAGGTTTTGATTAAATGCATTACTGACTGTTTGCGTGAAGCACATTAAGTTTGTAATTGTAGATCTTTTACTGAAGAATCCGTGTTGGCTGTTGGAGATCAAATTTTTAGCTCGGGATAGATCCTGTTGTACAAGCACATCTCGAATGCCTTAGCAAAGTTTGACAACAGGGTTATAGGTCGGTAGTTTTGAATATTGTTTATAGCACCAGTTTTGAAAATGGGGCAAATTTTTGAGACTTTCCATTTGTCGGGAAAGCACCCTGTACTCAATGCTAAATTGAAAATTACCTGTAATGGTGCAGTTAGAATGTGAGCAAAGTCTTTAACGTAGAAGCTAGGTATGCCATCGCCCCACTGGTACTTTCGGATTTTAATTTTTTAAGAGAATTGTAAATTTCGATATCTGAAAAACGCCTGACAGAGATGATGGGATTGTTTATTACACATTAGTGAATTCGTATGATTGTTGTGGTGGAGAGTATGCACTTTCAAAGAATCGTGCAAATGCATTCACAATATCTGAGGGATTGCTGTAATTATTTCGCCGTTGAACCATGGAGGATACTTACTAGTGAAGTTGCGAATAACGGGAACACATTCGTCAATAATTGGGGTAAAGAGGGAGTAGAATAATTCTAAGGCTGCGTTGACTTCAGTACAATGATTAAGTCGTGACCAATCAATAATTTGTATAAGAGTATATAACAGAGGGAAATTTGCTTTACGGAAGTTATATCTGACCTCTGATGGGTTATAGGGTATCTGTTGTTCAGGTGATACAAATTTCATAACAATGTCCAATGCCGGGTGATGCCATCTTCGGCTAGAAATGGCATTTCGTCGTGAGTTCCAGATCAATCAAAATTGGATAAAACTAGGTCAAGAACGCGATTTGAAATATTTAGCAAGGAATTCAATTGTTTTAGATCATAAAAGCTATTGAATTGCCGGATATTATCTGAGTTGGTGTCTCTGTACATAGGATTATCGTTCATAAAATTAGGTATTATGAAAATTTTGTTATCATATGAACATTCAAGTGTTTCTAATGTATCCAATAAGTTTGAAATATGTGCGTCACTAGTTCTAGGAGGTATATATATAACAAACATAAAAAAAATATTATGGTTGAATACAATCTTAGAGCCAATGATGTCTATAGTTACAAAGTTTTCCGCGAAATCAGATAAATCAATTTCAACTGCTTGACAGTCATCTCGCCAGCTGTGAAAACTGCGAAAGCCCAAATCGAAAAAAAAAATAAACAGGACAATTATTTAGCTCTGTTAGTGTATCGTACTACGCCACTCGAATGTGTTTTTAGTCCGCCCAAGTTACTAATGAACAGATGATTATGATCACAATTACTTACGGTACAATGTGAACTACACAAAAATATCGATCATAAGATTGTTTGAAACGGATAGTAGAGCTAAAGATGAATCTGCTTCGCAATATAACGACATAATTATTATTATGGAATTATTTCCAGTTTGAATTAACCTATATCTTATTCAGTAGAAACTGATTTTGGTATCTAGAGAAGAAACTTTTGGCATTTCATTCCAACCCCTTACCATGTTCAGCCTGAGTTCACTCTAACACTGCCATCTGTATCACGTAATGAAGAGACATACATTACCTAGCATTAGTGATTATACTACCAAGTGTCGCCTGATGGTAGTGAATCTAAACGTGAGAATGTACGTTGCAGAAATGTTCCACAACAACCTCTAAATCTTGTGATTCTCATCCTCCTGTCCAGCTGTCACAAAGCCTAGTAGACTCTCAGAAACCTTCTTAGAGGATTATGTATTATCATGAGTTCTTCTTAAAATTCTATATTTGGAGAATTCTGTTGGTTTCGGATGCCCGTCGGATGTCAGTTGTCTGATGGCTGAGAGATATCAGGTCATCATGATACTTGTGTAGAGTTGTATCTATTTGGTGGTGGTGGTGGTTCAACCCACCTGCTGCGTGTGAAGTAAGAAAATAACTCCGTAGTCGTTTGATACAACCATAAAACACCTGATATCGTTGTATCGCTTATGAAAAACTCTAACCGATCAAATGAAGGGTGTTTCAATCTAATAAAATCAACTACTACCCCTATAGTTCCTTTCTTATGAACACCATTTGAATACGATGGATATGCAAACATCAGGTTATTTTGATGAAAAATAACTGGTTTGCATTTCCGAATGCTTCCATGGAAGCTAGAGAAATAAACAAAAGGATCATGAAATGCCGAATTATTTAGGTCATGCTTTGAGGTTTCATTTTTTGGATTTTAGTGGAGGTGTGTAGGTATGAATAATGAGGAAATACTAAAGTTGATTTCCTGTCTGAAGGACCAATAAGATCCCTTTGAATCTAGTGCAGCGCCATTTTGAAAAAAAAAGACAATTTACTCTGAAGTCATTACAGTGAGTGATTTTCGATTGTGAGCACTTCCAGCAGTTTTTTTTTCAATCCTGGTGAGTACTCCAAAATTTTGATTTCATAATTCAGTTATTTCAATATTTTTGCAAAGAAAAAGCAAAATGCTTCATATCTAACTGCTAGATATTTGAGAATAGAAGACACTGAAATTCAAAACTCACATGATGTTGGCTTTGTGGACCGCGGTAACTTTTTTTCTACTGTTTTCCATGGCATACTGGAAAGCGAATTCTGCTACTCTCCTAGAGGCATCTTCTGTGATCAGTTTTATACTTTGTACAACACCGTCGACGATTTCGTGTTCAATTCCTGAATATTCTCCTTCGGTGTTTTCTCGAATGGTAACGACATCTACATGATCGTACAATGTTTTGTATCTGAAATTGAAAAAGTCTCAATGAAAATTATATTAATTTTGAATCTTCTCGCCACTAGATGGCGCTGACATGTTAATTCTCATGTACCACCCATTCAATCAATTCCAATGTATTGCGTCTATAGTGGGCCCTACATGAGTGAGTATTAGCTATTAAACACGATCATACGACGATCCGAAAGGAGTCAGAAAGACGTTTGGAACTAAAGATGGCTGTCTAGTACCCCAACCAATCCGCGGAATTGATCCCGAGTGATGGATCCATGGACCTTATACCAACTCTTGTACCTGAATGGTTACGAGACCGAGTCCGCAGCGACCAGGCAACTAATTACGCGAAGCGACGCTTACGTTCAGTTCCAGGATTCTAACCGTTCGCATCTGACCTCAATGCTCTCGTGATTTGATTCGATCCAAGTCGGACGTGGACCTATCGTGTTTTCGCTTCAAGTAGAACAGATCGGTCCAATCGTTAACGCTTTGAGCGCAGTGCGGACTCGTGTAGGTTTCAGACCAAGAAAGAGAGTGGAAGTCAGCTGCGACATCCTTGTCGCGTCAGATACGAGGTCCGGTCGTAAAATATAAGACCAAGATATGCTACGATCTGTCTGATCGAAATGACAATGGAGACATAAGTCACAGACGTAGAAATGAACATATATTTTATGATATCCTGATGTGGACTATGCCATGAATATTATAAGTTTTGCGCACTATAACAAGTTTTTGATTTCTTTCTTACCACTAACTGATTTTGAATTTATATTCACAAATTTCGAGATATGATGGATGAGAAATTCATATTGAAAAAATTGCCAAGATATTCGAATATATCGCATTGAGCTGATTTTTTTTTATCAATCGCTTCTTCTACGTCGGAATCCAACGTCCCATAAGCCGAAGCTTGAGCGGGTTGAGAAGAGCGGGAGGAATTTTTATAGTGGACTCCGCCAACTACTCCTGGGGGACCGTGTCCGAGACTGCCAGATGGATGTCAGGATAGAAATCGCTGAATCTACTTAATTTAAATGAAAAACTAACAGCCGTGGCCGGGTTCGAACTCACAACCGGCAGCTTGATCATGGTTCAAACACATCGACCATTGTGCTACAGCCCCCTAAATTGTCTTATGAAATGGTGTGACTCATGAATTGTAGTAATATATTGATATGTAATATTGATATATATTATGTTCGACATATTCTGTCCCCAGAAGGATAAGACTTTGTAAGAATGTAATTTTTTCGAGCAAAAAGAATTTCTCCTTGAAGTGAAAGTGACACAATTCAAATTTTTGTGACAGTTTTCTATAGAAACATCAGCATCAATCTTGGTGAACCATTTTATGCATCAATGAAACGAATCATGAACATGAAAATATTTCATATCACCTGTTCATTGTTCAAACTTTGGAATGCAAACAATTTCAATAATTTAATGTACAAATGGGAGAATTATGTTCTAAACGTAATTCATCATTATAATCAGGAAGGAATATTCTTTGAAGAAAAATGCAAAAATTCAATATGGAGCCCATAAGGAGAATCTAAGTCGAGTGTTGTAACTCTAGCATCAAGAACTTCATGAAAAATACGATGACAATTCTCCAATAGCACGACACTTATTCATTTTACTTATACACTTATTTTTGTCTGCAACAATCGAGACCATTCGCACCATAATTCCAATACCTCCTGTAATGATATACTATTGCCCTCATTCGGCTCACCAGTTATACACTTCGCAAGGTGCTATTGCGCATTTCTCTCTCGTCACGAATATGGCGGCGACTGCACGTACTTGTGTTTACTTCTCTACGGTTTTAGAGAAGTATACTTCTCTACGTTGATGATATGAACAGGACAGGATCGGAGTATTCTCATGTGAATTTTTATAAGAACAAAAAAACAATATTTATATGGAGACACAAAATATTTTGTTCAAAACGAAAGATAATTCTATAAAATTGGGAAATAATACTATAAAAATAGAAAAAGAATTTTATCAAAAATAAACCTATCAGTGTTCTCCAAAAATGACTGCTTCCGGTAGAATATAACAGAAATAGGTACCTAAGTGAAAAAAAATGATGTGTGTGCATGTTGGTTTTTACACCGGGATATAAGTATTGAGAAACAACAACAGACTCAACTGGTCATAAAGCATACAAGTACGTCTTTCGTGTATTAAATATTGTGCCCTGGGAAGAAGCATCTCACAAGCTACAGATGTACCAAGAGCACAACTGTTCTGCCTCACAAATTTACCTACGAACGGATAATTATATTGTTCTTTTTCCACCAATTTAGGGGCTTCCCGAAACTTCCAAATTCCTTAACAATTTTATGATGACTGCTAGAAGCTAATGAGTTTGGCTTATTCTCCGAGACTTTTTTATTCACACACTCCCAAAAGCGATATTTTTCTTGTTTCCTCACGGGCATCATTATTATCTGGCTTGTTTTCATTTTTGGTCTGTGTAATAATATATTTCTCATTGTTGCGCCTTACCATTTTGGTAAGCAAATCTGTTAACAGTTTTTTTGTATGTTACCATGCAAAGTTTTAACTATTTTTTTTTATCTTATAACTGGAAAACGAAACCTTTGAGAACTTTGGGAGTTTTCCAACTTAAACTCGCAACTGAAGAACACTTCAAAAAAATCTCAGAAGGATTCTTCCATAAATGGAATATCCCAAATTGCATTGATGCCTTGGATGGAAAACACTGCCTGATTCAAGCACCATACGAAAAAGGCTCTGAATACTTTTCCTATAAGAAATCATTCAGGTAAATACTGATTCATAAGTTTCGTTTGAATTATATTCACGGCAACATGTGATGCTTTTTATAAGTTCTCCATGGTAGATATTAGCTCATCCGGTTCTCAGCACGATAGTCAAGTATTCAAGGAATCCACCTTTGGAAACCTTTTTATGGAGAAAAGATTGTTGATACCTGAGCCAAAAGTATTACCAGGGACGTCAATCAAGTTACCGTCTTTTCTCGTTGCAGATGAGGCAATTCCTCTCCATGATAATATTATGAGACCCTATCGTGGAACGAGATTGCCAGTAGAAATTAAAATTTTCAACTACAGAATTTCACGAGCACGCAGGACCATAGAAAACACTTTTGGGATACTGGTACAGAGATGGAGGATACTTAGTGGCCCTATCATAGCTGACATTGAATCAGCTGAACTCATCGTACAGGCAACTGTTGTTTTGCACAATTTCATGCAATGTGAAGAGGAATTCTTGCCAGACGAGGATAAAAGATGAGGAAGGTCATGATGATGTCATTGCATTAGGACGTTGGAGAACTGGTCAAAATCGATTGAAATCTGTGGGGAGAATAGGAACTAATAACTAAGACATGTAAGAGCTGATAGAGACATGATCCGTTCATATTTCATGTCTTGACCATGTTTTGAGAGGTTCAGTATCAGAGTGGATTCATTTTTACTTTAGTCAGACAAGTTTCATTTTATTTTTGTGACATATAATTGATGTATTCAGTTATGTATTTTATTTCTTATTACATCCATTATACACACACTTCAAGGTAATGAAGCAAGAATTAATTTCAGTCTTTTATTCTCATCACTGAAATTTAAGTTGAAAAAACCTAAATATCATTCCTACAGTAACAAGGCCACATAATGAAATAAAAATCTATGAAACAAAATGAAATAATTCTCAAAACAAAACATTGATCTGAAAAGTAAATCAAATACCTCTGCTTTATCACAAGAGTGGAAAATATCATCATCACACAAAATAGAAAAATATATTTTACTGTAGACTGGTATCATTCTTGAGCAAATTGATAGTGTTTTGACAATCTGAATGAGTCAACACCAGTTTATAAGTGAGTATGACTGGAATTCTGTAACATAAGTCCTCTGTATATTTTACAAGGATCTCTAATATTTCAATCTTTGCTCTTGCTTTGTTTTGTTTATTCTCAAACAACTGTAAGGTCTTCCCTACAGACATTGCGAAGAGATCATCCACATCATTACATGGTTCTGGTACTTCCAGAGAAGAACTTATTTGATCGAAGGCTTTGGTAATTGTTTCTTCAAATACCCTGAGACTAATTTCTCTTTCCTCTCGATGATTTTGAATTTTCGTTATGTTCCTGCAATATTCTGGGAGTACTTGATAAAATGAATGCATCTGGAACAGTTGATGCACATGCTGAATTTTCAGTTTCAGTCTCCAACTCTTCTGATTCTGCCACACCAGATTTAACCATGATTTCATATCTCCAAAGTGATGACTGATTTGAAGGTTCATTCGGAGTCATTGGTGACTGTGATGCAGAACATGAAAGTTGATTTTACTGTTTGGAACGATGCCCAGGGTCCTTGAAAAAAGTAATACTGAAACCCTGAACAAGTGAACAATCAAACCTCACCTCCTTGGATTATAAAATTTATCCATAAACCCCATTTTCCTAAATAAATGCCAATGTAGCATATGCACCAGATCCTGAGGGTACTGTTTTCTCCTTCCTTCTCTCTGTGGCATACCTATTTCTTAGGATGACCCACCTGGCAGATACACTTTCAACTACAAATATTCAATCAAAACAGCGAATTCTCCGTACTGAAAAAATACTATATCAGTATCATTCATAACTTTAGCAATCGTTTGCCAGGCATTTCCTTTCATTTGTTTATTTTTGAAATGTAGATGTTTTTTTATCATAAATAAAGGAACTTTGTTCGACAAGTTCGTTGAAACTGAGAATCCGAAATTTGATAAATTATAACCCCCAAAAAATAACGAACAGCTGATGTTTTTTTGCAACTCCTGTCCACTGCAATATATGTGATGTGCTCCTGCCAGGGCTATCCACCAATTTAAAATTTTGATGTTTACACATGTGCCGTTTCCAGATCATGGAAGAAATTAATTTCTTAGTTGAAAGTTGGCCAACTTTCTTAATTTTTAAATCATTATTGATTCCTTAGTTTCTTGCATGAACACCTCCAATAGCATAACAGTGTTTTATCTTCTTAGTTTGGATTTTAAATTCATCTTAGTTTAAATTTATGCTTGCATGAATCCACCTTTAAACTGCATCTGCAAGCGCCAAGGCTCTATCCGAACATTCCTAGCCCACTGACAAAAACACAGAACGATACTACGAATCCCCTCCATTCTGTTGGACTCGAACTTGAAACCGAACAGGTACTTCAGAAATTCGCGGATGGAACTATTCGGATCCAAGCGATAATATCAACATGCCAACATCAATCCGTGCGTTAACGATACGTAACGGTAACCTATTCATCAGTAGATGTGTGCACTGCTGGATTAGGTACCAGAACTGATCAGTGAATCAGTGAATTCGTACCTGATCCCGATTTTTTTTTCGGATCAGCCATCTCTATTTGGAGATCCAAAAAATTCATCGAGAACAACTTGTAGTGGTGGGTCAAATCCGCTGGATTTTAGCCGACCCAACCCAACTCGAAGGTGTTAGAACCAAATCTTACCCTCGACCATCTCTCGACCCTCATTTCCCTAATTTTTTCGGTCATCAGTGTTGTTCGAAGTTAGTTCTTGAGTTAAAAACCTACCCTAACCAGTATATGCGTCATGAATCGCCTTCAGAACCAACGTAGTAGAAATAAGTTTAGTTTTTAGAACTGCAAGAAATCGCAGAGAAATGATAAAAATGAAAATCAACAAATGTTAGTATTCGTATTCATATTCGTTTCCGTATACGTATTCCTGATGATCCTACTCGAGATGAAAAATTGATTTTGAATTGTGGTATGTAACTAGATATGGTAAGAAAGATTTTTTTTGCTCTGAATATCATTTCATTCAACATACGCTATTTTGAAAATAATCATGTTTGTAGACCTAAGTAACACGATTTTTTTAGTGGAAAATTAAAGAAATTTTCATTTGTCCAGATAATCTACGGAAAAGTGGGAAATTTAAACTTTTTTCTTTGGCATGTTTTGGGTGGACATCATAGCCAACAGTTTTCCATCATTATTAACTTTTCATTTTAACTTCTTTCACGAACCACCACTATAGTTCTCCACTATATGAGTTGATGATGGACGCATTTGAAAAAAAGAGAATACCTGACTCAGGTGTGGGAAGTTGGAAGCTCATAAAAAGAGTTCAAAAATATTACACCAATGATGTTTTTTTATTCAATGTATAACATAAATTATGAAAGAGGATGTAGGCATCTTATGTGTAACGAAGACATTAAAAGTGTCCTCTGTGAAGAATGGAAGACTGATTTGCTATGATGTCCACACAAAAACGGTCGGAGAAAGAAGGTGAAATTTCATATTTCTCCATGGATATAGTACAATGCAACTTTTTCGAATATATAATGAGTGCAAAATACCCATTGTATTTATAAATACACATTGTATTTATATGGCCTGAAGAACAATGATTTGACTGAAAGTCCTTTCATCCTCAAATGACAATCATTCTCAAAAGTCAATAATTCTTAAAAAATACTAAAAATTGTACTTCCTTTATATATTATTTTAGTTACATACTTCTTACTATAGTATAAGTAGATGAACATGACATATAATAAATTATTCACATCTCATAAACTGCGCACAACACAAGCTAGGCTTAGGTGACAGTCTATGAAATATTGAAAAACATTGAAAAATATCACCATGTTTATACTATTATGTTTATGTTTATATTATTACCTGAATAAAGTTATCTATCTATCTATCTATCTATCTGTCTATAATAGTATTTTTTAGAATATAATTATATATATATATATATATATATATATATATATATATACAGGGTGTTACATAATTCAATACAAATATTTTAATGACATATTCCTGGGGTCAAACTAAGACTTTTTTTTCCTATAAACATGTGTCCTAAAATCACAATTTATACTAAACCAAAAAACACAAAAAGATAAACTGTTTAACAAACGTCAAACTTACAAGTGAATCAGTGCATTTTCACGAATTAAACGTCAAACGCGTCAATAGGGGAAACAAAGTGAAAAGTCATAGCCCTCTAGGTATTTTTGTTTGTTACTTCAATACACCCCTTTCATTTACCAGCGATTTTCTCTAAAACGGTTAGTTAATTCAAAAAAATGCAAGAGACTGAAATGTGTTTTTTTAGTGGCCAACTCAACGATGATGTCTGAATTCAAATTTTTTTGGAGGAAATAGAAAATGTTTGCCATCAAATCTGTATGCAACCCTCATTCACCCCTTTCGATTCGAGTTACCTTATTTTTGAATCAAGAAATGAATAGATCGTCTAAAAATACAAGTGCCTGTGAATTTTCAAAATATTTGATGCATAATTGTAGCCACAATTCAAAATTTAAGATTTTTTTGCGCATCTTGCGATGTCTGTAGCTTGGAGGGGGTGGATTTCAGGACACATGTTTATAGGTAAAAAAAGTCTTATTTTGACCCCAGGAATATGTCATTGAAATATTTGTATTGAATTATGTAACACCCTGTATATATATATATTAGAATTTAATTAGAATAATTGCAAGTAATTGAAATGATAATTTTATTTATTTGTTGTTAGCTATCAAGTTAGCTGGTTTCGAGAGGAAATTGATATATATCACTTCGTGATATTTGATATGATACATTGAAACATTTAGCAGACCCTAACATCCTGAATATTCCCTTTTTGGTTCTCACCTTTGCCACACTCACCTTAGCATCTGGCCCAGGAAGAACCTCTTCAATTTTTGATAGTGACCAGTGAAGAGGAATATTGTCCTCCTTAACTAGTACCAACATATTGGTTTTCGAATTGTCAGTTGATTTAATCCATTTTGGACGATTTTGTTAGACACTCAATCGATCAGCGTTTCCAGAAATCTTTCCGAATTTCTCAAACATGCCGCCAATTTGAAATATGATTGTCAAGGGCATGATTCAGATCATTTTCTGAAAATGATGTTGAAGGTTGTCCTATCAGAAAATGTCATGGAGTTTAACATATTAAATCAGACGGATCATCTGAGAATGAACACAAGGTTCTGGAATTCAATATACATTAAATTGACAGAGTACTGTGGTCAGATATTCAAAACTGAGAATGGATGACCCCATGACTCTGCGAAGATTTTATGCCCGCTTCCCAAAGTCCTCCCCAATGGGGACTATTAACTTGTATGAATTTCCATGTATGACAGATGACAGTTTTTTATAATCTTTTTTATTTTTCTGAAAGCGTTTACTGGCCAGAATTCCAATCGCAAATTACACAAAACTGCTTGTGAACCTGCATGTTAACATGTTCATTTCTAATAATTCTATGTAATTCTACAAAATAATCTCCAGAAGGAAGTAATATAGAATGCTTTTGGTTAAACGGTAAATTCGCATTTTCTAGTCTCTCCACTTATACCACTTTGATCCACAAAAGGATTCAGAGTTAGAATATTGCTACCATTGAGAACATTCCTCTGCTGCAATTACGTGATTTCATTTTGAAAATGAAAATTTTGAATGAGTTTCCTGAGAATTATAAGAAATGTGTTCTATGACTGACAACCCTCCTGTATACATTTCGTTTGCATGTTTGCAATTCCCAACAAATCGCAAGCGATATTATATCGATCTAACAAACGATAAAACTTCGAGATTCTCAAAATAATATCAGGATGACTTGGATCGCATTGATATAATAATAATAATAATAATAATAGTTCATTTCCACGACATGATTTCATTCGATATATCAAAATTGCATTCTCCTGAACGAAGACAATAATATTGTTTCTTGTTCAATTGATAAAGATAGAACTTGGCACTCACTTCTGGAAACTGAATATGAAAATGGAAAATTCAATATCGATTAATAAAAAACACTTTGTAACCAGAATTCCTCCGTCTGCCAAATTGTCACTTTTCAGTGTCAAAACCAACTAACATTGAAAAATCTTGGGAAGAAAAGTATTCTAATTGTGTAATTTGTACCCGAAACGTCCACTAAGATGAGTAGAAGTTTTGTTTTATTGAAAATATATCTGTATCCCCAATTTCTTCAAAAAACAAGTTGCCACTGACAAATAGAGGATTTCTCTTTTGGGTATCTGAAGGTTTAATTTCAAGCGCAGTGACCTTTTGGGGCAGATCACAAAATCTGTCCTCATTACAAATATATTGGAATAATTTTTATAACTTCTACTTTATTTTTCAGAAACGAGGAGAAAATCCCACAAAAAGCTGAAAAATTATTGAACAGAATGTTTTTTGTCCATGAGAACCTCAGGTAGGTTGTGAATGGACAACATCCATAAACAGTGTGGAACAGCCAAATGGAATAAATTCGATAACGAATAAATGAGGCGTGTTGGGAGAAACGCTTGGACACGACGATTTGTATTTTCAGATGTGCATTTTTCGAAAGAAAAAATATTTATATAGGGTGTGTCATATGACAGTGGCCGATACAAACTTTCTTATTTCAAATACAACTCCCTGTATATTATTAGTATCTTGTATTCCATACATATCTTCAACTGTTTCGGAACTGTTTTCAGATGTATAACAAAAATTGACATTGAAAAAAAATTATTTTATTTCACAAATAATGTAAAAAAACAAGAATACCTTGATTTCAATGTGAGAGATGCTAAAAATGTTCGCCGCGAACGACTTGGCAACATGCTAATCTGGTATAGAAATGTCTTCTAATGTTACTCAACATCTCAGGCGGGACTAATCTAATCGCAAGCGTGATTCGTCTTTTAAAGTCATATAAGTTTATTGTTTCATTTTGGTATACAATACTTTTGACCTACCCCCACAATTAATGGCGTCAGATCAGGAGATCGTGCTGGCCATTCTATCGATCCGCGCCTTCCTATCCACCGATTTGGAAAAGTTTGGATCAGGTACTGCTGGACATTGATTTAGTAATGGGGCGGTGCTCCATCTTGCTGCAATCATAGTATAATGGCAGGAACTTGTGGGATTGCTGAATCAGTATATAAGTTTGTCAAAGTTGGCACGACATTATCTTGGAGCAGTCCTAAATAGTTATCTCCATTCAAGTTGCCATCAATGAAAAAGGGACCTACGATATGATTTCCAACAATTCCTGTCCAAACATTAACTTTTTCAGGATATTGCGTATGTTCCTCTCTCATCCAGTGAGGATTCTCATTAGACCAATAGCGGAAATTTTGACAATTAACATGACCTTTAAGTGTAAATGTGCTCTCATCAGAAAACAAAACATCTTCTAATTGGATCATATTGTTATCTAACATTTCAATCATTTGTTCACAAAAATACGTTCTCCTGTCGAAATCTTCTTACATTAGCTCCTGAGTAGGCATCATTTTATAGGGATGCATTTTACTTTCCTTTAATATTCGAAAAATTGATGTGTGTCTGATGTTGAACAGTGAGGCTGCTTTTCGATCAGAATTATGTGGGTTTTCTTGAAACTCAAGCATAACATCCAATTTGGAAATTTGGAAATTTTTCGTGCGATAAGCCAGAAACTTCCATTTGTGTCTGCGTGTTATGTCCATAACCAATCATTTGCAGAATGGTTATTTTGTGCATTTCTTTTGAATGAACCATTTTTCTGATATTATTACGTACAGTTAACGCAATTCAACCGACAATAGCACTGACACTGGTCACTACTGTCATGCAGTCAGACAATAAGTTGCTGAGTTTTATACGAAAATAAACGAAACTGTTTTTGTATTTTTTATTTCATATCAGTAAAAAGGAACTCATTGATGGTTTTTGCTCATTCTTTCAATATTGAGAGCTAAATGAGAAATAAGAGTGTAATGTAGCGAATTTGTGATATAAAATAATTTTCTTTTTTCAATATTAATTTTTGTACTAATCTGAAAACACTTAATATTTCCGAAACAGTTGAAGATAGGTATGGGACATTATACATGAATTATGTCTAGAATTATCTGAAGAATCCAAAAAACTAATAATATTAGTTGGTTGTATTCAAAATAAGAAAGTTGGTATCGGCCACTGTCACATGACACACCCATTTTGAAAAAAATGCGCATCTGAAAATACAAATCGACTTGTCCGAGCGTTTTTCCCAACACGCTCTCATTTATTCGTTATAGAATTTATTCCATTTGGCTGTTCCACACTGTATATATTTGTGACATGTGTTTCACGTGAACTTGACAATTCCAATCTCTGAAGGAAAAATTGTAATTTGACTATAAACATAATACAAAAAAAATATTTTTGTGACAATCTTGATTTTTATATAAAGTGAATAAAACAGGTATTTCTAGTCGAAATGTTTTCAAATATTCCTGGAATGTTGAGGAAAAATGTACATGCCTTAAAATGGTTTTCATTTTTCAATTGAAAAGTATGTGTCGTACGATAAAATGTCAACAGCCGTTTTTTCTTCACAATTGAACAAGGAATGGAAAACAATGTTCTATTTTTAGAAAATCCAGTGCCGTCCTATGTTATGTATGTTAGCCAGTGACGTGCCGATATGCGTACCGCTGGTGAGACTAAAAAATCGTTATGTATTGGAAAGTATGCGTATCCCATACCTACTACCACGCCTGATATTTCATTGAAATATCTCAAGTCGTTTTCAAAATATCCTGTTTTTACTATTTAGCGTATGTGGACATACGTTTATAGGAACTTTTCTTTTATGGAATGGCCTGGGCAATCACCTCCTCCAATATTGCCGTGTCTATTTCAAACACCCTGTATATAACTGCAGTATCGTTTTTTCCGAGCTCGTTTTATTGTTGATTTTTACGACTTGTACTCTGTTACTTACTAATACTACTTACTTTCTGAACCTACCAGAAAAATTAATGCATAAACATACGAGAACAGTCAGAATAAAACATAAGAACGTGAACGTTAACAATGGATTAGTAAAATCTATCAATACTAGAGACAATTTATTCAAGAACCTGAAGAAAACTCCAAATAACCTGGAGCTGAAAAACCACCGGAGTACATTGAACAGACTTATCGAATACTCTAAAATAATCTTCTACAAAAAATACATCACAAATTCACGAAATGATACAAAAGCATCATGGCAAACGGTGGAAGATGTATCTTGTAAAAAAAGAGATCAAAATAAAACGCATTAGAAATGAAAATGAGGAAGTTATCAATAATAAAAAAAATATTGCAAATTCTTTCAATAAGCATTATTCGCTTGTTGGGCGGAACCATGCAAAGAATATTCAACAACCTGCCATTCCTCCTATTTTTCTCACTCACTAAAACTACTAAACTACAACAGAAAAAAAAATAACTGAAACAATAAAGTCTCTGAAGATGAAAAAAAGCACCAAGTATTGATGATATTAGTGCAGAAATTGACCATGGAATTGCTTTTCTCTTGAAGATTGTGATGAATAATGTAATAGAAACAGGAGAATTTCCCAATGAACTGAAAATAGGTTTAATTAAGCTATACCATAAAAAAGGTGATGAAAATGAAGTCTCCGAATTACAGGCTTATTACATTAATTTCAAGTATAGCAAAATTATTAGAAAAAATTATCGAAAGAAGAATAATTTCATACACCAATAAAGATAATATGTATAATTTCAAAAAATCAATTCTGGCTTCGAAGAAGGTGTATCCACTCAAGATGCATTAGGCTTTCTCATATCCAAAATATCTGAAAACCTTGAGAAAAGTAAACCAAAGCTCTGTGTATTTTTGGATCTCGCTTAGGCCTTCGATACTGTGAACCACTCACAGCTATTGGAGGCTTTGCATGAAAAATAATCCATACTGGCTAAGACCAACTAATTTTCAAGTTATCTGGGGAGTCAATGTATGGTGCGACATGATTGATGGATTCATTTTGGGACCAAAACTTTCCGATGATACGTAAACTGGTCGAATGTACCTATAATTCCTTCGCAATGAACTTCGTCATTTTCTTGAAAATATTCCTTTAAGTATGCGTAGAAACATTCATTTTCAACAGGATGGTGCACCCTCCCACAATGCTATAGCGGTAAGGAATCATTCAAGAGGCATGCATAGGTGCACTCGAGTTGCCGAACTTCAATAACCTAGAAATTTTTCGAAGATCGATGGGCGGAGCTCACTATAAGCGAGAGAGATGAGCAAAGATATACTTATCGAAGCGAATCTTCTAATTCCCTGAACCGATATTCCCCGGGAACCACAGGGTTTTATGTAGGTTCCTGCTATATTCTGTTTGGATAACCGGTATTGAAATATCAATCTGTCGTATTCGAATTTCACTTCATTATGTCACCTCTTCAAAAATAATGGATGACAGAATTTTTTCAATGCTTTTGAATGTGCCGTCATGGGAAATACTGTCGAATGAGCTATCGAACAACCCTATGTGCCTCTCAAAATGTTTCAACAAAATGGCGTCACGCCGGCTCTTTCTATGTCAGATTTGATATTTTCTCTTAGGAAACTAGTTTTCATTATACAATTCAGCATTGTCATTGTGACGTATTGTCAGAATTTTTGAAAGAAGTGTTGACATTTTGATTGAAAACAATCTGCTGCTATGAATGTCATACGCGTATATATATATATAAAAATTTAGAAAACTAGATGAAGGTTTTCTTCGTAATATATATATATATATATATATATATATATATATATATATATATATATATTATTAACAAAGAGTCCACTTATTCAATGCCAAAAACTTTGACTGCACCCTCACGAAGAAAACCTTCATCTAGTTTTCTAAATTTTTATATATATATATACGCGTATGACATTCATAGCAGCAGATTGTTTTCAATCAAAATGTCAACACTTCTTTCAAAAATTCTGACAATACGTCACAATGACAATGCTGAATTGTATAATGAAAACTAGTTTTCTAAGAGAAAATATCAAATCTGACATAGAAAGAGCCGGCGTGACGCCATTTTGTTGAAACATTTTGAGAGGCACATAGGGTTGTTCGATAGCTCATTCGACAGTATTACCCATGACGGCACATTCAAAAGCATTGAAAAAATTCTGTCATCCATTATTTTTGAAGAGGTGACATAATGAAGTGAAATTCGAATACGACAGATTGATATTTCAATACCGGTTATCCAAACAGAATATAGCAGGAACCTACATAAAACCCTGTGGTTCCCGGGGAATATCGGTTCAGGGAATTAGAAGATTCGCTTCGATAAGTATATCTTTGCTCATCTCTCTCGCTTATAGTGAGCTCCGCCCATCGATCTTCGAAAAATTTCTAGGTTATTGAAGTTCGGCAACTCGAGTGCACCTATGCATGCCTCTTGAATGATTCCTTACCGCTATAGCATTGTGGGAGGGTGCACCATCCTGTTGAAAATGAATGTTTCTACGCATACTTAAAGGAATATTTTCAAGAAAATGACGAAGTTCATTGCGAAGGAATTATAGGTACATTCGACCAGTTTACGTATCATCGGAAAGTTTTGGTCCCAAAATGAATCCATCAATCATGTCGCACCATACATTGACTCCCCAGATAACTTGAAAATTAGTTGGTCTTAGCCAGTATGGATTATTTTTCATGCAAAGCCTCCAATAGCTGTGAGTGGTTCACAGTATCGAAGGCCTAAGCGAGATCCAAAAATACACAGAGCTTTGGTTTACTTTTCTCAAGGTTTTCAGATATTTTGGATATGAGAAAGCCTAATGCATCTTGAGTGGATACACCTTCTTCGAAGCCAGAATTGATTTTTTGAAATTATACATATTATCTTTATTGGTGTATGAAATTATTCTTCTTTCGATAATTTTTTCTAATAATTTTGCTATACTTGAAATTAATGTAATAAGCCTGTAATTCGGAGACTTCATTTTCATCACCTTTTTTATGGTATAGCTTAATTAAACCTATTTTCAGTTCATTGGGAAATTCTCCTGTTTCTATTACATTATTCATCACAATCTTCAAGAGAAAAGCAATTCCATGGTCAATTTCTGCACTAATATCATCAATACTTGGTGCTTTTTTTCATCTTCAGAGACTTTATTGTTTCAGTTATTTTTTTTTCTGTTGTAGTTTAGTAGTTTTAGTGAGTGAGAAAAATAGGAGGAATGGCAGGTTGTTGAATATTCTTTGCATGGTTCCGCCCAACAAGCGAATAATGCTTATTGAAAGAATTTGCAATATTTTTTTTATTATAGATAACTTCCTCATTTTCATTTCTAATGCGTTTTATTTTGATCTCTTTTTTTACAAGATACATCTTCCACCGTTTGCCATGATGCTTTTGTATCATTTCGTGAATTTGTGATGTATTTTTTGTAGAAGATTATTTTAGAGTATTCGATAAGTCTGTTCAATGTACTCCGGTGGTTTTTCAGCTCCAGGTTATTTGGAGTTTTCTTCAGGTTCTTGAATAAATTGTCTCTAGTATTGATAGATTTTACTAATCCATTATTAACGTTCACGTTCTTATGTTTTATTCTGACTGTTCTCGTATGTTTATGCATTAATTTTTCTGGTAGGTTCAGAAAGTAAGTAGTATTAGTAAGTAACAGAGTACAAGTCGTAAAAATCAACAATAAAACGAGCTCGGAAAAAACGATACTGCAGTTATATACAGGGTGTTTGAAATAGACACGGCAATATTGGAGGAGGTGATTGCCCAGGCCATTCCATAAAAGAAAAGTTCCTATAAACGTATGTCCACATACGCTAAATAGTAAAAACAGGATATTTTGAAAACGACTTGAGATATTTCAATGAAATATCAGGCGTGGTAGTAGATATCGGATACGCATACTTTCCAATACATAACGATTTTTTAGTCTCACCAGCGGTACGCATATCGGCACGTCACTGGCTAACATACATAACATAGGACGGCACTGGATTTTCTAAAAATAGAACATTGTTTTCCATTCCTTGTTCAATTGTGAAGAAAAAACGGCTGTTGACATTTTATCGTACGACACATACTTTTCAATTGAAAAATGAAAACCATTTTAAGGCATGTACATTTTTCCTCAACATTCCAGGAATATTTGAAAACATTTCGACTAGAAATACCTGTTTTATTCACTTTATATAAAAATCAAGATTGTCACAAAAATATTTTTTTTGTATTATGTTTATAGTCAAATTACAATTTTTCCTTCAGAGATTGGAATTGTCAAGTTCACGTGAAACACATGTCACAAATATATACAGTGTGGAACAGCCAAATGGAATAAATTCGATAACGAATAAATGAGAGCGTGTTGGGAAAAACGCTCGGACGAGTCGATTTGTATTTTCAGATGCGCATTTTTTTCAAAATGGGTGTGTCATGTGACAGTGGCCGATACCAACTTTCTTATTTTGAATACAACCAACTAATATTATTAGTTTTTTGGATTCTTCAGATAATTCTAGACATAATTCATGTATAATGTCCCATACCTATCTTCAACTGTTTCGGAAATATTAGGTGTTTTCAGATTAGTACAAAAATCAATTTGTTAATAATATATATATATATATATATATATATATATACAGGGTGTCCTTAAAAGGTCTTTACAAAAAGCTACCACATATTCTTCAGACCAAAACAATTCGATACAAGCAAACTTACCTCAGTAAAAAGTTGCTTAGTTTGGGCGCTAGACGGCTCTGAAGTTGAAATTTTCAAATCGATTTTGCTTCATAACTTTTGAACGGCTCATGAGATTTTTTTCAAATTTGGTACGTTGGCATAGACTCATCGGGCAATGAAACTCATATCATAATCATAATGAATATCATTCCATGGGCGTAGAACTTGATTTTTTCAGTAAATAAACATCTAAAACTCCTACGCCAATGGAAAAAAATTAGTTTCAATATGAAATCGAAATTATTCAACTCATTCACTACAAAAAAGGTACTCTTGACAAAAGTCGATTCCTCTCATGGTTTCGACAAAATTTTAATTTTAGTGATTTAGAGCATAATTAATAATAAAACGATTAACAGATATTTCATAAAAATTGTTCAAAATGTTCACCATTTTCACGTATACAAAGATTTATACGACGCAAAAAGTTGAAATGTACTTTTTGCATAGGTTATTTCTATTGAAAATAAGTAGCACTGTTTTTTTTTTCTGAAGACTATTATTATCTGCTCGAAAACAGTGATATTCACATTCTTGGTTTCCATAGTTTCATCTGTGTTGATTTGTCGAGTTTTATTGACGTTGATTGTTGATATCGGACTTTCCTGATTTATCATGGCCGTACAATACACCAATGAAGAATACACCGATATGTTATTGGTATTCGGATATTGTCAAGGAAATGGTCGAGAGAGTGTGAGGGTGTATTCGGCAAGGTTTCCAAATCGTCGCGTACCAGGCCACCCACCTTTGCTGCAGTTGAGAGACGTCTTCGGGAGACCGGTCATTTTGCTCCCAGAACTGGTGATTATGGAAGACAGCGTTATGTAAGGATTCCCGAAGTCGAAGTAGAAATTTTAGACCGTATTGAAGAAAATCCAGAATTGAGTACTAGACGGATAAGTAATGAACTAGAAGTTTCTAGGAATGCCGTTCATGAAGTACTAAGAGAACAATTATTATACCCATACCACAAGACGCCAGTTCAAGATTTATTAATCCATGATTCACAAAGTCGTCTGATGTTTTGTAGGTTCATTAATTTGCAAGGAGAAATGAATCTGAACTTTGGAAAGAATATTTTGTTCACTGATGAAGCCTGTTTCACGAGAAGAGGAATAACTAATTTTCATAATGAACACGTTTATGCAATTGAAAATCCTCATTCCATTAAAATAAACCATTTTCAACACGAATTCAAAATCAACGTTTGGGCTGGAATAATAGGAAATTTTATAATTGGTCCTGTCATACTTCCACAAAGATTAACAGTATTTACAACATCTACGAAATACGTTGCCAAATTTGTTGGAAGATTTACCACTCCAACATCGGGTAGATATGTGGTTTATGCACGATGGAGCTCCACCACATTTTTCGGTGGATGTTAGGAATTTTTTAAACCAACAGTACCCAGACAGATGGATAGGTAGAGGTAATGATGCACCCGTGAATTGGCCACCACGTTCTCCAGACTTAACACCGATGGATTATTTTGTATGGGGTTATCTCAAAACTACGGTTTACAAGACCCCTGTGAATACTGTAGAACAATTATGGCAACGTATCCAACAGGCGACGAATAATCTTACAGGCGATGAAGAAGTTATGCAAAGAGTACATTTCAACTTTTTGCGTCGTATAAATCTTTGTATACGTGAAAATGGTGAACATTTTGAACAATTTTTATGAAATATCTGTTAATCGTTTTATTATTAATTATGCTCTAAATCACTAAAATTAAAATTTTGTCGAAACCATGAGAGGAATCGACTTTTGTCAAGAGTACCTTTTTTGTAGTGAATGAGTTGAATAATTTAGATTTCATATTGAAACTAATTTTTTTCCATTGGCGTAGGAGTTTTAGATGTTTATTTACTGAAAAAATCAAGTTCTACGCCCATGGAATGATATTCATTATGATTATGATATGAGTTTCATTGCCCGATGAGTCTATGCCAACGTACCAAATTTGAAAAAAATCTCATGAGCCGTTCAAAAGTTATGAAGCAAAATCGATTTGAAAATTTCAACTTCAGAGCCGTCTAGCGCCCAAACTAAGCAACTTTTTACTGAGGTAAGTTTGCTTGTATCGAATTGTTTTGGTCTGAAGAATATGTGGTAGCTTTTTGTAAAGACCTTTTAAGGACACCCTGTATATATATATATATATATATATATGTATATATATATCCATTTTAACAGTTTCAAATATGTGGTTGGACATACAGCTATAAAGACCATGTGAAATCACCGCTCGAAATTCTTCGTTAGCGTTGAATCAATGAAATATCGTACCTATAGTTTTGGAATAATAATAAAATGAGTCAATTTCGAAAGTGTCTTGAATTTTATTTTCTTGCAACATCAATGGAAATATAATTCAGTCCATAACTTCGAAAAAAATTTAAAAGGTACCTTATTATGAAGGTTCAAAAGTAACGCATTTTAAAGCGCGTACAGACTTGCAACAAAGCCTCGAACCGAACACCGTCGCGTAACATCAGTGCGTCAGGTGTGGACGGGATACCTGCAACCACGTACCGCAACATCACCGCGAACTTCGCAACATCAGCGCGTTCCAGTGGTTGTCGGTTTTTTGTCCCGCATTAAAGGGTTTTTACAACGTTGAAGAATGCGACGCTGTTTCTAGTGTGGACGACAACCATGGGGATCGGCACTCAGTTCAGGTTGCGCTTAAGAATAATAACAGATGTTTCACGCATGTCCATGCGTGACACCATCTGATCTTCGGAGTTTTTCTAGTGTACCTACTCTGTACTTCTCGAAAATAAAGACCTATTATTATTATTATCATTATTATTATTAACAGTCAGAAAGGTGAGGTCGTTTTTTGGAAATGGAATGAACTGAAGAAATGATCTTACGTCTAATTGAAATTTATAATATTATATTATTATATTCATAATTGATGCTTAAAACCTCCAAACTTTCAAGAAAAATTCCAACGCCTTATGTCCCCTTTCTCTGTAATTTTTGTATTTCTTGAATTCATTCTTTGTTTGACGTTCGGTAAAATCCACAGTTGAATTCAACTTGAGGAGGGTTTTCTTATTGATGACGATTATGAGTGAGAAATATTTTTTTCTACGTTCATGTAAAATACAAAACTTTATTGAATTATACCTATTTGGTGGAACAACAATTTATTGCACTGAGTGCAATAAAGATTTCATTGAACCTCATCTGTCATTCTACTATTCATCATGACAGGTATAAACTTTCAAATCGACGACAAAGGACACCGCACTTTTTATAGGTAAAATGGTTCTCGGTGAGATTGTCTGAATTTTCAGTATATTGTAGTAGTCGATGTGCTGATTGAAAGTGCATAATAGCAAAGTTCGTTGATGGATAGATATTGTAATACGGGGCGTTCAAGTTGAAAATCAGTAAATTTTATTTAATTATTTCCTTGGGATTTGAAAGTGCCAACTGCATTCTTTTCGCTCTCATCATCAACGTACCTTCATATTAGTAAATATCATTCAGATGGTGCAGATTATATCATTATGTACAGAGTGAGAAATAAAAACATTTTAGTAATGTCTCAAAATTCGATGTATAGTGATGAAATATTGATAAAATCATTTTGGCATGCAATATACTATTTTCATTCCATTCATTCCACAATTCATAAATTTCGTACAGGGTGATTGATGAATTGGTGAAATATATGCCGATTCTTTCGTACACATCCTGTATATTCAAGTGAATTATCATCCTCCGAAGATAGCTGATACCGTATAATCATGATCTCGTTGGGATATATAGGGTGATCATGAAAATTTTCGAAGATAAAAATGACAAAATATCAAAGATTCAGAAATCACCCTGTAATTCACGACTAACCCGGTGAAATTCCTTTATTATTATTTAATATATTCATCATTTCCTCCTTAACACTTTCCCAAAAATTATTATTAACTATGATTAGTTTCATAGTTATTAATTATTGACGAGTTGAAGGAACTTCGTTCACGCGTACATAATTCTACTAGTGTCCAAAATATTTCACGAATAGTGAAACGTGAGAATGTGGAGATCAAAATAAATGTGAAGAGGGTGAATATTAGTGATAACAATCACATCAGATATATGAACTTGATTATAGGGTGAAGATAAGAGATAACAATCACATGAGATATATGAATTTGATAATATAAGCTACAGTTGTTGGTTCAAGCTTTGCCGGAATGAAAAACGAACTATCTAAAAAACGTGAAAATGATTAATAGAACGATTCTATTTGTAATAGGAGAATTTGAATCTGAACAGCGACGGTTTTTTTTTTCTAATTCGCGTTCCACTCGGATAGAGGTTTCCATGATTTTTATATTTGCTGGCTACATGAAACTAAATATGAATACTAATGGATGCATAAATAGAAATCATATTATACTGGGTGTTTCCGAAATTGGAGCGATAAATATGAGGTTGTTGTATGGGACGCAAGGATTTTTTCTTACATTTGAAAAAATGTATGATCTAAAACTACCACATCTTCAAACTATTATCGACCGTCTGGCATTATTGTGAAAGTTATTGGTATTCCTGGTGCTATTGACCTCGTCAAAAGCAAACACTATGGTTCCGTTGGTAACCTATAATCGATGATTTACATAAATTCCAGGCGAAATTCAATATTTCCCACAATATTTTTAATGCAGAAATGTACTTTAATTTCTTTATTATTTTTCTTTGTCTCGCATTACCCACCTCATTGATCGCTTAATTCAATATCGGAAACATTTTGTATATTCGGCAACTATAAGTTCACTCCTATTGAATACAATAATGGGTTTCTGCACTTTTGGCACACATGTGTATATAATATCAAGTAGGTGAATTATAATCAACAAAGATCTGTCAGTGATCTTGTCACGCGGAGACTAATTGTTCATTTCATATTATTAGTTATTGTAATTTGATACATTTCCTTTGTGGAATTTGTTGTTCATCATTGAATTGGTTATGATAGTTCATAAGTAGTGATATAGTATTCCAAATGGCGTTGGTAAATAGAGTGGACTGTTACGATTGTGATAGAAATTGTAGAATTCAGCAAATGACTAGGATATATGGAGGAGAAAATGTCGATAAACAAGAAATGGCTGTATTAAGACAAGCTGCGATATTGCTGAGGAAACAAGAATTTATTTCAATTGGTTTCATGCAATACTCAACGACATAAGACAATTGGAAAATAATCCCAACTGTCACCGTCTCAATGCTTTATCTCCAGCAGCAAGCCGTACTTGCATGGTTTGTAACTCCCACATCAATATTCACAGAATGCCCATTGCTTGTAGGGTGAATATTTTCATTATTTCTAACATTCATGTTCCCGAAAATGTTAGAATTTGTGACAACCGCGAATTCTTCTTGAATATTTCATATGCTGGTTTGCGTTATGTCAACAGACCGTATCTAATAAACCAATTGAAGCAATTCTCGCAATGCCTCAGAACAGCTGCAACTGCCAATAACAATGCGAAGGAATATCAAAATATAAATAGTTTTTCCGATGATGAGTTCGAATATTTGACGTCACTTTCGAAACCGCAGTTTCAATTATACGAATTTTGTGTATCCATTGAGCAATGTGGCAACAGGCGATTTATATCAGAAAAACACCTCATTACTTTCCTTGTCATATTGCGACATGGTGTCTCAGATGAATTCTTGAAAATAATCTTCCGATATCCGTCTCGACAAAATACTAGCATAATTTCCAACGCCAATCCTATTGCTGCCACAAAATGGAACATTTAATCAAACCGGAAGTGATCGTTGCTTCAGATGGATATATTTTAGCAATAAACCGGCCCTATTTCTCAGATGCTCGCAATAACGATGCTTCGATTCTCAATCATGAACTTCAGCATGATATCGATGGATTGAGAGCTTGGTTTCAAGAAGGTGATATTGTTGTAGTAGATAGAGGCTATCGAGAATCAATTCCTTCATTTCGAAACTTTGGTATCAACTACCACATGCATCCTCTACCTGCTAGGGCTAAAAAATAACCAGCACACGATGGATTGTTGAATCTCGGAATGGCTGAAGTCAATTTTCAGATTTTTTGAGGGCGCTTTGTCAATTACACATTTGATTCACTTGCATGATTTCATCAACATTGCTGGTGCATTGATTAATCGGTTCCGTCCACTTATAAGTATGCCAGGAACAGTTGAAACAGCAACACGAATGCTAGAGAAATCACATGAGGTGTTGAAGCCGAAAATCTTCGTTTGAGAAATGGTCGATGGGTTTTACTCAATCATCTTCATGTTCTTGAATTTGACACCGTTTGACATTGGAATACTTGGAAGATTTAACAGGCATTTATCATATTCAATTATCAGCTGCATATATTCAGCATAAGCTTCAAAGAGAAGAAACCAATATACTACTATACTACAGAAACGTGCGGTGAGGTATATTTTTAAAGTGGACGCTTTGACATCGTGTAAGACTTCATTTGTGAAGGGGAAGATTCTTACATTACCATGTCTTTTTATATTGAAAACCGTGTGTCTAATTCATAAGCATCAGTATCATTTATATAGACGAAAAAATCCAGTCAATACTAGACTTCGTCAAATTCCCTCGCCTCTGCCGAGATCACAATTAGTAAAAAATTCTTTGATTTACAATGGAGGAAAGATGTTCAATCACCTTCCACTTTCGGTAAAAAATATAGGAGCCTATTTACTATTCAGGAAAGCGGTTAAAGAATTTTTACTTTGTAGACCATACTATGAGATTCGCGAATTTTTTGAGGAAAGAATTTGAAATGTTTTCTGATTTTATGAATGCCTATTCTCTCTGTATTTTTATTGATTGACTATTATTTCATTTTAAGATCTTAATCTGTATTACCTTTGTATTGTTCGTCCTATTGGCACTTAGTTTTATATTTGCTTTGTCCATAAGATGTATCAATCTTTGACAATAAAGTATATTTGATTTGATTTGATTAGAAGTGGACGAATTCATTGCTGAGCCTAATCTTGTACGATTACGGATTTTCTCAAGATTCAGGAATGCTACCAAATATATGCTGTGGGTGGTATACAATATCGAAGACTTCATAGAGTCTCCAATAACTGGATATTATTGTACTTGCAAGTCAGGGGCCAGAACATTGGGTACTTGTGCACATGTAGCGAGTGTTTTGTGGTTCCTTGGATATGCAAGATATCTGGGAAATCATCGATATTCATCTACAGTAATCATTGTATCATTGACGCTGCAAACAGATTAGCACCTGAAAATATCGATCATGGTGCTATTATAGTTGAAAACTTATCATTGTACTGCCAAAGACCCTCTCCAGCATGTCCTTTGATGTTTTATTTCTTGATGTACAAAAGTCATACGGTGCTCGTCAATGATCCAGATTCGAAATAATCGAAAATCTATATTCCATGAAAAATCTTCAAATCTTCAGTCCTTGGGATTACTCCTCAGATTTTTTTCTAATGAGACGTTTTAAAGGAGGTATCCGACAATATCTGTCCTTCATTTCTCATAAGGAGACTTCTACGGTATCAAAATAGACATGAGTCTAAGGCCAAGGGCCTTCTCAATCGGCATAACTAACGAACACCCACCCAAGTAAGATTATTCAAACACCACAAACGGGAATAGAGATTACTTCACCGCCCGAAATAATCTCAAACTCCCAACCCATTCATAATAACAAGAATAGTAGCTATTTAATGTGATACAAATCTCTATGATTCCTCATCTCCAAAACATGTATGTTACGCTGGCACAACCACTTCAACAAAATCCAACAATTTTTATACTAGAATTTAGTGCTTTTTTGTTGCGCTAATTTGTTTCGAAAATTTGTTGCTTGTGCCGAAACAGAAAAATCGAGTACTTGCCAGCTTCACGATAAGCTGGCACGACAACTTTTTCATTTCATCACCGAATTCAAAAACACATATACCAAAATGTAGCACTAATTTGTTGCTAATTTTTTCCCCTATTCGAATATCTAAATTTCTCACCGTTACAAAAAAAATGGTGTCTTGCCAGCTTCACGATCAGCTGACACAGCAACTTTTTCAATTCATCACCGAATTGGAAAACAAATATACCAAAATGTAGCACTAATTTGTTGATAATTTGTTCTCCTATTCGAATATCTAAATTCTTAACGTTACAAAAACAAAAGATGTCTTGCCAGCTTCACGATCAGCTGACACAGCAACTTCTTCATTTCGTCACCGAATTGGAAAACAAATATACCAAGATGTAGCACTAATTTGTTGCTAATTTGTTCCCCTATTCGAATATATGAATTTCTCTCCATTACAGAAGAAAAATATGCATAGCAACATGTCATCACTGAGTTTTCACGATACTTTCGTTATCTGACATATGAATACAAAAGTGAAAACACGAGAATTTGTTGCTTTCTAGTTACTAATTTGTTCCCCTTTCCGAATTTTTGTTGCTTGTTCCTTTAGAAAATTATGATGGAAAATACCGCCATGCCAGGTATATTCTATGATAATTTCGTCATATGACACTTAAACTCGAAAACGATCGAACCAACATTCGTTGCTTTCTTGTTGCGAATTCGTTCCTCTTTCGAAATTTTTCTAGCTCATTCTTTCAAAAATTTAAAAAAAAATTCTGACATGCTAGATTATTTCACGATAACTCCTTTATTTAACATATGAATTCAAAAATGAAAACACGAAAAGTTGTTGCTTTCTTGTAACTAATTTGTTCCCCTTTAAGAATTTTTGTCGCTTGTTCCTTTAAAAAATTATGATGGAAAATACCGCCAGGTCAATTCCATGTTCATTTCGTCATATGACATTTGAACTCGAAAACGATCGAACCAACATTTGTTGCTTTTTTGTTGCTAATTTGTTCTCCTTTCAGAATTTTTATAACTCATTCTTTCCAAAATTTAAAAAAAATATACTGACATGCTAGATTATTTCACGATAACTTTTTTATTTGACATTTAATTTTCTAAAGAAACAAGCAACAAAAATTCTGAAAGGGGAACAAATAGCAACAAGAAAGCAACAAATTCTCTCATTTTCAGTTTTGAATTCATATGTCAAATAAAAAAGTTATCGTGTGAAATAATCCAGCATGTCAGTATTTTTTTTTCAATTTGGAAAGAATGAGGTATTAAAATTCTGAAAGGGGAACAAATTAGCAACAAGAAAGCAATAAATGTTGGTTCGATCGTTTTCGAGTTCAAGTGTCATATGACGAAAGTATCATGGAATTGACCTGGCATGGCAGTATTTTCCATTATAATTTTCTAAAGAAACAAGCAACAAAAATTCTGAAAGGGAAACAAATTAGCAACAACAAAGCAACAAATTCTCGTATTATAAGTTTTGAATTCATATGTCAAATGAGAAAGTTATCGTGAAATAATCCAGCATGTCAGTATTTTTTTTTCAATTTGGAAAGAATGAGTTATAAAAATTCTGAAAGGGGAACGAATTAGCAACAAGAATCCAACAAATGTTGGTTCCATCGTTTTCGAGTTCCAGCTTCGACCATAAAACAGTTCAAGTGTCATATAACGAAAATATCATGGAATCGACCTGGCATGGCAGTATTTTCCACTATAATTTTCTTAATAAACAAGCAACAAAAATTCTGGAAGGGGAACAAATTAGCAACAAGAAAGCAACAAATTCTCGTATTTCCAGTTTTGAATTCATATGTCAAATAAAAAAGTTATCGTGAAATAATCTGGCATGTCAGTATATATATTTTTTTTTAATTTTGGAAAGAATGAGTTATGAAAATTCTGAAAGGGGAACAAATCAACAACAAGAAAGCAACAAATGTTGGTTCGATCGTTTTCGAGTGGAAGTGTCATGTGACGAAATTATCATAGAATTGACCTGGCATGGCAGTATTTTCCATTATAATTTTCTAAAGAAACAGGCAACAAAAATTCTGAAAGGGGAACAAATTAGCAATAAGAAAGCAACACATGTTGGTTCGATCGTTTTCGGGCTCGAGTCATATGACGAAATTATCATGGAATTAACTTGGCATGGCAGTATTTTCCATCATAATTTTCTAAAGGTACAAGCAACAGAAATTCTGAAAGGGAAACAAATTAGTAACAAAAAAACAACAAATTCTTGTGTTGTCATTTTTGAATTCATATGTCAAATAAAGAAGTTATCGTGAAATAATCTAGCATGTCAGTATATTTCTTTTTAAATTTTGGAAAGAATGAGTTATAAGAATTCTGAAAGGGGAACAAATCAGCAACAAGAAAGCAACAAATGTTGGTTCGATCGTTTTCGGGTTTGAGTCATATGACGAAATTATCATGGAATCAACCTGGCATGGCAGTATTTTCCATCATAATTTTCTAAAGGTACAAGCAACAAAAATTCTGAAAGGGGAACAAATTAGTAACAAGAAAGCAACAAATTCTTGTGTTGTCATTTTTGAATTCATATGTCAAATAAAGAAGTTATCGTGAAATAATCTAGCATCGTAGCATTTCATGTTTTTTCAATAAAATTTTTGAAAGAATGAGCTATAAAAATTTCGAAAGAGGAACAAATCAGTAACAAGAAAGCAACAAATGTTGGTTCGATCGTTGTCGAGTTCAAATTTCACATGACGAAATTATCATGGAATTAACCTGGCATGGCGGTATTTTCCATCCTAATTTTCTGAAGGAACAAGCAACAAAAATTCTGAAAGGGGAACAAATTAGTAACAAGAAAGCAATAAATTCTCGTGTTTTCATTTTTGTATTCATATGTCAGATAACGAAAGTATCGTGAAAATTCAGTGATGACATGTTGCTATGCATTTTTTTTCTGTAATTGAGAGAAATTCAGATATTCGAATAGGGGAACAAATTAGCAACAAATTAGTGCTACATCTTGGTATATTTGTTTTCCAATTCGGTGATGAAATGAAAAAGTTGCTGTGTCAGCTGATCGTGAAGCTGGCAAAACCTTTTTTTTTTGTAACGGTTAGAAATTTAGACACTCGAATAGGGGAACAAATTAGCAATAAATTAGAGATACATTTCGGTATATGTATTTTCGAATTCGGTGATGAAATGAGAAAGTTGTCGTGCCAGCTTATCGTGAAGCTGGCAAGTACTCGATTTTTCTGTTTCGGCACAAGCAACAAATTTTCGAAAAGGGGAACAAATTAGCAAAGAAAAAGCACTAAATTCTGGTATAAAAATTTTTGGATTTTGTTGAAGTGGTTGTGCCAGCGTAACATACATCTCCAAAACAGCACTCGAAGCCCAAAGAACGCCTTGCAAACGTCATTGAACTTCAGTCCCTGTAAATTGTCTTGATTTTTTTTTTCATTCACTTTCCGTCAACGACAGGATCAAAATGTACCCTATAGCTTTTCGTAAAAATCATTTTTTTTCGGAGTTCTCGGTAGAAATGATAGAGTTATAGAGTTCCTGACAGAAATTTTTGATAGTTCTGGTCAATGATGGATTCAAATTGAATATAAACAAATATAGGCGCTAACTTCACGCAGCGCCGTTTTTTTCAAAAATATGAAATCTGATATTTTTTTTTGGATTCATCTGATAGAGTTATGGAGTTCTCGACCAATTTCGAAAATGGTCATCGAAAAATGGTCTGGAATTGCATACCCAGTACCATTGCACAATTTCAACTGTTGTTGCATTGTTTTTCAAATAAAAGAATACATTTCTCAAACTTTTCCCCCTCCTGGACCGCTAAATTCAAACAACTGTTGAGATCATAATTAAAATTTAGGAGATATCACAGTTCTGAAGGAAGTTCCGAGTAGCGCTCGAAGAGTTCTACCAAATACTTCCCAAGCGTTTCATGAAAAAAACAATATTTCGTAAATTATTCAATGATATAGGGTGCTCACTTTCCAAATATTGTCGTCGAATAAAAAATTCAGAATATATCACAGTTCTGAAAAGAGTTCTAGGTAGCGCTCGAAGAGTTCTACAATATACTCCTCAAGCGTTTTATGAAAAAAACAATAATTCCCAAATTATTCAATAATATATGGTGCTCATTCTTCAAATATCGTCATCAAATGAAAAAATCAGAGAATATCACAGTTCTGAAAGGAGTTCTAGGTAGGTTGACTTCAAGGTATTTTGCAAGCCTATCAATTCGACCAAGAATCCTGATCTCAAGGAATGCTCTTCATCCTTGGTTGAAAGTGATCGTTCTATTCTCTGAAAAGTATGTATTTATTTACTTATTTATATCCGTATCTGAAAAAGTGTCGATGAGCTATTTCAACTCAATTATTTTTCCCTTCACATAGTTGGCATCATCACCAAACGAAAATCGGTAGCTCGGAAACGTTAGAGTGGTACCTGCGATTTCCAACTTTGGGACACTTATTAATTCTTGGCACATATCTTTGACCTGCATAGTTTCACTTTCAAAACCTCTCCACAACTCATACTGTATTTTCCGGACGGACGATACAAAATGGACGGCTGGTCGTTTCAAAAACGCAAAACAATTCGGAATCGTTCGGCTCCAAACCAACCAACAATTTGTCAACCCAGTGGCGGGAAAAAATTTTTAAATTTTGAATTAGAAAAATTTTTGAAGAATTAAATGTGAAAAAATGTTGATCTTGAGGAGCTGATTGTGAGGATCTTGGAATATTATTGGGAATGCAATTGTTCTGTTCTATTTTTAATAAATAGTTATAGATGCTACTGAGATTGATGATGTCAAATCTCTTATTCATTTTAGAGGAAATTGCGTTTCCAATAATTTTTTTCCTGGGCTAAAATTTTGACCACATTGAAATTCATTTCATGATTTTCGTCAATGACATGCTCAGCTAATGCACACGTTCTCTTTTGGAGGTTACTGTCACTTTTATGTGAAGTGATTCGACCTGACAGATTTCTAAAAGTTTGACCAGAAGTTTATACGATAGTTCACAGTTCTGGCAAGGAACTCTATAAATGGCATTAGTCTTTTCTAATTTATTGAAAGGGGATTTGGTTCTTGAATAGAGGGCTGATACTGTTCTAATAGTTTTTTTAGCAATTATTATATTCTCATTTTTGAATATGTTGGATAATTTTGGAGTTAAGTCCTCATTGTGAGGTAGACATTTATATTTTGGGAGTTCTAAATTTGGAGGATTGCCAGGAGGAGTATCTAGAATTTGTCGATTGTTATCAGGAAAAACATTAAATTCGTCGATTCTTACGTCTAAATTGAATAAAATTTCATTGATAATTTTTTAATTCATTCAAACTATTGAGTCTGCAAGTGCGACGTGTCAACTTGATAACTCTGTTTTTCAAAGCTAGGATCAAATTCAATTTCATTTTCATGCACATCGGCTTACGATACCATTTTGTGCGCAACACATTGTCGTTAGCTCCAACAACAGTCATGTCTAGAAACAGGAGGCTCTGGTAAACTTCAGGTTCACAGGTGAACTGTAAGTTGATGTTATAGGAATTGAAATAGAAGAGAATCTGATCAGTCCAGCCATTTGGAACGCAGAGAATCAAGTCGTCTACATATCTCTTGGCAAAAGGAATTTCTAAGGGGATGATGCGAAAACATGCATAGTTAACAAGAATCGGAGAAATTGAAGAACTCATGGAAATGCCAAAAATTTGTTTGTAATATTTATCTTTGAATAATAAGAAATTAGAATCAAAAACAAATTCAATGATAGTCCTGAAAGTAGGCCAATCTAACTTGCAATGATTTGAGATTGAGTTCCAATCATTTTGTAAACAAGTGAGAACTACTTCTAATGGTAGATTATTTTTAATGAAATCACTAAATTTGAAAATATAATCAATCAAAAAGAAATGAATATATTTTTTCATTCCTTGTAATTGTCCACGATATGAATTTTCCTGATTAATGCAATGTATTGCAATATTTTCATCTTCAATCTCACGTTAGTAAGTAGGTTGTTGTTTGTGTAATTGACATGGTTTTTATATGTACCCATTTTTTTTATAGATTGTTGATAGATAAATATTTCCGAAAGCTCGGCTTATTAACAAAGAGTCAGTCCACTTACTTGATGCCAAAATTTTGACTGCATCTTCACGAAAAAAACCTTTATCTAGTTTTCTAAATCTTAGATATTTTACCTTAACTAGTCAGTCACGACTACCCTCCTCCTAAATAATATATATATATATATATATATATATATATATATATGAACACCCTGTATTCCACAGCTGTCAGTACCATTCAACTCCAACAATATGTATATCAATCAAAACTTGTAGGTATCGAAATGCTACCAATCCAGAATACCAGGAATTAAAATAACAAACCTAAAAGGATAATTAATTTTGTAGCATCAACATCGACTTTCATGTATGTCATTTTGTATGTATATTTTTAATAATCATTCATTACTCAAAACAAGCCGTAAAATGCTAATTCTCAACATTGTCATATTTCCCTCCCATTTTACTTGGTGAAGCTTCGTATCCTCGGAGGCCGTCACCGGAATCATCCGATGTATCGACAGCAATACGAACGTACTACAAAAACAGAGATCCGATGCAAAAAGAAAACTTCTTGCTCAGACACGGAAGTAAGGTATAATATAATCATTTTAATTGAGTGTACCTATTATCCGGAAAATTCAGATAGACCCTAGTTCTCATTCATATTTCATAATATAGTCCATTTTCAACATCTCACAACAAATATCACGAAAAATATCGATACACCGAAAAATACGGATTTGGAAATGAATCACGAGATTATAAATACAAAAAAAAAGGAACTGCCTGGTCTAGGAGACATCGAATTATCGAAAATTTTATTATTGAATATTCGCATGCTGATGTGTTTTCGCGACAGACATTTATGAATCATCATTGAACATTGATCATTAAACAAAATGTCCATCCACATGAAAAAATCACGCTGCATGTAGTTATAAGATCAATTCAAAAATTGATATCAAGATATTATTTGCCTACTCAAAATCATCCCATAAGCCTCTGTTCTACTCATTATTTTACTGAATGATAACATTATGATATCATAAAAAGTGAATCAACTTATACGTCCGTTTTCTTTTACATGATATCATCATTTTCGACGTGATTCCCTTGTTAACGGAAAGACGAGATTTTTGTTTATGTCGTTTATGTCGACAAGAAAAAAATGTGGATCTCAGTTGGAAACTATATGTATTCATTCTCTTTTTGATCCGTCCTGTGAGATTTTTTTTAACTAATCCATCCTGTTTATTTTTTAATTCATTTCGAGCAGCGCCGTAGATATGTTTTTTATCCACCCTGTAGATATGTTTTTGATCCACCCTATAAGATTTTTCTTTGACTAATCCATCCTGTTTATTTTTCAATTCACTTTGAGCTGCTCCGTACATATTCTTTTACTTATTGATTTATTCAGTATATATATGTTTTATCGTACTGAGCCGCCCCATAGATATGTTCTTTCTCTCACCCTGTTAATATGTTTTTGATCCACCCTGTAGAAATTTTTTGTGTTTTCGAACCAGCCCGTTGATATGTTTTCGTTCCACACTGTAGAAATTTTCTCTGACTAGTACATCCTGTTTATTTTCAATTCAATTTTGACCCGCTCCGTAGATTCAATAGAATATAAATAGTATTTCTTAATAGTATATATTATATCGACTTTTCATAGAAAAAATTAAAAATGGGGTTCAATTCAATTTCCTTATTCCTACTAGATACTCTCGCCTAAGATTGGTTGCATAACGAGCGAATGAATAGGTGATGCAACCAATTCATTATTATTCGATCTCCCGCCTATCTTCTTGTTTCTAAGGACAGAATGATGGTTGATTTATACAAGGGACCTCCAAATCCATTGAATGAAGTATTATTTCATTAAACTATAACTGTAAACATAAGCGATGGACTGTACCAAATATGATAGGTATTTATTTAATTACGCACGGAAAGAATTAAACAGGGTGACTGTCATCTGCTAACACACAAACTGAATCACCAAATTCATTATGAGTGATGATCCCCTACCAAATTTTTCGAATGCACACAATAATAATAATATAGCTCACTGATGAGCGAAAGAGAGCGGCGAGCGGCAATACCTTTGGTGCCAGATAGGCATTCACGGATCGCGCTAGCGATGCGGTAACGCGCCGGCTTGCCAGCCCAAAGGCCCCGATTTCAAATCTCACGAAGAGGTTTTTATATTCAAATGAAATCATTATAATGATGTACAGGGTCTTCACGTATATTTTGAACCCCCATTTAATTATTTTATTTATCATCGAATTATTTTCCAAAAAAACAGTTTTTTAAAATTTTTCCTGTAGATTTTGAATATGTTAATAGAAAGACAATTGAACATGTCAAAAAAAGTTATGGGCAAGATGTATAGATTTTCAAATGGAACACCCAATATATTTTGATACTATTAGATAGAGTATATATATATATATATATGTTGCATATTAGCTATCACAGATTTCGAGATATTTCATTTTCAACTTCACATTTTCACCAGATTCTCTTAGAAGATCAGAACATTAATGGTAGAGTGGATCATGGAAATAATTGAATTATCTGTTGTCAATTTGATAAGTGCTATGATGAATCAGTTATTTTTCATTATGGGCTTCAGTGACATGGAAAAATGTGATATTCTATCAGTATATTTGAGAAATAATAAAAATGCTGAAGCCGCGCAACGGGGGTATAGAGTATTATATGGTGACCGGGTGATTCCTACTAGAAAGTCTCTCAAAAGAAGAAAACAAAATGAAGGCAATGAACTTGAAGTGTCACTGTATTTCGAAGAAAATAAAACTAATTCAATTGCCGATGCTTCGAGAGAAATGAATTTTTCGGTTGGATATATAGGAAACATTCTACATAAACACAAATTGAAGCCGTTTAGGTCTTTACCAGTATCTCCACTAACCGATACGAATGGTGTCATGAGAAGAGAGTTCTGTCAATATATTCTGACGCGTTCAGAAAATGATCCAAGCTTTCTTAACAAAATTGTGTGGACAGCTGGTGTTTTCAACAGAAAAAAAACACCCATGTTTGGAGCAGGGAAAATTCACACAGCATAAAAGACATAAAGTTCCAAGGACAACAGTCATTTTCTGTATGGTGTGGAATATACAGGGTGTCCTTAAAAGGTCTTTACAAAAAGCTACCACATATTCTTCAGACCAAAACAATTCGATACAAGCAAACTTACCTCAGTAAAAAGTTGCTTAGTTTGGGCGCTAGGCGGCTCTGAAGTTGAAATTTTCAAATCGATTTTGCTTCATAACTTTTGAACGGCTCATGAGATTTTTTTCAAATTTGGTACGTTGGCATAGACTCATCGGGCAATGAAACTCATATCATAATCATAATGAATATCATTCCATGGGCGTAGAACTTGATTTTTTCAGTAAATAAACATCTAAAACTCCTACGCCAATGGAAAAAATTAGTTTCAATATGAAATCTAAATTATTCAACTCATTCACTACAAAAAAGGTACTCTTGACAAAAGTCGATTCCTCTCATGGTTTCGACAAAATTTTAATTTTAGGGATTTAGAGCATAATTAATAATAAAACGATTAACAGATATTTCATAAAAATTGTTCAAAATGTTCACCATTTTCACGTATACAAAGATTTATACGACGCAAAAAGTTGAGATGTACTTTTTGCATAGGTTATTTCTATTGAAAATAAGTAGCACTGTTTTTTTTTTCTGAAGACTATTATTATCTGCTCGAAAACAGTGATATTCACATTCTTGGTTTCCATAGTTTCATCTGTGTTGATTTGTCGAGTTTTATTGACGTTGATTGTTGATATCGGACTTTTCTGATTTATCATGGCCGTACAATACACCAATGAAGAATACACCGATATGTTATTGGTATTCGGATATTGTCAAGGAAATGGTCGAGAGAGTGTGAGGGTGTATTCGGCAAGGTTTCCAAATCGTCGCGTACCAAGCCACCCAACCTTTGCTGCAGTTGAGAGACGTCTTCGGGAGACCGGTCATTTTGCTCCTAGAACTGGTGATTATGGAAGACAGCGTTATGTAAGGATTCCCGAAGTCGAAGTAGAAATTTTAGACCGTATTGAAGAAAATCCAGAATTGAGTACTAGACGGATAAGTAATGAACTAGAAGTTTCTAGGAATGCCGTTCATGAAGTACTAAGAGAACAATTATTATACCCATACCACAAGACGCCAGTTCAAGATTTATTAATCCATGATTCACAAAGTCGTCTGATGTTTTGTAGGTTCATTAATTTGCAAAGAGAAATGAATCTGAACTTTGGAAAGAATATTTTGTTCACTGATGAAGCCTGTTTCACGAGAAGAGGAATAACTAATTTTCATAATGAACACGTTTATGCAATTGAAAATCCTCATTCCATTAAAATAAACCATTTTCAACACGAATTCAAAATCAACGTTAGGGCTGGAATAATAGGAAATTTTATAATTGGTCCTGTCATACTTCCACAAAGATTAACAGGAGACATGTATTTACAACATCTACGAAATACGTAGCCAAATTTGTTGGAAGATTTACCACTCCAACATCGGGTAGATATGTGGTTTATGCACGATGGAGCTCCACCACATTTTTCGGTGGATGTTAGGAATTTTTTAAACCAACAGTACCCAGACAGATGGATAGGTAGAGGTAATGATGCACCCGTGAATTGGCCACCACGTTCTCCAGACTTAACACCGATGGATTATTTTGTATGGGGTTATCTCAAGTCTACGGTTTACAAGACCCCTGTGAATACTGTAGAACAATTATGGCAACGTATCCAACAGGCGACGAATAATCTTACAGGCGATGAAGAAGTCATGCAAAGAGTACATTTCAACTTTTTGCGTCGTATAAATCTTTGTATACGTGAAAATGGTGAACATTTTGAACAATTTCTATGAAATATCTGTTAATCGTTTTATTATTAATTATGCTCTGAATCACTAAAATTAAAATTTTGTCGAAACCATGAGAGGAATCGACTTTTGTCAAGAGTACCTTTTTTGTAGTGAATGAGTTGAATAATTTAGATTTCATATTGAAACTAATTTTTTTCCATTGGCGTAGGAGTTTTAGATGTTTATTTACTGAAAAAATCAAGTTCTACGCCCATGGAATGATATTCATTATGATTATGATATGAGTTTCATTGCCCGATGAGTCTATGCCAACGTACCAAATTTGAAAAAAATCTCATGAGCCGTTCAAAAGTTATGAAGCAAAATCGATTTGAAAATTTCAACTTCAGAGCCGTCTAGCGCCCAAACTAAGCAACTTTTTACTGAGGTAAGTTTGCTTGTATCGAATTGTTTTGGTCTGAAGAATATGTGGTAGGTTTTTGTAAAGACCTTTTAAGGACACCCTGTATGATAGTCGTATTTTAGGCCCCATATTTTATAGACAGGAGACCGATTTTTGAATATGTTGTCAAACGAAATAGAGTCACTTTTGGAAAGCCTTCCCGTAAACGATTACGTTAACATGATTTGGCATCAAGATGGAGCACTATGTCACAATACTGTTGCTATTCAGAACTTTTTGAATAACGAATATAATGAGTGGATAGGGAAATTTGGAACTATTAGATCGGCTCCCAATAGTCCAGAGTTGTCCTTGTTAGACACTTCTCTTTGAAGGCACCTGAAAACTGTTTGTTATAAGGACCGAACTGAAAATATATACCAGCTGCAGGAAAGGATAACTGTTGAAATAAGTCGGTTGAACGAAAACCTATGTATAATATTAAACAGTATTCAAGATTTGAAGAAGCGTTATCGTTTGTGTATTGAAAATAATGGATATCATTTTAAGCAGTTTTAGTAATTCTATTCATGAGTAGGTAATATATTTGATGTTAATTATGATTGATTCATTGATAATTATGTCAATTTTGAATTTTTGACATCTGATAATCGTTCATGTTTCCTACCCTAGCCATATAAAATGTCGTAATCAGTGAAGAGAATCTGGTGAAAATGTGAAGTTGAATGTGACATATCTCGAAATTTGTGATAGCTAATATGCAATTGAAATATACAAATACAAATGCAATTGAAATATACAAACACAAAATATACTCTATGTAATAGTATCGAAATATATAGGGTGTTCCATTTGAAAATTTATATATCTTGCCCATAACTTTTTTTTGACATGTAAAATCGGTTTTCTGTTAACATATTCAAAATCTACAGGAAAATTTATGAAAGACTGTTTTTTGGAAGAAAAAATTCGATGATAAATAAAATAGTTGAGGGGGGGTTCAAAATATACCTGAAGACCCTGTACCATTAGGTGGGCCAACTGCCAAAATTACTTAAAATCCCTATTGATTATCTACTTAGAACATTATGAACAATATTGATCTGATCATCAGTAGAAGAGAAAAGGATAACAAAGGAAATAGTGAATACTGTAGCCACGATGTGGCTAGTTTTGCTGATTCAGCAGTTCAATTTTGAAGAGTTTTCTAAATTTGTTCAGTGGTATTGATAGTTAGGTTCGAAGGAATGAAGAAGTTTTATTGCATTGTGATTAAAATTGCGTTGAAATAGAGCTGTCGATTGACGAGACATGTTGAGTATCTGCGAATGTCTGGTGTTGAGATTGTGTAAATTACTTTTGAAAACTAATTTGTCATGAAGATATGGCGGACTTTGAGTATCAAACAATCTATGCAAAAAAAAGGAATGATATTCAAATATACTGGATACTTTGAGTCACTTCAACTGCATAATGTATAGAGAAATGTGCTCATGTTTCCTCAAATTAAATATGAATCTACAAGTATTTTGCACTCGTTGAAGTCTATATTGAGTTTTTTTTTTTATTGTTTAGAAATTCAAAATGTGTTTATTAGCAAATAGTAATCGAGTGCTCATGTAACATTTACGTAATAAGATGTTCACATGAAGTATCTATATTTAATCCTGAATTTTTTGCACCCAAGAATAACTAATTTGGGTTATTGAGTTTAATATTCGTATTATGCACGATGTTAGGCATTTAGATTTTTATTAACAAATAAAATGACCACTGGTTAAGAGGGATTGATTGATGAGTTGTGTTGATCAAAATAGTCAACAGTTCATTTAGTTTAGGATGCTGTATTGTATGATGTAGGTTGAAAATAATGAATTATTTGTGTAACATTCGTAAAAAGTTGTCTTTTACTTGTGTTTACAGTTTTCGGTAAGATTGATGTGAATAATAGAACTAATAAAGGTCCTGGGATACATCCGTGAAGGACTTCTGAAACAATTCTTTTGGGTCGGAGTATTTGTTATAATCGCAAACTCGTTGTGTGCGATTCCATAAATATGATTTGCAGCTATATCAAATACATAATATGTTAATTTAGAGATTCGTAAATTTTGATTGATTGAATCGGAAGCCTTAGAATAATCCAAGATAACTAGGACAGCTGCAAGTGTGATGTTATCATTTCCAGCGGCGTTTGCTTTTATATTATTTATTGTTCGAAGTATTCTTCGACCTTGTTTTTGCGAACAAGAAAAAACTCAAAGGTTCATCTCTCGTTATTACTGAAATAATGACAACCGAGAATATGAAAATTTTCCAGAAGGCTAGGACACACTTCAAACATGCTGCATGGACTTTCAACATCGAACCTAGCGGTACCAAAATTGTCGTGAAATGTGAAGCTGATCTTAATGTAATGAACAACACCTGATTACATTCTCCCGTGAATTGGCTCCTATAATTATTTCCTATTATGATAATTATTGCATTTTTTTTTCTTTTTATCATTCTAGTATCAACATTTCACGCATTTATTTATTCCTCATTTGATTTTCATTGTCAAGAAACTATGTATAATTGAGTCAAAGTAATCTCGTTAGAGATATGGATTTATATTCATGTGTATATTTGATCATCCTTTATTGCTGAAATTTCAATATTTTCATAAACATAGTATTATATTCCTTAAAAAATATTTGTCATCAGCTGCACCACGCTCTGCTCTATTTTCCTAGATTCGCTTATCGTGAATTTTCTCTTATTTCTATTCTCAAATATTTTTATTGAGATTTTCTTCTGGTTTGTTTCTCCTGGTCGAGGTTGATATAATAATTTGAAAAAATCAATCATTCCGAATTCTATTGTGTTCAATATATAACAAGGATTGTTTCTTCACAAGTATAACTAACGTCACGTGGGTGATTTTCCTCTTCAGATTTGAAAAATGTATTTTTACCTATGAATATTATATATCTATAATTTCAGTTTCCAGAGAATTCTTCAGAGTGATGAAAATTGCTCATCTGAACCTCAGGTCAATTTTCACAGGATTCAACGAATTTGTAGCACTCATCATAGAAAACGATTTTGATATCATTATGGTCTCTGAAACATGGTTGACTGATGCAACCGACAACAATGTTGTTGATGTTCCTGGTTAAAATTTATTTCGGAATGATAGAAAAGGAGGAGGAGGAGGATGAGGAGGAGGTGTTGGGATTTATGTAAGAACCTCGTACAATGCTAAAAGAATGTCATTTGGTTTCCAGGTGAGTGATGTCCTTGAACACTTATTTCTAGAAGTGAGGTTCAAAACTAAAAAACTTGCTGTTGGTGTATTCTATAGGCCCCCACATAATAATATTAATAATGTAATCAGTGATTTTGATAATATTTTTTCAAACATTTGTCCAGTTTATGATGATGTTTTTTGCATGGGAGATCTCAATTATGATTTTCTCGATATTCGAAACGATTCTATTTGCGATTGCCTTGGTTCTTACGGGTTTGAACAAATTCTAAACGAGCCGACTAGAATCACTGCGACTACTAGTAAACTTATCGATCCAATTCTTGTGAATAAAAACGAATTCATTATAAAAACGGGTACATTACCTTCCAATGAAATTTCAGATCAATCATTGGTATTGTTACGTTGTAGTCCGGGTTCGGCTTCTATAAACACTCTGTAGAACACTTCAAACGATTTATTCAACGAATTCTACAAAACACAATAACAATTCACTTCTAGACTAATTCGATCTCGCCTATTGCTCGATTCACGGTTCTAAATCGTACTACTCTCCCGGCCCATCATTCCCGTATTTATATCGAGATACACATGATTCTAGAACCCTCGCGAACTTCAGGTAGATTCCTAGTATTTCGCGATGATTCTGTCCCTTTTCGGTCGGCCGACAATTATAGTGGGCGCGGGTCAACTTCTCCTAATGATGCTTCTCTAATCTCGTAACAGTGTATTCAGAATATAAAATGAATCGACAAAAAATGACGCCCAAATTGGTAAGGTATCGATGCTATAAAAATTTCATAATTGACAATTTTCTAATTGATCTTCAAGAATCACCATGGTTTGATATAATTCTGGAAAATGATATAGACCAAAAACTTGATATTCTGAATGAACTGATCATAAAAAATTTTGATAAGCATGCCCCAATCAGACAAACCAGAGTTACCAAGCCCCCCGCACCCTGGCTCACACCAACTTTGAAATTAATAATGAAAGAGAGGGATAGAGCGTTACAAAAATTCAAGACTACAAAAACAGAGGCTGACAGGTTGAGATATAAAGAACTCCGTAACTTTATACTTTCTATGGTGAGAGCTGGAAAAAAAGCTTACCTAACGTCGGTATGTCATGAAAATAATCCTCGGAAAACATGGTATGCACTGAGAAATCTCAACATTCGTTCCAATAACAATCATATTATTCCAAATGATCTCTCAGATCCCAATGACATCAATAATTATTTTGCTAAATTTGTACAAAACGTTTCAAACAACTGCGATGAAAATAAAGATTTTTTCAGCAGAAACAAATTTCACCCTGACAACAAATTTTCGTTCAATTTAACCACTGTACAGGATGTTCGTGATATTTTGCACGCTATCAAAACTAATGCTCTTGGTGTTGATGAAATTTCTTCCAACATGATTGAATACTGCAGCCCAGTTATTGATATTTATATAACACATATAATTAATTGCTGCATAGAAAAATCTTATTTTCCCATTCAATGGAAGATTGCACTTGGTAAACCCTGTCCTAAAAAAGGTGTTCCATCAAGTTTATCGGATCTCAGAATTATTAGTATCCTACCAACCATGTCTAAAATATTTGAAAGAATTTTGTATAACCGAATTTTTGAATATTTCACACTGAATAACTTGATTCCTGAATTACAGTGTGGTTTCAGAGAGGGATATAGCACCAGTACAGCACTGGCATCGGTTACTACTGATATATTTGCATCCTTCGATAAGGGTCTGGTTAGCTTACTTGTATTGTTAGATTTCTCTAGAGCTTTTGATACCATAAACCATTAATTAACTACGTCATTATGGGTTTGAGGATAATGCAGCTCTCCTCATTTGGTCTTACTTATTAGGAAGATCACAAAGAGTTTGTATAAATGGACAATATTCCTCATCTTTGGATATATACTCAGGTGTTCCTCAAGGTTCTATTCTTGGACCGCTTATCTTTATCATTTATACTGCTGATATACTTATTTCCATTAGATATTGTAATGTTCAAGCCTACGCCGATGATACTCAACTATACACACATTTCGATATTGGCGATCACCAGAATATACAAATACTCATCAATCAAAACCTCGACCTCAACAAAAAAATGAACACGAACACTGACGAACACGATCTCCAAATAAAACTTGAAAAAACTACACTCATGTGCCTTGGCACTCAGGCTAAAAGAAACATCATTGCTGGAAATCTCAATGTCAAGGTAGGCGGACATATTCTAAGCATTGTGGATTCAGCTAGAAATTTGGGTATACAGCTAGACACAGAACTCAGATTCTCAGAACACATCAAGAACTTGATGAAAAAAGCATACTCATCTCTGAAGTCTCTATATGGCAGCCGCCACATTATGAGTGTAAAGTTGAAAAAAAATGTTATGCGATTCCAGAAAAGTCCAGAACTCTTGCTGTCGTTTGATTTTTGGTATCAGAAAGTATGACTCTATTTCGGACAAATTCAAGGAAACTAAATGGCTGAATATGGCGAATCGAAGAATACATCATCTTGGCATTTTTGTTCAGAAATTGGTTAATCTGCCGCACTCTTCTTCTGTGAAAAATAAACTTATTCCACGTACCAATGTACATACCAGGAACATCAGAAACATTAACGAACTAACTATGCCTCATCATGGCACTTCCATGTTTCAGAGATCCTTTGTATATAATTCAATCCAGATTTTTAATCATTCGCCTCAAAAATTCAAACTTCTGAATATGAAAAAAATTCAAATACAAATATAAACAGTTCTTATTGAACAACCAGTGAAAATCCACCCACGTCACAGGAGAAACAACCCATTACAGTACATCAAAATTATACCTAATATTATATGAATAACTATATCTACCTACACACAGAAAAAGTCTACAATCTACAGATTTGTTACTAGTTTCACCTTTTCCTTAGGAATCTTATTTGGTTGAGTTTGAATAGCTCTGAGCTAGACTTCGCCAAAATGAGTTTCTCATGCTATGTATATGAGCTTAAAACACCTCGTTAATAAATCCGATTTATTATTATTATTTTTATTATTACTTTAATCAATTTGTGATAATTTGTGAACTCACTATACCTTTTATTTCAGTAGAATTCGCATGTGTTGGCACAGTTATTTGAATTATCAAAAATACTCATGAAGTATTCATTTATTTCATTTGGGTAACGCAGGGTATTGGGTAGCTCATTATTATACTTGCAGGTTTCAATATTCAAGTTGCTTGAACCTTTTCATATTTTTTTATCATCGTGATCTTTTCATTACATTATTTCACCGGGATATCGCTCTCTAAAATTGTCAATATGGACGAGAGGAGTCTCGCACTAATATTTGCCGGGATTTCAGACATTAAATAGGCATCTTTAACGAAAGAGAAACCTATAATGTTCTAGGAACATCGTGCTAGCCAGAGGTGGAATTTTGGGAGAGAAGGAAGGCGTTGAAATTTTTCTTGAAAGTGTGGAGGTTGTGAGCACCAGGAAAGATTTCACTAGGCGAAGAATTCCACAACTTTGCTGTTCTATTGATGAATGATGCTTGGTATAGCGATGTTCGACAGGTCTTGAGCCTGACAGTGTAGGGGTGACCAGCCTGAGCTCGTCTGGTCTGTCTACTAGGAATCGAGCGTGGTGGCATAATAGATGATATTTCCGTTGAGCACCGACCGTGAAAGTACCTATAAAAAAGGCAGAGATCGCCGACCTTTCTACGATGATCTAGAGAGGTCAATGATTTGGTAAGTGTTGTATCATCGACTAGGCGAATAGCTCTCTTCTGATTTGAATATAAGAGCTTTAGCGACAGGTCGAATTTGTGCTTTGAAGATCATAAGCAGTTGCTGGGATGTGAAGTATCTCTTCGCACGGAATAGAAAACCAAGTTTTTGTGAAGCAGTTTTCGCAATGGACCTCACATGATCGTCCCATGAGAGAGCACTGTTGGTGGTGACACCCAGCATGGATATTGACGACCTCATAGGAACAGTGGTACCCGACATCATCAAATTGGACATTGTGTGATCAGCCTTCTTGGTGAACATACAAGCTTGAGTTTTAGTTGCATTGAACTGTACTAGATTCTCAGATCCCTATTTCAGAATTCTTGTCAGATCTTCATTGAAAGCATCGACCTGTCTTCGTCTTGCACCTCTGGCCTCGTTGGATGATATAGGGGCTCTAGAGGAATAGGTGGAATGAAAGTGTATCAATATCCGCAAAGCTATGAACTGGGCTGAAGGTCACATTCAACAAATCATTGATGAAGACAGAGCCTTGTGGAACACCAGTATTGATCTATCTGCAAGAAAACTCGATAGTAAAAGACACAGTTGGGGCGGCAAACCATATGACGGAAGTTTCGCTAGGAGGTCTTGGTGCCGAACTCGGTCAAATGCTTTGGAGATATCCAAGGCTACAGCCAGAGACTCCCCATGTTTCTTGATTGACACCTGCCACTTATGTGTCACATAGGCAAGCAGGTCTCCTGTTGACCTCTGGTGACGAAAGCCATACTGCCCGTCGTTCACGATTCTTGAGATCTCTAGATATCGGATGAGCTCGATGTTGATTGTTTTTTCCATTACTTATGAGATCACAGATAGTAGTGCACTCGGTCTATAGTTGTTAGAGAGGGTTTTCTTGCCCTTCTTTGGAATCGGTTGGACCCTAGCTTTCTTCCAGTTAGAAGGAAATATGCCGAGTTTGTACGAAAGGGTGAAAAACCTGCAAAGAACTGGTGTTAGTTCTGGGGCACATTTCTTGAGAACAATAGGCGGTATTCCGTCAGGCCCCATAGCTTTCTTGACTTTGAGGCTGAGCAGAATGTGTCTAATTGTTCGTTGCCGGAAGACAATCTCTGGCATACGGTTATCGATGGTAGCGATTTTGGGAAGTTCCTGGCCTCGTGGATCCAAGGTAGAATTGTCTGCAAACATTTTGGCGAAGGTGTTGGCTTTTTCATGAGGTGTTATAGCCAATGTATTATCATCCTTTGTGAGGGGAGAAAATGAGCTAGAAGTGAAATTTCTCCCGATTGCCTTGGCAAAGGTCCAAAATGAACGGGAAGAATTTGAACACTTTATGAGCTTTGATCTTATCTTCGTGTTGTATGCCTCTTTAGACTCGTTCGATTGCATGTATTCCTAGCTTCAACATATTCAGCTCTAGTTTGCGGGCATGGGTTTCTGCGCCAACAACGGTATGCTACTTGCTTCAGAGCGACGACGCTAGAACAGGTTCTATTGAACCATGGTTCACCAGTAGTTCGTGATTTGGTGCTATGTGGTATGTAAGTTTCCATTCCCAGCATGATGATTTCCGAAATCTCTTCAGCACATTGCGTAAGATCTCCCGATTCAAAACACATTCCCCTCCAAGGAAACTCAGAAAAAAACATGCGAAGGCCATCCCAGTCGGCTGAATTGTAATGTCAAACAGTGCGTGGAGGTGTTGGACTGGTTCGCGGAGTGATGTAAGGACATATCGTGGAGATGAGTGTGTGGTCTGAGTTTCCTAGTGGTGCACGGACTTTCACTTCATACGGTTCCGGATTGTTAGTGAGGAACAGGTCGAGCGTATTGGCATAATGATTGCTGATATCAGGGATCCGAGTGGGTTCATCTGGTTTTGCTTGAATCAGCTGTATCTTAGCTAGTCCGTTAGTATCTTCAGTTCTCAAAAATACAACTGTAGCGTATGCATCTTGACTAGCGTCAGAAAACATGCTTCTTGATACTGGAATAATCTCAATGATGTAAAGAGCCATTGTGGAATTTTGAGATAAATTAAAATAGCTAGTTCTTTCACCCAGTTCAGTAAAGATTTCTTGATATGTTTAGGCAATTCTGAGTCCCATCCAAGCTTGAGAATCCACGTCTCCTGCAGTAGTACTCTTGCACATATCGATCACATACCAATTTTTATTTCGAAAATTTTATTTGCTGTGGATAAAATAGTCCGTTTCGAAATTTTATCTGAATTCACATTGTAAAACCAATCAAAACAAATTGTCTTCATTTAGATAGACTTCTTCATGAATTCATTCAGTTCATTTTCGGAATCAATAGTAGTGACATAATTGTCAACATAATAACTTTCGTCAACTTGTTCAGAATACGAATACTCTCCTGTTTCAAAAATATCGTACTCTGCTGATGTATTACAGCACAAAGAAGGAAAGGACTGCGCCGAATACTACTCTTGTATGTCGATAATGTGTTTTAAATTCGTTCTCTCTAAGAAACACGAAACATCTATATCAGAATTATACAGAGTGATTGCTAACTCGCTTGGAACAAGTGAGATTTATGTAGTAACATGAAATAGTGTGATGACATATAACTGATGTTTGGCTGGCAGTTCAATGATACCAAGACCAGGAAATTAAAGCTGTGCATCAATAATTTGTGTATAATAATATCTTCAGTATTGTTACAAGAAAATTTTCTGTATTTACCCTTCTAAACTTCTGCATGGCCTTACATTGGCATACAGATTGAACTCTTTCCTCAGAGCAAGATTCAAGGATCTGTGACCCTTGCCTATGGGCGTCATCAGAGGTCCCTTGAGACCGATTTTGTTGCGATTGACAGAATCGATGGCCGCTTGAGGGATTCCAAACTTTCCATCAGGCCCCTGAAATATCAAATGAATCCTTTCATTCAATGAGACGACTGGGAAAATTCTATCACTTCAATATTTGTTATTCAGTTCCAATAAAATGTAAAAGTGAAGATTTGGACACTGATTGAACACTAAAATACTACTAAATACATAGGGTGGTTCTCGAGTAATTGTACAGAGGCATTGGAGATTTTTTACTTGAAAATATTACGATTCGAGTCAACTTTCCTCGATAAAATATCGAAAATAAGAGAGATACAAGGTGTCTTATTAAAAATTTGGAAATTTATTCTTCACAATAAATTATTTTAATCAATTCATTACATTCAATAGTGAAGTTCATAATTATTGAACTCAAGGAAGTTCAATTCTCCATGCAAGCAATAGACGAAACTACAGAAGAAACATGAATTCCTTAGTCCATCAGAACTGCCAGATCCTGTTTTTACCGATTGCCTCTCGAGCATGACCAAATATGTTTTAGTGCATATCAACTTATGTTTTTTTTTTAATATTTGACAAAAAACTACAAGAAACAATTGAGCACATGCATAAATTTTTGAAATCAGAAAAAAAACAGCTCTATTCGGATATGAGATACATGATATGCCATCAAAATAAATGGAAAACAAATCAAAACATGGCATTTGCCAAAATGAGTTTGAATTTTTGACTCGTGAGGATTCAGAAAAATGTTTAAAAGAATTAATTATCCACTATGTTTCCATATCTTTTGAAATAACCCTTGTAGGTGTGCAAAAAATACGGGTGAACCCTGTACATTCATGCCAAAAATTTGGCTAATGTGGCGCCCTCTGGAAAACGCATCTAATAGGATCACAAATTATGATTTTCAGTACCCAAAACCACTTGTTTTCATTGAAAATTTGATTCGAATGAATTTCAAAGTTACACTTTACTTGACATGATTGTCGTAATCATGTAATGTGAAATGAGGAATTCATGTTTCTGTATATTGTGTCAATTAACATGAAAATTTGAACTTCTTCGAGGATGATAATTGTGAAATCAACTATTGAATGTGATGAACTAGTTAAAATAAGTGAGTTGCTGATATTGTTGTTTTTTTTTTATTTTTTGAAAACACGAAAGGAAATCCTATAATGTTCGAGGAACATCGTGTTAGTCGTCAGGAGAGAAGGACGGTATTGGAATTGAAATTTGAAAGTTCTTGAAAGCTCTTGAAAGTTTGGTGGTTGTGAGCATAAGAAACTTTAATTGGCGAAGAATTTCATAACTTTGCCGTTATATTGATGGATGATGCTTCGCAATCAGGAGTTCGCCATGTTTCGATACTGACAATGTATGAATTACCAGGAAATTTACACATATTTTTGAATTTATCAACCCCATCTTACGTACGATCATCAAATATCGTTTGTGATCATCCTGGGATGATTGAGTGATGATTGAATCTTCTTCGTGAAGGATACTGGCAATTGGACATGCTTCTAATACTCGGTCATACATTTTCTTTTTCGAGGATTTCAAATACCCTCAACCATCCGGAGAGGTAAAATGGTGAAGGTTTAGTGAGTCGAAATATTTTACTGATAGTTCAATCATTTATTTATTCATATTAGGGATACAATAGGCAGAAGCCCAGGGCAGTATCCACTCAACAGGTACCTATTTACAAATCAATCAATCAACACAACAAATGTTCCCAACATAGAGCATTTTACATAGTAATGCAAAATTGATTCACAATTAAGATTATGAGTTATAAGTAAGATTATAAGTAAAAGAAAAAAAAGTTTGCAGTTCACATGAATAAGTCAACAGTTCACAAAAGTTCACAAAAATGAGTTCACAGTTCACATGAATAATTGACGTTTCTATATCCAAGTTATAAAGAGCGTTATAATAGATTTGAATTATTGACATTTGAAAGAAAGCGTTTGATATAATGTTCGAATATAGTGGACGATGTATTGAACATGTCATATTCATGAAAATATTCATTGAAGGACTTAGTCATTCTACAGATTGGTGAGTTATTAGCGTTCGTGTTTTTGAAAAGGATATCAACTAAATTGTGGTTTCTCAATGATCTTGATGGTACATTCACGTTCATTCTGTACAGAATGGCAGGACTATCGATTTTTTCATTCAATATTTCATGCAGATTGAATACATCGTTCATAATTCTTCGGTTTTCCGAAGATAATATTTTGTAATCATCACAAATAGAAGCAACGGATGTGTGGGGGACAAATATTTCAGGAATTCATTCTGAAAGTTTTCGAGCCTTGAGAGAATTGTTTATTACATTATTTATTTGAATGTCAAATATGAGGTTGCTGTCGTATGTGACTCCTGAATCTCTTACTAGGTTGCATCGTTTCAACTCAACTCCATTCAGATAATAATGACCAAAAAATACGTTCTTGTTTCTTGTGAATGTTATGCAGTGACATTTGTCTAGATTTACAAATGAATTGTTTTCACTACAATAAATTTCAAACCTATATAGATCCCTTCGAATTTTGTCGCAATCGAGTGTTCCTCACTTCTAGAAAAAAATTGAAATCATCAGCATAAGCTAGATATTTGCAGTACTTGAAACAATCGGATATGTATTGATGTAAATCAAAAACATGAGGAGGGCCCTGGTGCGATCCATGTGGCACCCCTGATGTTATGCTTGTGACTTCGGAAGTAAACATATTGGTTTCTTCCGAATAGATATGACATGAACCAAGTTAACACCATTCACACCCACCCAAGCAAATCTTTCAACCAAGATACCGTGATCAATTTTGTCGAAAGCCTTGCTGAAGTCAGTGTAGATAGTGTCCACTTGGACATGATTGTCCATTGCACTCAATATATATTCAGAGTAACATATTAGATTGGACTCGAAGGATCTATTTTTGAAAAAACCGTGCTGTTCTGGCATTATCTGTCGCAACAATAAATGTTGGAATGATTTATAAACAAACGTTTCGAACAATTTGGCGTGGATAAACGACTTACTAATAGATCCATAATTGTTTATCAAGATTTTCTGTCCGGATTCGTAGATTGGGATAATACAAGCTGATTTCCAATAGTCTGGGAATATTCCTGTGGCTAGTGATTGATTTTACAGTGATGTAAATGGTGTTACTAGTCCAAAGCGGCAGTTTTTTACAAAAATAGAGGGTATTTCATCTGATCCCGCTCCTTTATTCGGATCTAAATCTAATTACGTCACTCTTCGTGAGCTGCACTTCGCATAGGTGTAAGTTGTTTGAGCAGAAATTATGTGTATGTATGTCATCTAATTTTGGTACAAAAACACTTGCAAAATAGGATCCGAATAGAGATGGGATTTTATAACGTGCTGCAAGAAAGATTTACAATATTTGAGTAGGTGTCCGACTTTCAAATCTTCTTCAGAGGATAAGAGATGGAATTTTATAACGTCAAACAAAATGTGTTTTTCATGTCTCATTCCGTTCCACACTATTTCCAACTGTAGAAAGAAGAAATCATGTGGGATAAATAATTGTAGAAAACCTCATTATCGATTCTTACATGAATCTGAAAGAGAACTAGCAAATTGTGTCGACGAAGAAGTGATACATCATGATCAATCTAATGAAGTTGAAGTTAACTGATATTACAACGAATACGCTTGTCCTTGAAAATTTCACCTGTAGTCATTCAGCCGATTCATCCGATTTATTTCATCTTCAGAGGCCGCTCCATCCATTGTGTATCCAGTGGACAAATAACCAAATCAAAGAACAGGAAGATTCGAAATTAGCTTTACAATTAAATCAGAAGAAGGAAATCAGGAATTTCAACAGTGGATTCAGAGTAATTACTGAACAATATACATATCTTCATGATAAATTTGCATCGATGAATAACGCTGTGCCGAAAATTCTAATTAGACAAGAGAATTGGCCACTATTAGTTGATAGAAGAATTGTTACTGGTACCTGGAATGGTCCAGCATTAAGGAGTGTCTGCTTGGTTGGGTATTGCATGGCAATATCGGAACCAGATTCGAAAACCATAATTCTTCAAATCTTCGTTCGTTTGTCATGTGAGTCACCAACAAAAAGATGATTTAGACTTACTACAGGAACTAGTGAAAAATCAATGGAAAATTGATATATCGAGAACGGAAAATTGCAAAATATCCATGTCAAAAAATGACAGAAGATCTGAAGCTATTTTAGACAAAACAATGAAAAGTATTGGCGATAGATGGGAAACTGGACTTCTCTGGAGGAATGAAGAGGCGGTTCTTCCAGAGTGCAAGAATATGGCATTGACAAGATTATACAGTAAAGAACGAAAAATGGACAGAAATCCTGTTTATCGTTGAGAATATTGCAATGAAATAAATGATCTTCAGACAGAAGGATATATTCGATGACTGGTTCTGATTTATACAATTCACTGCACAAAATTTTGCTCAATTTCCGAATTAAAAGATTTGTTTTCATAGCTGACATAAGAGAGGTGTTTTTGCAAGTGAAAGTAGGAAAAGAAGATTGCGCCGCCCAAAGGTTTTTATGGAGAGAGATGGACAGAAGCAGAGACTCCAGTGTCTATCAAATAGAAGTTGTATTCTTTGGATGAGTAACGCACGAGAATTTGAGGAAGACTATCCAGAAGCAGCCAGAGCAATTATTGGACAACATTATATGGATCACTATTTGGGTCCAAAGAATTTGACTCCCAAAAACTACTCACTTCAGGTGAATATGCAGAATATGCAGAGTATGCAGAATATCTGCATACTTTGCCGAAGAGATCCAAATGGCTCCAGAACTGTGATCCATTGAAAGTAGGAGATTTAGCGCTCATTTAAAATGAATCGACACCTCCACTCCACCGGCGATTGGGGAGAATAACAAAAATACACCCTTGTGTAGATGGCATCACTAGAGTGGTGACATTGCGTACGACGCAAGGAATTTTGCAGAGGCCCTGTGTCAAGCTTCGTCCCTTGGCATCAAATAAATCTTGAAAATACGGTGTATTTTGGCGGGCAGAATGTTCGCGCACCGAAGTTAGGTTTAGTTTAGATTTAATTAAGATTCATGATTTGATTGCATTACATACAGGGTAACTCACGGTCGATGGTACGCTAGACGTTTATGGAGAACGCAACGCAGGATTTTTCTGAAAATTCCGCATCTTACATTTCATCACCTGTTCTATCGATCTGAAATATTTTCGAAATTGTGACGTTGTCATTTCTATAAAAAAGTCCTAGCAACTTCATTTTTTTAAATAGAACACCCCGTATATTAACAAATTTTTAGAATTGCCTTTTTATTACAATACTCTTTTGTCGATAAATCTCTATACCTATCTCTATCGGTTTTCAAGATAAAAAATAATTTGTGTTAAATATGATCCAAAACATATCCCTAATTGAACTTATGTAAATCAGGGCTCTCGAATCATAAAGAGTTGATATTTTAGTGGTGGTTTGGACAGGCTTGATTTATTCAATTTACACCGAGAACTCGCCTCCATATCATACAGGGCGTGCTGAAATTATTATTATATCCGTTGTTCATACAAGTGGTCAAAAGTTCATTTTTTCAAATGGTACCCACTGTTTTTTACTCAATGAATTGAAAGACGAATAAAAATGCTACAAGATGACATAGCATGTCTCTATACCTGAATCATCAAGTTTTCTTAATAAAGCCGCTTTTTGTGAAAAATATAATTTCATGAAAAAGTTAATTTTAGATAGCCATGGAAATATCAAACTCATGACAGTTCGGTGACATTTATGAGTAATTCAGTAATTGTTATTGACAGTGTTTCAAAAAATCTCCCAGAATGAACGCGAATATCGATTATTCAAACGAAGTTCTTATGAAGTTATTTATTATACATGGACAATGTGATCAAATCATTGCCAGAACTTGCAGAAAATTCAACCAAAATGTATACTGAATTGACACCAATGAACAGGAGGAAGTTTGTGAGATTACAGAATAATTTCATCAACTATGGCTCAAAGTTAAAAGCGCCTCCAACATTACCAAAACCTGTTACTTCGAATGGAGACAATATTGTTGACGTTTTGGTATATTTCCATACATATCCAGAAGCATCCATTCTTAGTGCAGAAAAAGATTTGGGTGTACACATGCTTCAGTACAAAGAATTTTGGGAAATCACAAAATGCATCCTTATGAATTCAGTAAAGTTCAAGCTCTCAATGCAGAAGACTTCGAGCGGAGAGTGCATTTTTGCGAAGCCCTTTTAATGCATACCCAGGAGGATTCGGAATTTTTGTCGAAAATAATTTGGAGCGACGAATCAAAATTCACGAGGGATGGGATTTTCAATAGAAGAAATAAACATTTTTGGAATGATCATAATCCTCATATAACAAAAGAAATGGGTTTTCAAGTAAAATTTGACCTAAATGTTTTCTGTATTTTAAAAAATAATAAAATCAGCTTTTTCATTTACGATGGCACACTGAATGCTGAGAGATATATTCAAATATTGAGGACGACTGTGAGAGATTTCCTCGAAAATTTGCCATTAGAGGAATATAGGAATGCATGGTTCCAACTGGACGGGGCGCCAGCTCATTCAACTCAGGAAGTTTCCAGGAAACTTTACGAAATGTTTGAAGATCGTTGGTTTGGCCATTTAGGTCCGTGGGACTGGCCACCGAGATCACCTGATCTCACGCCGCTTGACTTTTTTCATGGGGTGTTTCAAAAGAAAGTGTGTACAGTACTCCAGTGCCTACCAAAGAAGAACTGTGACGGCGAATAGTGCGGTGTATTGAAGATTTGGATCCTCATGAAATTCAAAAGGCAACCACGAGTCGCGTACAAAAGCAACATTTCGAGCATTTATTGTGAAAATGTGATATTTTGTTTACACTTTTGTTACTTTCGTTCCTCCTAATTCTGTTATTTTCTGTACTTTCACAGTGAATTTAGCTTTTTACCTAGATATGCTAGATGAGCTGATTTTTGATAGAGTTGTTGGAAACTTTGAGCCATAGTTGATGAAATTATTTTGTAATCTTACAAACTAACTCTTGTTCATTGGTGTCAATTCAGGATACATTTGGTTGAATTTTCTGCAAGTTCTGGCAATGATTTGATCACATTGTCCGTGTATGATAAATAACTTCATAAGAACTTCGTTTGAATAATCGATATTCGCGTTCATTCTGGGAGATTTTTTTAAACACTGTCAATAACAATTACTGAATTACTCATTAATGTCACCGAACTGTCATGAGTTTGATATTTCCATGGCTATCTGAAATTAGCTTTTTCATAAAATTATATTTTTCACAAAAAGCGGCTTTATTAAGAAAACTTGATGATTCAGGTATAGAGATATGCTATGTCATCTTGTAGCATTTTTATTCGTCTTTCAATTTATTGAGTAAAAACAGTGGGTACAATTTGAAGAAATGAACTTTTGGCCTCTTGTATAAACAACGGATATAATAATAATTTCAGCACGCCCTGTATGATATGGAGGCGACTTCTCAGTGTAAATTGAATACATCAAGCCTGTCCAAATCACCATTAAAATATCAACTCTGTATGATTCGAGAGCCCTGATTTACAAAGTTCAATTAGGGATATGTTTTGGATCATATTTAGCACAAATTATTTTTTATCTTGAAAACCGATAGAGATAGGTATAGGGATTTATTAACAAAAGAGTATTGTAATTAATAGGCAATACTTAAAAATTTGTTAACATACGGGGTGTTCCATTTAAAAAAAATGAAGTTGCTAGGACTTTTTGATGGAAACAGCAACGTCGCAATTTCGAAAATATTTTAGATCGATAGAACAGGTGATAAAATGTAAGATGCGGAATTTTCAGAAAAATCCTGCGTTGCGTTCTACATAAACGTCTAACGTACCATCGACCGTGAGTTACCCTGTATATTGGAACAAGTTTCTTCATGTCTTCAAATATTCATTATATTCAAATAACGGCGCATTACTCATGTCGCCGAATTTACTCCAAAACTGTCCAGTATAGGAAATCCCGGTCTCACTGCAAAGAGCAAAAAAGAAGAACGGGCGACATTCCATTATGGAACAGTTATTTTTGTGGACAACCCATACAAATAGAAAATGACAAAAATAAATTGATTCAATGAACTCATTGAAGATAGAAATACGAAAATATTGGTATTAGAAAATCGTCAACAAAATTTCATAAACAGAACTGTTATAAACCTATTATAGACAACATTAGCAGATTCCGAGAAATTATTAACGTCGAAGGGTATGAACTTTTCAATCACTCCGAATCATATTCCAAAATTAGATTTGATAACAGCTAATGAACAAACTGTATAAAGCTTCCTGATAAATTTTCTAACAAAAATAGAATCAGAAAAAAAATTATCACTGCCAAAAGGTATGAACTTTTCAATCACTCCGAATCATACTCCAAAATTAGATTTAATAACAGCTATTGACCAAACTGCACAAAGACTTCCTGATGAATTTTCTAATGAATATACAGGGTGTCCTTAAAAGGTCTTTACAAAAAGCTACCACATATTCTTCAGACCAAAACAATTCGATACAAGCAAACTTACCTCAGTAAAAAGTTGCTTAGTTTGGGCGCTAGACGGCTCTGAAGTTGAAATTTTCAAATCGATTTTGCTTCATAACTTTTGAACGGCTCATGAGATTTTTTTCAAATTTGGTACGTTGGCATAGACTCATCGGGCAATGAAACTCATATCATAATCATAATGAATATCATTCCATGGGCGTAGAACTTGATTTTTTCAGTAAATAAACATCTAAAACTCCTACGCCAATGGAAAAAAATTAGTTTCAATATGAAATCTAAATTATTCAACTCATTCACTACAAAAAAGGTACTCTTGACAAAAGTCGATTCCTCTCATGGTTTCGACAAAATTTTAATTTTAGTGATTTAGAGCATAATTAATAATAAAACGATTAACAGATATTTCATAAAAATTGTTCAAAATGTTCACCATTTTCACGTATACAAAGACTTATACGACGCAAAAAGTTGGAATGTACTCTTTGCATAACTTCTTCATCGCCTGTAAGATTATTCGTCGCCTGTTGGATACGTTGCCATAATTGTTCTACAGTATTCACAGGGGTCTTGTAATCCGTAGACTTGAGATAACCCCATACAAAATAATCCATCGGTGTTAAGTCTGGAGAACGTGGTGGCCAATTCACGGGTGCATCATTACCTCTACCTATCCATCTGTCTGGGTACTGTTGGTTTAAAAAATTCCTAACATCCACCGAAAAATGTGGTGGAGCTCCATCGTGCATAAACCACATATCTACCCGATGTTGGAGTGGTAAATCATCCAACAAATTTGGCAACGTATTTCGTAGATGTTGTAAATACATGTCTCCTGTTAATCTTTGTGGAAGTATGACAGGACCAATTATAAAATTTCCTATTATTCCAGCCCAAACGTTGATTTTGAATTCGTGTTGAAAATGGTTTATTTTAATGGAATGAGGATTTTCAATTGCATAAACGTGTTCATTATGAAAATTAGTTATTCCTCTTCTCGTGAAACAGGCTTCATCAGTGAACAAAATATTCTTTCCAAAGTTCAGATTCATTTCTCTTTGCAAATTAATGAACCTACAAAACATGAGACGACTTTGTGAATCATGGATTAATAAATCTTGAACTGGCGTCTTGTGGTATGGGTATAATAATTGTTCTCTTAGTACTTCATGAACGGCATTCCTAGAAACTTCTAGTTCATTACTTATCCGTCTAGTACTCAATTCTGGATTTTCTTCAATACGGTCTAAAATTTCTACTTCGACTTCGGGAATCCTTACATAACGCTGTCTTCCATAATCACCAGTTCTGGGAGCAAAGGTTGGGTGGCTTGGTACGCGACGATTTGGAAACCTTGCCGAATACACCCTCACACTCTCTCGACCATTTCCTTGACAATATCCGAATACCAATAACATATCGGTGTATTCTTCATTGGTGTATTGTACGGCCATGATAAATCAGAAAAGTCCGATATCAACAATCAACGTCAATAAAACTCGACAAATCAACACAGATGAAACTATGGATACCAAGAATGTGAATATCACTGTTTTCCAGCAGATAATAATAGTCTTCAGAAAAAAAAACCAGTGCTACTTATTTTCAATAGAAATAACCTATGCAAAAAGTACATCTCAACTTTTTGCGTCGTATAAATCTTTGTATACGTGAAAATGGTGAACATTTTGAACAATTTTTATGAAATATCTGTTAATCGTTTTATTATTAATTATGCTCTAAATCACTAAAATTAAAATTTTGTCGAAACCATGAGAGGAATCGACTTTTGTCAAGAGTACCTTTTTTGTAGTGAATGAGTTGAATAATTTAGATTTCATATTGAAACTAATTTTTTTCCATTGGCGTAGGAGTTTTAGATGTTTATTTACTGAAAAAATCAAGTTCTACGCCCATGGAATGATATTCATTATGATTATGATATGAGTTTCATTGCCCGATGAGTCTATGCCAACGTACCAAATTTGAAAAAAATCTCATGAGCCGTTCAAAAGTTATGAAGCAAAATCGATTTGAAAATTTCAACTTCAGAGCCGTCTAGCGCCCAAACTAAGCAACTTTTTACTGAGGTAAGTTTGCTTGTATCGAATTATTTTGGTCTGAAGAATATGTGGTAGCTTTTTGTAAAGACCTTTTAAGGACACCCTGTAGAATCAGGAATGGAATAATTACTGAGAAAAAACATGAAATAACACCAAACATTACAAGAAAAGAGGAAAACACACTCAATAATCTCAAACATGATGATACAATCAAAATACTTCCAGCTGATGAAGGCAACGCTACAGTCATTACGAACAAAAATTTTGGAGAAACTAAATAACATCCATCTTGATACAGACGTTATTTTAGTAAGTTTCGATGTAGTGAGTTTATTTACTGATTTTCCTGTAGAAAAAACTTCACAAATAGTGGAAAAAGAACTGGAAGATGATAAAAAAACTCAATGAAGGCATTTTAGATTTTTAGGAACCATTGTCTGTAAGTTCTCAGAGGAGGTGGTACATTCATTTTTCTGCTTTTTGTGGGATTTCATCTCCTCGTTTCTAGAAAATGAAGTAGAAGTTTTCAAAAATCATTTCAATATATTTGTAGTAAGGACAGATCTTGTGATCTGCCCCAAAATACCGATACCGCAAAGAGAAATTCTCCATTCTTGAGTAACAACTTGTTTTTGAAAAATTTGGAAATACAAATGTATTCAACAAGAATAAAATCTCTACTTATCTAAGTGGACGTTTCGGGAACGAATCTGCTCCCATTCTCAACAATCAGTGTGAAAGCAGTCACGAGTTCCAGTCATGGATCCGCAATTCACAGATTATAGTCGAATCGAATATAATGAGAATGCACGTGGATGGGATTTTTTTTCCTGTGAATATATACTTCAGGAGGTGATTTTGAAGACCTATATACAGGGTATTACATAATTCAATACAAATATTTTAATGACATATTCCTGGGGTCAAAATAAGACTTTTTTTTCCTATAAACATGTGTCCTAAAATCCACCCCCTCCAAGCTACAGACATCGCAAGATGCGCAAAAAAAACTTCAATTTTGAATTGTGGCTACAATTATGCATCAAATATTTTGAAAATTCACAGGCACTTGTATTTTTAGACGATCTATTCATTTCTTGATTCAAAAATAAGGTAACTCGAATCGAAAGGGGTGAATGAGGGTTGCATACAGATTTGATGGCAAACATTTTCTATTTCCTCCAAAAAAATTTGAATTCAGACATCATCGTTGAGTTGGCCACTAAAAAAACATACATTTCAGTCTTGCTTTTTTTTGAATTAACTAACCGTTTTAGAGAAAATCGCTGGTAAATGAAAGGGGTGTATTTTCAAATTATTATACTAAAAAAACTTAGTGAGCTATGATTATGTTTGTCTCTGGTAACTTATGATTGATTAATATCTTTTATGCCAAACTGACATTGTGGTATGTCATAACCGTCATGTCACAATCGATTCACTTTCCTCAACTTACCATTACACGCTCAGAAAACGGTTCAATTACTACAAATGTTTGTAGAAAGATAAATAATAATTAACTTTTTATACTGAAAATGATTTATTTAACGGTAAAAGAACACAAAATGAAATCTACTCTAACCATAATTTTGTTAAATCAAGTGCTGGAAATGCCCTCCTCTTGCTACAATACAGGCCTCCATTCTCCTTCGCATAGACTGACGTACGCGTTCTAGGAGTATTTCTTATGTGGTCAAAGCCATCTATGATTCGTTGACGAAGTACTTCAATCGAAGGCACTGGTCCTGCATCATAAACTAGGCTCTTTAAATACCCCCAGAAAAAGAAATCCAGCGGGTTACAATCTGGTGAGCGGGGACGCCAAGGTACTGGACCTGTTCTGCCAATCCATCGATTCGGAAACCGTAGGTTTAAATAATTGCGCACTGTTATTCGAAAATGCGGTGGAGCACCATCGTGCATAAACCATAGGCGCTGACGAATTAGTAAAGGAACGGAATCTAAAAGACCTTCTAAATTGTTTTCTAAGAAGTGTAAATATGTTTCGCCATTTAAAATTCTTGGAAAAAGAAAAGGTCCAATTAGTTCATTTTCCACTATTCCGGCCCAAACATTTAGGCTAAACTGCACCTGATGACGATTTTGACTAATCTCGTGCGGATTTTCTACAGCCCAGACATGAGTATTGTGGAAATTTACAACTCCATCGCGGCTAAAGTTAGCCTCGTCAGTGAAAAGGACGAAGGATAAAAAAATTTGATTTCTTTCGCACTTTTCAAGTACCCACCTCGAGAACCGCAAGCGTCGCGGGAAATCCTGAGGAAGCAATCCTTGTACTCGTTGAATATGGTATGGGTATAAACTATTTTCGTGCAACACCCGCCAGATAGTTACATGACAAATATCTGAATCCCGGGCAATTTGCCTAGTGCTCGATCCAGGATTTTCGTCAATGAGGTTTAAAATTTGCTCCTCTGTCGCTGGGTTACGGACTTCACGCGGTTGCCCCGCATCATTTCTGGGATTCTGGAATTTTCCGTACTCGCGAAGATTACGATGAGTGTTTGCAAAAGTTCGTGCGTTGGGTAGACGGCGATTGGGATATCTAATTGCGTACAACCTTCGAGCTTCAACTGAATTACCATTAGCCAGACCATAAACAAAATGGATATCAGCGAGATGTTCGTTTGAATAATTTGCCATTTCAACGTTTACTACAAGACACAAAACACAATTTATACTAAACCAAAAAACACAAAAAGATAAACTGTTTAACAAACGTCAAACTTACAAGTGAATCAGTGCTGTTTCACAAATTAAACGTCAAACGCGTCAATAGGGGAAACGAAGTGAAAAGTCATAGCCCTCTAGGTATTTTTGTTTGTTACTTCAATACACCCCTTTCATTCACCAGCGATTTTCTCTAAAACGGTTAGTTAATTCAAAAAAATGCAAGAGACTGAAATGTATGTTTTTTTAGTGGCCAACTCAACGATGATGTCTGAATTCAAATTTTTTTGGAGGAAATAGAAAATGTTTGCCATCAAATCTGTATGCAACCCTCATTCACCCCTTTCGATTCGAGTTACCTTATTTTTGAATCAAGAAATGAATAGATCGTCTAAAAATACAAGTGCCTGTGAATTTTCAAAATATTTGATGCATAATTGTAGCCACAATTCAAAATTGAAGTTTTTTTTGGGCATCTTGCGATGTCTGTAGCTTGGAGGGGGTGGATTTTAGGACACATGTTTATAGGAAAAAAAGTCTTATTTTGACCCCAGGAATATGTCATTAAAATATTTGTATTGAATTATGTAACACCCTGTATAGGTCGCCTGATTTTTTCGGGCAAGAATTCACTCTCTACAACCCCTTATATGCGAAACATAAAAAAAATCATAAGTACTGAAATAAACACGTGGATCGGACATTTTTTTGATGAATGTATACTTCAGAAGGTGCTCTTGAAGACCTATAGGTCGCCTGATTTTGTCGGGCAACAATTCACCCTATACAACCCCTTATATGCGAAACATAAAAAAAATCAAGAAGAAGACACAAGGATCGGACTTTTTTTTTGATGAATGTATTCTTCGGAACGTGCTTTCGGAGACCTATAGGTCGCCTGATTTTATCGGGCAAGAATTCACCCTCTACAACCCCTTAAATCCCAAACATAAAGAAAATTATAAGTACTGAAAGAGACACGTGGATCGAACTTTTTTTTCAGAAGTTGCTTTTGAAGACCTATTGGTCACCTGATTTTTTCGGGCAAGAATTCACCCTCTACAACCCCTAATATGCGAAACATAAAAAAAATCATAAGTACTGAAAAAGACGCGTGGATCGGACTTTTTCTTGACGAATGTATACTTCGGAAGGTGCTTTCGGAGAACTATAGGTCGCCTGATTTTGTCGGGCAAGAATTCACCCTCTACCCTTATATGCGAAACAATAAAAAAATCATAAGTAGTGAAAAAGACATGTGGATCGGACTTTTTTTGATGAATGTATATTTCAGAAGGTGCTCTTGAAGACCTATAGGTCACCTGATTTTGTCGGGCGAGAATTCACCCTCTACAACCTCTTATATGCGACACATAAAAAATAATCATAAGTACTAAGAAGGACACGTGGATCGGAATTTTTCTTGATGAATGTATACTTCGGAACGTGCTTTCGGAGACCTATAGGTCGCCTGATTTTGTCGGGCAATAATTCACCCTCTACAACCACTTATATGCGAAACATAAAAATATCATAAGTACTGAGAAAGACACATGAATCGGACTTTTTTTGATGAATGTATACTTCAGAAGGTGCTTTTGAAGACCTATAGGTCGCCTGCTATGGTCGAGCAAGAATTCACCCTCTACAACCCCTTATATGCGAAACATAAAAAAATCATAAGTACTGAAAAAGACACAATTATCAGACTTTTTTTGATGAATGTATACTTCAGAAGGTGCATTTGAAGACCTATAGGTCACCTGATTTTGTCGGGCAAGAATTCAACCTCCACACCCCTTAGATGCGGAACATAAAAAAAATCATAAGTACTGAAACAGACACAAGGATCGGACTTTTTTTGATAAATGTATACTTCAGAAGGTACTTCTGAATACCTATAGGTCGCCTGATTCTGTCGGGTAAGACTTCACCCTCTACAACCCCTTATATGCGGAACATATAAAAAATCATAAGTACTAAAAAAGACACGTGAATCGGACTTTTTCTTGATGAATGTATACTTCGGAAGGTGCTTTCGGAGTCCTATGGATCGCCTGATTTTGTCGGGCAAGAATTCACCCTCTACAACCCCTTACATGCGAAACAAAAAAAAATCATTAGTAGTGAAAAAGACACGTGGATCGGACTTTTTTCTTGATGAATTTATACTCCAGAAGGTGCTTCTGAAGACCTATATGTCGCCTAATTTTGTCGGGCAATAATTCACCCTCTACAACCCCTTATATGCGAAACATTGAAAAAATCATAAGTACTGAAAAAGACACGTGGATCGGACTTTTTTATGATGAATGTATACTCCAGAAGGTGCTTTTGAAGACCTATAGGTCGCCTGATTTTGTCGGACAAGAATTCACCCTCTACAACCCCTTATATGCGAAACATAAAGAAAATCATAAGTACTAAAAAAGACAAGTGGATCGGACTTTTTCTTGATGAATGAATACTTCGGAAGGTGCTTTTGAAGACCTATAGGTCGCCTGATTCTGTCGGGCGAGAATTCACCCTCTACAACTCCAACATCCAAAATCAGGCGACCTATAGGTCGCCTAATTTTGAAGTATACATTCATCGAAAAAAAATCCGATCCGCGTGTCTTTTTTAGTACTTATGATTTTTTATATGTTTCGCATATAAGTGGTAATAGAGGGTGAATTCTTGCCCGAAAAAATCAGGCGACCTAAAGGTCTTCAAGAGCACCTTCTGAAGTATACATTCATCGAAAAAAAATCCGATCCACGTGTCGTTTTTAGAACTTACGATTTTTTATATGTTTCGCATATAAGGGGTTGTAGAGGGTGAATTCTTGCCCGACAAAACCAGGCGACCTATAGGTCTTCAAGAGCACCTTCTGAAGTATACATTCATCAAAGAAAAGTCCGATCCACGTGTCATTTTCAGTACTTAGGATTTTTTATTTGTTTCGCATATAAGGGGTTGTAGAGGGTGAATTCTTACCCGACAAAATCAGGTGACCTATAGGTCTTCAAAAGCACCTCTTGAAGTATACATTCATCAAAAAAAAAAGTCCGATTCATGTGTCTTCTTTAGTACTTATGATTTTTTTATGTTTCGCATATAAGAGGTTGTAGAGGGTGAATTCTTGCCCGACAAAATCATGCGACCTATAGGTCTTCAAAAGCACCTCTTGAAGTATACATTCATCAACAAAAAGTCCGATCCACGTGTCTTTTTCAGTACTTATGATTTTTTATATGTTTCGCATAAAAGGGGCTGTAGAGGGTGAATTCTTGCCCGACAAAATCAGCTGACCTATAGGTCTTCAAAAGCACCTTCTGAAGTATACATTCATCAAAAAAAAGTCCGATTCACGTGTCTTTTTCAGTACTTATGATTTTTTATATGTTTCGCATATAAGGGGTTGTAGAGGGTGAATTCTTGCCCGACAAAATCAGGCGACCGATAGGTCTTCAAAAGCACCTTCTGAAGTATACATTCATCAAAAAAAAGTCCGATCCACGTGTCTTCTCGAGTACTTATGATTTTTTTTTTATGTTTCGCATACAAGGGGTTGTAGAGGGTGAATTCTTGCCCAACAAAATCAGGCGACCTATAGGTCTTCGAAACCACCTCCTGAAGTATATATTCACAGGAAAAAAATCAACTTGAGCTAGCGCAACACCTTTTTTTCGCGAACCGTTGGAGTCATGAAAATTGTTTTTGTGTTAAAAAATAGTTAATAGATAGTTATTGAATACTAAATGATTTTAGTTTGATTGTGCCAAAACGGCTGTGTCAGTTTTACAGACATGTCGTACCTAACTGACCAAAAGCCACCTAATCCATAACATATGTATACACTGGGTAAAAATGAAATACAATATCTTTCAAAGATCCTGTACCTTGACTGGAGTTACATCAACTGCTTCCCATTCAATGGGTACATTTGCAGCCCTGAAAATTTGTTGCACAGCAGCAGATATCTCAGGGCCAATACCATCTCCAGGAATTAATGTACACTTCTTCAATTCAGTGCTATAAAGTCTATTTCCTAAACTGTTTGAAGTAGTCTGAAACAAAGAAAATTACATGTGACACCATCTAGTTATATAATCACTTACGACTTTTATGACTTCTTGGTTAGTATTTTCTGGGCTATCATTGAACATAACCATTATTTTCGATAAGAGATGTCTCAATGGTTGCGCATCGAATATATTGAAACTTTAGTCATTTTCCTACTATTTTCGTCACAAAAAAATAATATAATTCAATCAAAATCTGTTATAATACGCAGGTAACCTCACAGGTAACTGACTGAGTTTATATGTCTAAAAATCTCTTCAAGGAAGAATACTCACGAGTGTTCTCGAAATCTTAAATGCCATTTTTCCTAATTTGAACACTGAATAATTTTTGATCCTCACAGGTAACCTCAAACTTCACTGTTATTTGGTGAAGTATACCTGTATACTGTATAACCTCACACTCACCGTAGAAAACTAAATGTGTCAGTCACAGAACTCATATATTATAATATGAACATGCCTGATAAGCAATGTGCTGCCAGGCAGCAGCCAGCTGCCAGAGATCCCAGACGCCAGGATTTCCGAAAACATCCAAAGATACACCCAGTGGCGTCATTATACAGGGTGTTCCGGTGATCATGTTACAAACTTCTAGGGTAGATAAAACACTCGAAAATAAGAAGAAAAGTTCATGTGAACATGGGTCCGGAAACGCTTCTTCAGAGAGCTAGGGCCCTTCGAAGATGACCTTCAAAAACTACTTGTCGACTTGTCGTTTTATAGCTTCGGTACTACTGCAGCTATCGCAACCAATTTTGGGACATGAAATCTAGTTCGTAGGTCCATCAATTTGAGCCTTCCGGATTTTGTCACCTTTAACCAGGGGCGTACAAACCAGGGGGGTATTTGGGCAAATTTGACCCTACTCCTCTTAGGTTTCAATTTCTTTTTTATATCTGATTATGATTCTCCAATGCCTTTTACATAAAAGAGTCTGCTTGCATTCACTTCTGAAACTTGAATATGAAAATGGAAAATTCGATATCAATTAATAAAAACACCTTGTAACCAGAATTCCTCCGTCTACCAAATTGTCACTTTTCAGTGTCAAAATCGAGAACATTGAAACATTTTACGAACAGAAAAATATTTTAATTGTGTTGAAAACGGGAGCAGATTCGTTCCCGAAACGTCCACCAAGTTAAGTAGAGGTTTTATTCTTATTAAATATATTTGTATTCCCAATTTTTTTCAAAAACAAGGTGTCACTGACCAATAGAGAATTTCTCTTTTAGGTATCTAAAGGTTTAATCTCAAGCGCAGTGACATTTTGGTGCAGATCCCAAATCTGAGGAGAGAAAATCCCATGAAAAGCTGAAAAATGAAAAAAGGTACTCTTGTAAAAATCGCTATCTGTCACCGTTTCCTCCGAAAATGGCTAAATCCAATCAATAATAAATTATTGGTCTTGAACCAATTATTACGTTGAATGTTTGGCTTCCGCTTTATCCATCATAAACCGAGTCAGCGTGATGGAAGTGAGGTGAAAAAAGGGAGTTGTGGTCTCATGAATCGAATAGATACCAGCAAATTGTGTTGGCTACTGCAAGAACTCGCAAGTTTTCAGTGTGGGAAGTGAAAATCAGTGATATTTGAATAGTAAGTCGCATAAAAACGCATATTCCAATTATTAAGATTTGCGTTTCTTTCTGAACTACTATCATCATTACGAACCACATTCTTAGTGTCTAGATATTCACGAGGGAACTCAACACCTCTGAAGATTTAAATGATGTTCAATAGATGATAATTACATAACAATTCAGTTCCATAGTGTAGATCTGAATCTAGTGCCATAAAATATAATTGTTCTTCTATTGAAATTTCATCTGAATCCATCACTGACTAATTGATAATGGAATTATCGACTTATACAAGAATCAAGTCTCATTCTCTGAGAATAGATGTAGAGAATGAATAATGATGATCAGCTCATTGATCAGCTAGAGATGTTATAATTTTTATTTGTTTGGATCATAAAATTGATTGGTACCTACTTGTATACTTATGTATATCTTCATGACTTGAGATAATTCATAACAATAGTAATCAATTGTCACAATAATTTATGAACTCATTCAGTCACAAATTTAACTTTCAGTGTTGATAGAACAGTATTCATCTTTTAATCATGAACCTAACATGACCTAACTTATAGGATAGGTAACCTCAATTATAATATATCAATAGAAATGTAGTATGACAAAAAAGTTACATATTTCAGAAAGGGCAGTAGTTACAAAATACATGAGATTTGTTCTCTTTGTTAGCCTTTGTTTTTTTTCCAGAACTCAAGTACAATTATTTTTCCACAAACCAGACATAAGCAGAGTACGAGGCAGAGTATGAGAGAGATGAAATGTTAAAAGAAGCTCAGAACAAAGAGAGTGCAGGAAATGAAATGTAGGTATTCAATAAATCAATAGATATTGGTTTACTGAGGTCAGTACTCAACAGCAAATGTTTTCAATATTTGTATGAGATTCACTTGTGACTTTTTACATCAGAATATATCATATCAATTAAATTGAATTAATAAATACTTATAATTAATAAGTAATTTGAGTAAAATTGCATACCTATTAGCAACATTATAATCAACCAAATCAATTCAAGTATATTTAAGTATTTTCATAACCATCAGTTTCAGTATTAAAACTACCAAATGTTATTATTTGAGTATTACTAGTAACGGTTTCAGTACTTGATTATCCTTGTGATTATCCTTGTATTACATGTGAACGAGGGGTTAACCACAGAGGAATTTCTCATACACTGTGTGGGAAATAACGGGGAAATGGAGGAATTTCGGGGAAATAAGAGGAATTTCGGGGCAATGAGAGGAATTTCGGGGAAATGAGAGGAATTTTGAGGAAATGATAGGAATTTCGAGGAAATAGGAGGAATTTCGGGGCATTTCGTGGAAATGAAGGAAATACTGAAATATCGAGGAATTACGAGGAAATGAGGGAAATGAAAGGCATTTCGAGGAATTTCGATGGATTTCATTGAATCACTAGAGGAGTTGTCTGAGGAATTGGGAATCGTAGCTTAGTGGGCAAGGCGCATATAGGTAAATCGCTCGTTCATTGTCCATTTAGTTTTCGATACGTCAGTTCGAACCCGGCCAATGGTTCAATTTTTTAGTTAAACGCGTATCATGATTTCAATCCTGTTAGCTTATCGGCTTTTCAGAAGCGTTTCGGAATCCATTTCAAATTGTAAATCCCGTCCTGCTTCATCCCGCATGAGTTTCGATTTTCTGGAGATTTATTTCCAACATTAAAGTAGTGATATACTAATTTTACCTCGAATTTTATTAATTGGCAGGAGTTCGAAATTCACTAAATAGAGAATGTTGCGTGATAGTTTTTACATTGTGAACGCTTTCAAATATATAATCACCCATCAATTACAAGGAAGGTATTGCCGAGGGTATTGCCATAAACATACCGACAAACTTTAAGGGATGGTAGAGGACATCAAAACATTTCTGCTCGATAAACATAAGTTCGGAAACTGTTCGTTTTCGAGATACAGGGTGTTGAATTTTTTTTAAAAAATCGATTTTCTATTAATATCGTAAAAACGATTTGTTCGAATCCAATGAAATTTCTACAGATTATTGATACATTTATAAGGTATCTTTTGGAGCTATTAGAATTTGCGCAATAATTTCATGAGCGTGCCCATCTTCATGAGTTACCGCGTTCTATACATGGAGAACTAAAAGTAGCATGCTTCTGAAAATTTGTAGGGACGGCGAAGGAAACATGGAGAATCCAACTAAAACATTTTCGACAAAAAAATTCTCAAAGTTTAAAAATCTCTATTTTTCACACCCTATAAATCTGTAATCATTTCCGCTAGACCTCTAGTGTAATAGGTCAATGAAATCAACTGTTCTGGAAGATTCTAGAAAATTTATAATATACAGGGTGTTTTATTGAAAATGACAAAGAAAAACCGGAAGCTTCACAATAAGAGAAAATTTTTACTTTGATTCTCTATGTTTCCTTCACCATCTCTACAAATTTTCAGAATCATGCTACTTTTATTTCTCCATATGTGAATCACGTTATAATAGCCGAGATGGGTCAAATCGAGGTCTAATCTTACAAGTGATTTTTGACCCAATTGTATGTATACTCGTCTGATTAATTTGATATTCGGTATACCGTGAAATTTTTATTGATTTTCTTCAAAGATGTCCGAAGAAGTTGTCGTTTTTGAAGAAAATAGTGAGGGGAAAATCAGAGGGCTCGAGTACCTTTCGTTTTAACCATTGTAAAACCTATAGGCCGCGTTCCAATTTCCGAACCTGTATAAACCTTGATGTCGGTATTTATAATCTATCTTATAACAACTCTTGGTAGTTTAAGGCAACTAGCTATCAGGAGATCAAACGGCAATTTAGTGAAGAGGCCATAGCATCTTATGCATAGTTGATCATGGCTCAGCCACTGAGGGACAAAGCTCCTTCATTCTGCTTAGCTGTGTTTGGTACCGACAACAAATTTGTTCATCAAAATGTAGCGAGCAGATGGAAAACTATGAAAACAGAGGCTGCGAAATTTGGCATAGAAATTCTTGGATTTCCGTCAGACGGAGATTCTCGCTTGATGAAAACTATGCGTTTGGAAATGGAATTTCCTGTTGATTCTTCCAATACAAATTGGCCATAGTTTCACGCAAATATAAACTGCACTACATCTTGCACCTCGTCTTGCACTCAAGATACAGTGCCCATTGGTACTAAACTGCGCAATCGTTTACTAAAACCTTCGGTATATCTACCAGTTGGACGTTATGTAGCCACATCTGCACATTTATTGTACATATTGAGAAAGGATCGACATTTATTAACAGAAACAGACTTGGATTTCAATGACAAAATGAATTTCAGAAGTGTGGAAAATATCATCAATGACAACATCAGACAATGTTTAACAGAGGTACGAGAATCTGCAGCAACGATTCTATACTTGAAATTGATGATAGAGGTTTTAGATAGCTTTTTGAAGAAGGACTTGGACGTGAAGAGACGTCTTTATTTGATATGGCATAATGTTTTTATTCTACGCATTCGGAGGAATTGGTTAATTGCAGAGAAAAAGTTTTCCCTCAAAGACAACTTCATAACTCTTAATTCATATTTATCGATTGAAATCAATGCACATTCTCTCATATTGCTGATAATGTTATTCTCGAAATTCCAAGAAAAGTATACTCCGACAATGTTCGTTCCCTGGTTGATGACTAGTCAACCTTGTGAACAAGCAGTCCGTTCGACTAGGTCCATGACTAGTACATTTTCCAAAATTGTTGATTTTACAATTTTGGAAATGATCAGTCGATTGAACGAAATTCAATACATACAGGACACAACTAATAATTTAAAAGACACTTTCCATTTTCCACGAGAAGATAATTCTCGCTTGGGAAATAATGAAAATATGATAGATTTTACACCTTTAACAGAGTCTGAGATGGAAACTATAGTTTTATCATCTCTTGAAGCAGCATCAGAACATATGAGAAGTTTTCGTATCGATAAAATTGACACCAATATATCATTAATCAAGGCTTTCGAGAAAAACAATACGACCGAGTCCACGATAGACGTTGACATCAACAATGACACTGACTTACAATATTCAGAGGAGGCCTTGGAAAAACCTGTAAATTTGATTGATATTTCCTCGAATATTTCTGAAGGAATATTTATAGAACAATTCGAGAAAATATCAGATAAACTCAATATCAAAGATTATACTAATGAAGTGAATTCATAAACTAATGATTACTTTGAAAATAGTCCGTACCTTAGAGTTTGTCATGATGAAAAGATGATGATTGTGAAAAAATCTACTCTCTGTTGGCTTTTTTCGAATAAAAATAAAAAAACTAAGTAGTGACAGACTTTTGAGAGTCCTACAATCTTCTTCCGTCAGATCATTGAAGAAAACAGCTATACATACTCCTATAAGAAAATCTGAGATTTCCATAGGTGATTGGTGTATATTCAGAAATACTTTAAAGAATTAAGAATCTGATTTTATAACTGGTTCAATTCATTCATTTCGATATCTAAATACTAAGGGAAAAAAATCTGAATATTCACGAGAGACCGCTAAAATATGTAATAAGAATAATATTATTTGATGTTTGGCGAACTGGTACGACATCGGAGAAAATGGATATTTGACCAATTCACTGATGAACGTTTATGGTTTCTGTGACATTAATAATTATATTCTGACTATATCGGAACCACAGGCAGATCGTGATAATAAATTATTTATTGACAGAGATATATTTTATTCGCTGAGTAATCATGTCCGTAAAATTACTGATTCAAGATCAAGTTCTTCTGATTCTTCAGACTTACCAGAAGAATCTGATTCAGATTCTGTCGAGGCTTCTATGTTCTTGGAAACCGAATCAGAAGAAGAACTAAATAATTCAAAATCTCATTCGATATTAAATATATCAAGTGAGAACTATTATGCCATATATTAGGAACAAATGTGATACATTGGCAGAATTGTAGAGGAAATGGAGAATGGAAAATTTAAAACCAAATTCCTGAAAGAAAATCTTCAAGAATTCCATTGGCCAAAGAATGATGACATTGACGTCATTCATTCTGAACAAGTTTTTCACGGGCCAATAAAAATGTTAGGATGTGAGCCTTTAAGAATATCAAGGGCTGACCGTTTGTCCATTACAAATAAATACAAACTTATATCAAAACAACTGAAAGACATTCTGAGACGTCAACAATGATTTCGAACATAACTTTTTTTACTTTTTTTATTTCAGATTTTCAGGTTTCATTACTCTGCGGTTGATCAGTTATTTAGAAAATATCTAAAAATTGTTCAGACGTCCTGATAATCTAAAAAATGTCATGCAATTCACAATACAACTAATTATGAAAACGTCTCTAGACATGTGATTTTGTTAATTTTTTGTTTTCATGTTTTGTGTTCATCGTCCAGTTTTTGTGTATAATTAAAGATAGCCAAACTAAACCTAGTTTTATTCTAAAATGCAACACATACCTATCTCAAATTATGTTCGCAATTCAGATATTTGGGTACGCCTCTGATATTATATTTATGAATTTATTTATTTGAATGCGCGCCCATGAACTCGGTCATTTTCAATTGAAGGAAATGAATGGGAAATAGAGGAATTTTAGGTAATTTTCGGGAATTGAGAGGAATTTTCAGGAAATGAAGTGAATCAATGGGAATCGGAGACATTTCAAGAAGAATCTTCAGGAAATAAATGGGAAATGGAGGAAGTAAATGGGAAATGAAGGAAATAAATAGGAAGTGGAGGAATTAAATGGGAAATGAAGGAAATAAATGGGAAATTGAGGAAATAAATAGAAAAAGGAATTTTTCGTACACTATTTCAAACAGTGGTTAACCCCTCGCATGTGAACTGAAAATTTTGTATTCAATCACTAGGGACCCCTTCTAGTTTCAAGTGTTTCAAGTACTTTATTCGTTGAGAAAGATACTGATCATAATAGACCTTGTATATAAAATGAGATATGTGGCAGTGACATGATAAAAAATAATAAAGAAATGGATTGATTGAAAAGTACAGAAGTACGTTACATTGGTCCTTCGAGCTATACGGAAAAGCACCTACGATAGGTACTGAACGAAACATGTCTGAGAAATCTGTTCATATCATTCAAGATGAAGTTCACTATGATAAGATCGATGAGCTGAGTGGAAGAAAAACAAGGCCGTTGAAGTATCGTTAGTAGCTGCGAAAACTAGAGTGGCACCTCTGAAGAGCATGTCGATACCAAGAATGGAACTGCAAGCTGCTCTTCTGGTTGCTCGACTGACAAATACGATTTTAAAAGAATTGGAAGTGGAAATAAAAGAAATTCATTTTTGGACAGACTCCAAAACAGTCCTTCGGTGGATAAGAGCCGATAACATCGATTATAATATATTCGTTGCTCACAGAATTGGTGAAATTCGAGATCTTACAGACAAAAATAGTTGGCACTGGATCACCACCAAGGACAACGTCGCTGATGAAGCCACCAAGTTGAACAAGGAACTGAAGATTTCGCAAAGATGGTTCCGTGGGCCGCATTTCTTACGAAAAGGAAAAGTTCATTGGCCTGATGAAAATGTTATCGATATGCATGTTCCTGAAGAGGAGTTAGAAATCAAGAAGTCGCTGACATTACTTCAGTATCAGATACCAGAGTTCCTGTCGAAAATAGAAAGATTTTCATCTTACGAAAAATTAGTTAGAACAACAGCATGGGTGACAAGATTCATTGAAAATTGTAGAACTAACGTGAGAAACAAGAATCCTCTATCGGTGACAGAAATCAAACGATCGGAAAAATTTTGGTATCAAGAAGTTCAGAATAATTTTTATGCAGCAGAAATCACAATTTTGAAAAAAGGACAAGAAATCCAGAAAGATAATAAAATATACAAACTGTCGCCATATATGAAAGACAATATCATGTGCATGAAAGGAAGGATATCGGGAGAAGCGTATAACGAATATTCAGAAACGAATCTCATCATTTTGGACGCCAGACACGCTTTCACGAAACTCAAGACACAATGGATACGAATACGTTATAAATGAAATTCGACAGAAATTTTGGATACCCCGATTGAGAAATTCTGCCAAGAAAATATGGAGAGATTGTCAGTTTTGCAAAAATAGAAGAGCACAACCTGTTACACCAGAAATTGGTATGATTCCAGAAGCACGATTGGCTGCATATATGAAACCCTTCAGTAAAACTGGTTTAGACTATTTCGGTCCACTGTATGTGACAGTCGGTAGAAAACACGAAAAAAGATATGGTGCTATCTTCACTTGTTTGACTACCAGAGCTGTGCACATTGAAATTACTTGGTCATTGGATACAGCCTCTGTCATAATGGCAATCAAGAGATTAATTGGAAGACGAGGATCGGTGTCAGATATCTACTCGGATAATGGCACCAATTTTCACGGGACAGAAAGAGAACTTTCGGAACTTGTGAAAAAATTTGATGGAAATGCTATAAAAAATGAAATGACTTCGAGAAGAATTAATTGGCATTTCAACCCACCCGCAGCTTCACATATGGGTGGTTGCTGGGAACGTTTGATACGATCAGTTCGGAGAAGTCTGCAAGTTATATTGAAAGAGAAATATCCACGGGATGAAGTATTACAAACCGCTTTTGTAGAAATCGAGCACATGCTAAATTCAAGACCCCTTTCCTACGTATCAGATGACTCTAATGCTCCAGAAAGCCTGACTCCAAACCACTTCCTGATTGGATCTTCTGGAGGTTACTTCCCGGACACAATAGATCATCATAATATTGACATCAGAAAGCAATGGAAAGCAGTTCAACTTATAGCGGAACATTTTTGGAAGAGGTGGGTAAAGGAATATAAGCCTGAGTTAAATAAGCGGACGAAATGGTTCAAGAAAGCCGAGAATCTCCACGAAGATGACATCGTACTTATTGTGGATGATTCCCTACCGCGGAATACATGGCCTCTTGGAAAAATAATCAAGACATATCCTGGACGTGACGGCACCGTTAGGGTTGTAGACGTGAAAACTCAGTATGGCACCTACCGACGACCTGTCGTGAAACTCTGCAAACTGGATGTGAATTTATGAAGTAATTTGCGAAGAAGTCTTCACCAGGGGGTAGAATGTTGAGAAAGATACTGATCATAATAGACCTTGTATATAAAATGAGATATGTGACAGTGACATGATAAAAAATAATAAAGAAATTGATTGATTGAAAAGTACAGAAGTACGTTACATTATTACTTCATTCAAGTACCAGATATTCAATTATGGTGTACAAATTTTGGATAATTGTTATAATGGTTACATGTACAATTTGGTAGTAGATAAACATATTAGACATTTTGTTTCATTCTATTTATTAGTGCTGTTTAATGATCATTTTTATAACATTCCATAGAAACGAAGATAGTGTAACAGAAAGGACCCACTGAACATTAAATTCGATTTCTGGCTTGACAATTGAGATTTACCATGGAATTCTATGAAATATGGCTGGAAATGCAATGCAAGATCCAATCTCAGCTACTTGAATAACAATTAGGTGAGTTTGCCATTTATTTTTTTTTTGTCCACCAACATTGAAATATAAATTAAGAATTCAATAATAATCTCTTTCATTCTCAAGAAACAGGATGTACATATAACAGGAACTATAGAACATAAATATGAAAAACAACAAAGTATAATAATACAATACAAATTTATGAAATGTATAGAAAAGAGATCACAATCCATCAATGCACCATATATAATCATGCAGCAAATAGTTTTTATAATGTGGTATTCAGAAATGATTGAAATAAAGATGCAATATGTTGTTCAATGTTTATAATACCTATAACTATAGTTAGATTCCTTTTTCCATATGATACATGGAACAGAAAATGGATTGACCAAACAATTGGATGATTCTCTGATATATTCAGCAACATAAACTTTGTGTGCAGGATCAGAAAACAATTTTTTCAATCAAATAAAATTTCAGAAATGAATGATTCTGGAATTTTGATGAGAATGTTGGTAGATTCTCACAACCGTTAGGCTTAATGCCCAATAATATGACCCTACAGCATGACCTGTGTTCCAAATTTGAGGTGAATATCTCAAAAACTGCAGGAATTATAAAGGACAAACTAAAAAAAAAATCTCGAAATTTCATGTATGCACATGATATTTAGGAACACCATGTTTATATAAAGCGATAGCTATAAATTAAAATCCAGTCTGGACAACATCTTTTGTGATATATCCTTTCATTAAAATACTTTCTAATGTCTATATATGTACGCTAGCTTGTCTGGATAATATGTTGAGAACCAGCATAAAATATTATTCATACCCTATATGAGAATGCAATATATGATTGAACATATGAGGCTGAGTAATGATTAAGACTCCAATAGTTGCATAGACAGAACATTTCAACATTTTTGTTTCACAATGGTCTTACAATTTTTGGTTAGAAGGTTAGAAAGTATGTTGCATTGTACAGTTCTGTTGGCAAGAAGTCTGACTGATTTACTGTTCTGTCTGGTTAATATTAGGTAATCTTAGTTCATGTTTGTGTCAGTTATAGTGATTATGTATTCATTCTCCTGCTATTTTATTATTTAATTTTTATGAGTGAATGAAATGCTTGATCATTATGCCCGCTGATATAATATGCTTTTCTTGCTTGAGTTTTAGTTGCATTGAACTGTACTAGATTCTCAGATCCCCATTTCAGAATTCTTGTCAGATCCTCATTTAAAGCATCGACCTGTCTTCGCCTTGCACCTCTGGCCTCGTTGGATGATATAGGGGCTCTAGAGGAAAAGGCGGAATGAAGTGTAATATCATACGCAAAGCTATGAACTGGGCTGGAGGTCACATTGAACAAATCATTGATATGGAGCAAGAACAAAGTTGGTGCCAAGACAGAGAGCCTTGTGGAACACCAGCATTGATTGTCATTGTATCAGACGAGACCTTGTCTACCACCACGTAGACTGATCTATCTGCAAAAAAACTCGATAGTAAAAGACACAGTTGGGGTGGCAAACCATATGACGGAAGTTTCGCTAGGAGGCCTTGGTGCCGAACTCGGTCAAATGCTTTGGAGATATCCAAGGCTACAGCCAGAGACTCCCCATGTCTTTCGATTGTCACATAGGCAAACAGGTCTCCTGTTGACCTCTGGTGACGAAAGCCATATTGCCGGTCGTTCACGATTCTTGAGCTCTCTCTCTCTATATATATATATATATATATATACATATCGGATGAGCTCGATGTTGATTGCTTTTTCCATTACTTCAGAGATCACAGATAGTAATGCAATCGGTCTATAGTTGTTAGGGAGGGTTTTCTTGCCCTTCTTTGGAAGGAAATACGCCGAGTTTGTACGAAAGGGTGAACAACCTGCAAAGAACGGGAACCATTTGGACACTCTATGAGCTTTGATCTTATCTTCGTGTTGTATGCCTCTTTAGACTCATCTATCGTTCGATTGCATGTATTCCTAGTTTCAACATATTCAGCTCTAGTTTGCGGGCCTGGGTTCTGCGCCAACGACGGTATGCAGCTTGCTTCAGAGCGACGACCCTAGATCAGGTTCTATTGAACCATGGTTCACCAGTGGTTCGTGATTTGGTGCTATGTGGTATGTAAGTTTCCATTCCCAGCATGATGATTTCCGAAATCTCTTCAGCATGATCCACCATGAGTATTTCACGTAGGTAGGTATCCATTATGGTGTAATGAATAATGAAATTTTTCATCAATTATCATCAAAATTATCCACCATATAGATATAGGTATATCAAAAAATATCATAGACTGCTAGGATAATATGAAAAATTTGCTAAGATTGGAAACAGGGTTGGCGGACGTCACGTGTTGATCTATTCAGTTTCTCTATTTGTGGAGTGAGTCCGAGAATTTTTCGTGAACAGTTTGTACGTCCAAAAAGTAAGCATATCACGCCCTCTGGCAACACTGTCTCTCTTAGAGAAACGAGGAACCGTTGGCGAAACGTAAAAAACGATTAGACAATAGAGACCGCCGCAATCTTTTCGAGTGAAGTGATTATAAGTGTGCATTCATTCACATTTTTGGTTGTATTCAGTTTTATATACCATAAATGTGGGAATATGTGAGGTTCGTCGATGATGATATATTCGATATCGTCGAATCATCTAATATTAAGAAATTTGATAAGGACGATATAAAACTGAATCAGAAATATCTGGTGAAATGGAAGGATGAGGATTATTATAAGGCCCAAATAATATATGCGAATGGTGTACCTGTCAATCCACATGCAATTATATAGCCAACAAGTGTTCTTCACACAAGCTCCAATGTCTCGATAATGGTCTCGATCATATGTCTCGATATCATAGAGAATCCCAAATCCCAATCATAATGAATGATGGTGGTCCCAATCTTTTATGTTCATAAGTTGTTCTTTTGTATCAAGTGAGATGTATGTTAGAATGTTTTGTTTTACAATTGCAGAAGTTTTATTTATTTTTGGAATTTCAACTTTGATCTCGAAGTTTCGAGTAAACTTAAATAGATTTCCATAATTTTTCTCAATGAGTGAGTGAGTATTCAGATCCAGGGTTTGAAAATATGATATTTATGCAAATCACAATATACAGGGTGATTCCAAAGTTTTTTGACAAACTTCAGGAGGTGATTTCTCACAATATCCTGCTTTGAATTGTTCAAATATATATATGTCAGGAAACGTTTCGTTTCCAAGGTAAAGTGTGTTGAAGTTTTTTTTTAAAATAACCTGAAATGAAATACTTAACTTATTTAAACAAAAATTTGTATTGAGAGGTTCAATACACTGAATCTTGGAGACGAAGCGTTACCGGACATATATTTATTTGAACAATTAATATTAGAATATTGTGAGGAAACACCTCCTGAAATTTGTCAAAGTACTTTCGAATCACCCTGCATATGGAATATATATAAAACTTTTATCTTTCACTGCTTGTAATTTTTTGTATGAACATATAAAACTCGATATAATATAATAATGAAGAAAAAAAAATTATACAATATAAATTCTTGAAATTACCTAATCACCATCATTGTTAACTAAGTCAATTTTTAGATTGAATAAATGAAGGTGACATGAAAATACTACAGACTATAATGAGTATTTCTTTGAGTTTTGTCTGCAATTCATTTTGAAGCTCACTGTGAAGTGTTACTCCACTGAGGCTAATATATCTTTTATCAAAATCAGATACAATTTTATTGAATGAAATGAATAAGAATATATTGTTTTTGTTTCTTAATCCTCATTCTAAAATCATTCAACATTCTGATAAAAATAATGGAAAAAAAAACAAGTCAGTTCGTCAATTGCCACTTTTATTGATTGATTGATGATTCGAATGATGGGCATCGAATGGTGACGAACAACATAATCCTGCGCCTATTTTTCATGGTCATAATTAAGATTTTCATGTATTGCCTCAACTTTCGATTTATTAGTAAATATCAATGATATATACCTATCCGATTATATCCTATATATCATGATATAAATGGTGGATATAGGTTCAGTGAACCCTATTCAGATCATTACATGGTATTCCTCTTGATATATTCTATGTTATTATCCTCACTATATGATAATTCACTGAGATCTTTGGCTTACTTCACATGAAAAGTTCCTACATCAAAATATTTTCTTAATGTATTTGTACTAATTGATCATATGAAGAGATATTTTAGAGGTTATTCCTTTGATGCACATCATGAATAATGAATTTCACAAAAGCATTGTCAACACAAAATTGAATACAGGCCATTGAAAATGCAAAAAAAACAAACATATCTGTATTCTCAGTAAGTTCAATAAAAAATGAGTGGAAAAGAAGGATACAAGGGAGATTGAAGATACAACAGAACATCAGCTGCAGAGAACCATCAGCAATTTAAAAAGAGAAAATGACATAGAGAGAGAGAGAGAGAGAAAAAAAAAAAAGATTGAAGATCTGAATATATCCTTGCAGAAGGAGGTAATAGAAGTAGTCAAAGGAAAGTTTTTTTATGTAATTTTTGTTAATATTTGTATTATGATATTTGAAAATTGATTGTCTCTTGTATTATGCAGACTTTCCAGGAAAATATTTTAAAAAATCAATAACCTATCACTTGTGACAACAAATGGATTCATCATTCAACAGAATATTTTATCTTTTAGTGAAAACTACTTATTGATTGATTATTTCGAAAAGCTAACAAATACCCAAAATTTTGGAAAATTCACTATTATGTTCTCTGGTTTAATTTACAGTGTAAATTGCAATGAAACATTGGGTTTTGAAAGATATTCCTGAAATTTGCTGTATATTTGAATATGAAAATTTCAAGTTCTGCAATTTGCAACATGAACTGAATAGTGGATGATGATATTGAAAAAGTAAATGAAGAACGATTTCTCGAGATTTACTATTTTTATTTCAGGTATTTTCGTTGAAAATGGAAAAAAATTCAAAATCAGACTTGATGATGATCATAGTTTTCAGTCTGATGATGAGAGACATTTCTTTCAGCAATGACATTTTGAGGCTGGTCTATCTATCCTCATTATGATTATACCAAAATAATTATTATAATCATTTCTATTTTCATTTTCGAAAATGAGGATGGAAAATCACAAAAAAATTGATAAAAAGGTATATTTCAGTGAAAATATCATACTATGATGCATAAAGTTTTATGAGAAAATACAAAAATAGTAGTCATTTAATGTTGAACAATGTTTTGATTATACATGAATAATAGAATAGCAACAAGTACATGTAAAGTGAAATGACAAAGTGTTTGTACTTCTCCACCTGATTTGTGCACTCACTGTTATGATGATACTGATATTGTAGCATTTTCAATCTGAACTGTTCTGATTGTCTCATTCTTTTCACACCTGAATTCAAAGAACTATAAAGATGTGATATTCACCTCGCAATGCCATTGTGATTTGTTTTTGGCCATTGATTGTATAATTTTGCATTAATTTTTAAAAAGGTTAAATCTTGTGTTCTAGATGTATAAGTGTTTCCTCACTTTTGAACAATTACCTGATGAATATTTATTTCATTTTCAGATTTCAAAAGTAAATTGACTCCTGATTCAACAGTTCCAGCACCTGATGATGTAAAGGTTGGGCAGATTGTTGGGGATGAGGTAAATAAAGTATGAATGAATGAATGTCGATCCAAATTGAGTTTCTTCATATAACTATTCCTGTGTTTAGATTAGTTGCTTATTTACATTTTGGAAAAACTGATTCACAAATAATTTGTTTGCCTCGTAAGTTCAGGATAGACCACACTATGTGGTGAGAGACAGGTAGAAGACTAATCTAAAAGAAACATGATTGCAGGGATTTTGATACAATTATAAGCTAGGGAGGGCTGCTGGATAAAACTGTTCTATATAGAGTTCTATATAGGTTAGCACTTTCTTGTTTCTCACTATATATATATATATATATATATATATATATATATATCTTAGATCTTCAGTGATGTTTGAATGGCAAAAAGTTTTCTCTTTTTGATATAATCTCTGAAACAGCTCTACCCTGTCATTTTTTGTTGCAGAGATATACAAGAATATTATTACATAATTCTGACGAAAATGTATATACGACGGTTTCTAAATTGAAAGAATCTGATTATAATATACTTTCTTTGACTGGAATCTCTAGGAGATAGCAATAGTGGAAAATGTATGTACCAAATGGTAATGTTGAAATATGACATTACAGAATGTCTATTTTTGTCGTAGAGTTCCATTTGAACTGAAGGATAATGCATGGTCAAGTTATTACACTCTCTGAATAAATGATTCAATGCTCTTGTGATGATGCAAAAAGTGAGAAATCCCCACTTTCTGAAAAAAAAGAGCTATACCTATTCTGAGAAAACCATTTCTGAAATATATTCTTATTTATCTTTCAAATTCTCAGGTGCATATTGGGCAAGGTTTCTTCTTAAAAAAAATCTACATACAATTCATGCCTTGTGTCTGCAAGATCCGGAGCACAATTTGTGAAGAATGTAGCCGTTGCCATATTTGGTATTGATGTTTTGAAGGAATCATCAGTTACTGGAAAAAGTAGCAATAGAGTGAAGAAGATAGATGTGGGGCCACCTCTTGACCCCAATAAATTGCAGGCTATTAGAGGTAATTGATAGTATTGTTTTCTTTTTCAACATTCATTTAAAATTTTCTGAAGAAGTTGTTCATCCTTATCTTGGAGATTGTATATTGCAGATAATAATTCCAGATTTTTCTTAGAAACTCTTATTTTCATAAAAAAAAGCCTGTTCTAAATTAAGTTGCCCCCATTACGAACTCTGTTATTAGTGGGGTTACAAACTTGATCAAATGAGCAAACTAGTTGAATCTAGATTCATAATATCATATTTTCAACAAAAATGCTTAGATAACTTGTAACATCAAATTTTGGCTTCACGTTATCTTTCCTATATCACACCCTGTATGACACAGTATCTGAATAATACCCCCAAAGTACTTTTCATTTTAATCATATCATAACAATAAGTGGAAAAGGATATAAATAATTATCTGCATCAAGGTTCTTTCCTGGGCGCTATGCTGTACCTACTCTAGGCACTTCAAAGGTCACATCTCTTGTTGCTAAAGACGCGCATCTCTGTGACACAGCGGGTGCCTGAAATCATTATTTACGTTGATATAAAACGATATACAGGGTGTCCTTAAAAGGTCTTTACAAAAAGCTACCACATATTCTTCAGACCAAAACAATTCGATACAAGCAAACTTACCTCAGTAAAAAGTTGCTTAGTTTGGGCGCTAGACGGCTCTGAAGTTGAAATTTTCAAATCGATTTTGCTTCATAACTTTTGAACGGCTCATGAGATTTTTTTCAAATTTGGTACGTTGGCATAGACTCATCGGGCAATGAAACTCATATCATAATCATAATGAATATCATTCCATGGGCGTAGAACTTGATTTTTTCAGTAAATAAACATCTAAAACTCCTACGCCAATGGAAAAAAATTAGTTTCAATATGAAATCTAAATTATTCAACTCATTCACTACAAAAAAGGTACTCTTGACAAAAGTCGATTCCTCTCATGGTTTCGACAAAATTTTAATTTTAGGGATTTAGAGCATAATTAATAATAAAACGATTAACAGATATTTCATAAAAATTGTTCAAAATGTTCACCATTTTCACGTATACAAAGATTTATACGACGCAAAAAGTTGAAATGTACTCTTTGCATAACTTCTTCATCGCCTGTAAGATTATTCGTCGCCTGTTGGATACGTTGCCATAATTGTTCTACAGTATTCACAGGGGTCTTGTAAACCGTAGACTTGAGATAACCCCATACAAAATAATCCATCGGTGTTAAGTCTGGAGAACGTGGTGGCCAATTCACGGGTGCATCATTACCTCTACCTATCCATCTGTCTGGGTACTGTTGGTTTAAAAAATTCCTAACATCCACCGAAAAATGTGGTGGAGCTCCATCGTGCATAAACCACATATCTACCCGATGTTGGAGTGGTAAATCTTCCAACAAATTTGGCAACGTATTTCGTAGATGTTGTAAATACATGTCTCCTGTTAATCTTTGTGGAAGTATGACAAGACCAATTATAAAATTTCCTATTATTCCAGCCCAAACGTTGATTTTGAATTCGTGTTGAAAATGGATTATTTTAATGGAATGAGGATTTTCAATTGCATAAACGTGTTCATTATGAAAATTAGTTATTCCTCTTCTCGTGAAACAGGCTTCATCAGTGAACAAAATATTCTTTCCAAAGTTCAGATTCATTTCTCTTTGCAAATTAATGAACCTACAAAACATCAGATGACTTTGTGAATCATGGATTAATAAATCTTGAACTGGCGTCTTGTGGTATGGGTATAATAATTGTTCTCTTAGTACTTCATGAACGGCATTCCTAGAAACTTCTAGTTCATTACTTATCCGTCTAGTACTCAATTCTGGATTTTCTTCAATGGTGAATGGAAAATGGTGAACATTTTGAACAATTTTTATGAAATATCTGTTAATCGTTTTATTATTAATTATGCTCTAAATCCCTAAAATTAAAATTTTGTCGAAACCATGAGAGGAATCGACTTTTGTCAAGAGTACCTTTTTTGTAGTGAATGAGTTGAATAATTTAGATTTCATATTGAAACTAATTTTTTTCCATTGGCGTAGGAGTTTTAGATGTTTATTTACTGAAAAAATCAAGTTCTACGCCCATGGAATGATATTCATTATGATTATGATATGAGTTTCATTGCCCGATGAGTCTATGCCAACGTACCAAATTTGAAAAAAATCTCATGAGCCGTTCAAAAGTTATGAAGCAAAATCGATTTGAAAATTTCAACTTCAGAGCCGTCTAGCGCCCAAACTAAGCAACTTTTTACTGAGGTAAGTTTGCTTGTATCGAATTGTTTTGGTCTGAAGAATATGTGGTAGCTTTTTGTAAAGACCTTTTAAGGACACCCTGTATACAGGGTGTTCCGGTGATCATGTTACAAACTTCTAGGGTATATAAAACACACGAAAATAAGGAAAAAAGTTCATGTGAACATGGGTCCGGAAACGCTTATTCAAGGAGCTAGGGCCCTTCGAAGATGACCGTCAAAAACTACTTTTCGTTTTATAGCTTCGGTACTACTGCAGCTATCGCAACCAATTTTGGGACATTAAATCTAGTTCGTAGGTTCATCAATTTGAGCCTTCCGGATTTTGTCACCTTCAACCAGGGACGTACAAACCAGGGGGGTATTTGGGCAAATTTGACCCTACTCCTCTTAGGCTTCAATTTCTTACCATTTTTATATCTGATTATGATTCTCCAATGCCTTTTACATAAAAAAAGGTACTCTTGTAAAAATCGCTATCTGTCACCGTTTCCTCCGAAAATGGCTAAATCCAATCAATAATAAATTATTGGTCTTAAACCAATTATTACGTTGAAATATGGAAATGAGGTTCAGTACAGATAGTGAAGGGCCCTAGCTCCCTGAAGAAGCGTTTCCGGACCCATGTTCACATGAACTTTTTTTCTTATTTTCGTGTGTTTTATCTTCCCTAGAAGTTTGTAACATGATCACCGGAACACCCTGTATATATCGATCAGTTATTACATACCTTTCATTATATGTTATTGTTTATTGGAAACACAATCCGAGTGTATCCTTAAGAGAGCCTGGAGTGTGTAACAGTCCAATTTGCCTGTCACAACAATATCTATTTCTCGTGGGTTTAAAAGGGTGTAAGTCGAGTTACTCTCTGTCTGAAGATTTGTATATTCCCGTGAACTGTAGACAATTATAAACATATAGTCTTCCTTTTCGACCTTCATGTTCCTAATCATAGAGGTCAGAACGAGTATGATTTCGATTTTAATAAACTCGGTAGCGAGCGAGACAAGAAACAAAAACAAGTACCACTTTTTCTGCGCAATAAAACGATAAATAATGAAACGCTTTCTGATTTTTGGGAAAAAGACAATTTCTAGCAGCGGTGTGCGTATTTGGTGTTGGCGGTCATAACTTACCAAAATCTGGAGACATCTCAACCTTCTTTCGAAGGGATTTCATTTTGGAAGTTATTTTGTTGTTTTGGGAATTGTTTGGCTCTGGGTTATGGTATTCCAGAATTTTGGTTTCCCGAAATAATTTCTCTTTGTGAGGATCATATCTGCCACGCCCACGCTACTACTAGGAAAACTGTGTTTTCACTCCCATCAACATTCAAGGTATGTATCGTAGTTCACGAGTAAATTCTTTCCCCTCAGATTTCTGTTATGCAACAAGAGGAATATCTTTTTGTCTATGATCTTTTTAATTTATTTTTTTGGATTATTACTATTCGAATTCATTATAAACGGTCACTTCATCACTAGCACCGTTCATGTCGCCTGCTGTTCATAAGGTGTTTCATTTCTTTGCAGAGAGATTCTTCATTTCATAAAACACTCATTATATTAGGCCTTCAACCACTATATTATAAGAAAAGAAGAAGGAACGACCCCTTGGCCAGGGTGAGTAATTATTTTTATCAACACGCACCTTTTTCAACTACAATAAAATTTTGGAATATTTATCTTCTACTGAGAAAAATAAAATGTCTTCGTTCGTTTATCAGATTATGGTTTATTTTTTTTTCTGTAAGGAAAGCAGTGACAGATTCAAGAAATTTTCTTCAATATGTTGGTAGTTTACATGAGCTCAGTAATTTGTTGACTTCCAGACCGGGCAGTCATTTTGTTTTGTAAATTTTTTTTCTCTTTACTTTCTTTATATTCTCGTGATGTATTTCCACATCCGTATTTTTCGGTGTATCGTATTTTTTTTTATGTTAATTACCCTTTCTAGGGTTGCTATTTCTAATCCTGGTATTCCAACTCAAAGTATTGGATGTTTCCTCGGTTGGATGGCATTTCGGTACCTACAAGATTCGATCGATATATATTTTCGGAGTTGGATGGTTACTGACTGACTGCTGTGGTATACAGGGTGTTCATCCAACATTGGCTGGCCTCAACCACCGCGGGATTGCACGCAAGTTTACTAATACTAATACTATCTATATATAGATACATATATATATAATTTCTCTTCCATTAAATGCATATTGAACAAATTCGTGCTATATAGATACCTATAAGGGTGAACAATGTTTATAGATAGGATCTTGTAAGCGAAGAACTATGGCGGCTTCACTTTAATTATCTACGTTGTCATCAACGTCCCCAAGAAACCTACGCCTGAGCTCACGCGAAGTGTTATTATATATATATATTTTTTTTTTTCATCGAAATCGGTTGAATCGAATGCCAACTACTAGTTCCCTCCCCTCCATAGTGATCTTCACCAAGATAGTTCAAATGATAAATTGCCGGTATATGTCTATATGTACATGTATGTCATCTATTTCTTTGATATAAATTGATCACTTAATATCACCGGCAACCAAAATTATATCGAATATTATTTTTTTTTTTGTTACGAATGGTATTGTGAACTCAATAATTCTGCTACTGTAGATTCGTGAATCAGAAATGAATATATGGTTTCGTTCAAGTTATTGGTGAATGTTGGTTTATTTCCCAAATATTTGCTTATTTGACTTATTGGTGAGCAAATAAATTATATTTTGACTTCTTGTTAGGTACTCAGGGCACAATCTGTCTGGCGCCCTTACATGTCTTTCTAAATATTTTGTGGACCACACCCATCTCCACTATAACGAGCTAGCCGTGAGTACTCTCGTCTGTCGCGAGACGCACAAACACCATTAATCGAAATCATATCCCCATCGTTTCGATTGAATATACATCGTGGTTTGGCCCTTAAGAGGTAGGTGATAAATTTGGCGCCCAACGTGGGGCCTGTTTTTTTGTTTTGTGTACCGACGCCTACCGACGCCAAGCGTCCCTTTGCTAATATTGGTAATTTCCGATTGGAATTGATTAAAACTGTATACTACTGTATAGAGTCACTATAACCGAGGAGAAATTTGTATAGTTGGGTACCGACGCCTACCGACGCCAAGCGTCGCTTTGCTAATATCGGTAATGTTTGCGTAAAATAGTAGGAATCCTCATATATTTGATATTGAACATCGAATTCTAATATCGTTCAAAATGGAAGGCAAGCTACACGTGAATAGGTTAGAAAAGTTAGAATTACAGTATGAGTTGAAGTGGAGAGGTTTTGATAGTGAAACTATGCAGGTCAAAGATATGCGCCAAGCATTAACGAGTGTCCTAAAGTTGGAGAACGCAGGTACCACTCTAACGTTTCCAAGCTATCCATTTTCGTTTGGTGATGATACCAACTATGTGAAGGGAAAGATAATTGAGTTGAAGCAACTCATCGATAACTTTTCGGATACGGATACTAGTGGAGTGTTCAAAAAGATCACCAGTAAATTAGTACACACCTTTCAGAGAACAGAACGATCAGTTTCAACCAAGGATGAAGAACATTCCTTGAGGTCAGGATTCTTGGTCGAATTGATAGGGCTGCAAAATACCTTGAAGTCAAAAGTCTCGATGCATAAACGACAATCTCAGAACGCGGCAATACCTTTGAATCTTAGTATGATAGTTCCTAATACAAGTAGTCCCATAGGTTCCTCGGACTCCGAAGACGATGATATTGTACATGGGCCAACGAATAACACTGCCTTTCAAGGTATAGGTGGTATCATGCATCCTACTATTGTATCGAAAAGTGTGCCTGTTGTTAAATGGAACCTAACCAAGTTCAGTGGGGATGGAAGATTCTCTTTAGGGGCGTTTTTAGAAACTGTTGAAGAGCTCTGTATTTCGAGAGGTGTCACCAAAGACCAACTTTTTGCTTCAGCAAGTGACTTATTTTCAGGGTCGGCTTTGATCTGGTTCCGTTCTATTCGTTCTAAGGTCTCTACATGGTCACAATTGGTGGATGAACTTAGATTGCAGTTTCAACCAGCTAACTTCAACGAAAGACTTTTCGAGGAAATTCGACACAGAACTCAAGGGCCAAATGAATCCATTGGAATTTACATAGCTGTGATGAACAATATGTTCACCCGTCTCACCGTCCCAATTAGTGATAGTACTAAGTTGAAAGTTTTATTAGAAAATATCACTCCGTTCTATCAGAGTCAGTTGAGTCTAGTGGAGGTGAAATCTGTTGACCACCTCCTCCAATTAGGAAGACAAATTGAGACCAGGAAGCTGACTATCGATTCTTACAACCCCCCTCCAAGAAATAGAAATAATTTGTTGGAACCAGATTTAGCTTTCGTGTATGTACCGTCAGTTTCGTCCATAGGTAATGATTCTTCGGATGGGGCTAATGAGAGACACGACTCTAAGAGACTTTGTTGGAATTGCGGGAGCGATTCTCATCTCTCGTCCAGTTGCGGAAAACCCAGGAAAAGATATTGTTATAGGTGTGGTAGGCCGGATTTTACAAAATATACATGTCCAATGTGCAACAGAGGTAATCAGGGAAACGGACAAGGGAGGCGTTAGTTGATGGCCAGCTTTCGCCTCTGGGTGGTGATGAGGCCAGTAATCCTTTTAGGACAATCATCGATTTTGTTTTCGCACATGCTCGTGGGGATGAACGACCTCATGTGATTGTTTCTATATTCGGTACTGAGATGGTTGGTTTACTCGATAGTGGGGCAAGTCGAAGTGTCTTAGGTGGAAAAGGGTGGAAATTGTTAAAAGATATAGGCTTTTTCGAGTTAGATAAATCTGAGGTTATTCCTGTAACTGTGGCGAACGGTAATAAATGTGAGTGCATAGGTGTGTTACGAGTCCCTGTGAAGCTACGAGATGTAGAGAAAATAATCGACCTACTAGTCGTACCAGATCTCAACCATAATTTGATACTTGGTGTTGATTTCTGGGTCCGCATGGGTATTGTTCCCGACCTTCGCTCTAAGGAGTGGCAATTCTCTGTTGGAGGAAAGGAGGAGATTCCTGATATTTGTTCAATGGTGGCGCTGAACTCCAGAGATCATTTAACCGAAAATCAGGCCGCTCTACTTGATAAAATGATTGAGGAGTACTTTGAGAAAATGGGGAATGAACTAGGGTGTACTAGTTTAGTAAAGCACCGGATTATTCTCAAAGCAAATACAGAACCGATAAAACAACGGTTTTACCCAGCTTCTCCAGCACTACTCAAACACATTGATGCGGAACTTCAGGACATGCTCAGCAAAGACGTCATTGAGCCATCTTCTTCTGCCTGGAGTAGTCCGATTGTAATGGTGAAGAAGAAAGATGATTCTTGGCGCTTCTGTGTGGATTTCAGGAAGGTGAATAGTGTGAGTCAAGGAGATGCCTACCCTCTTCCTATAGTTGCTAGTATATTAGATAGATTGCGGGATGCAAAGTTCCTATCTAGTCTCGATATCAAGTCCGCGTATTGGCAGATTGAAGTTGAGGAGGAATCACGACCTATTACAGCCTTCACCATTCCTGGGCGTGGATTATTCCATTTCAAACGACTTCCCTTTGGTTTGAGTACGGCGCCAGCAACTTGGCAGCGTCTTATTGATAGGGTGTTAGGGGTTGATCTGGAACCGTTCGTCTTCAAATATTTAGACGATATTATTATCACTACCCAAACTTTCGAACAACATTTAGAAGTACTTTCAAAAGTCTTCGACCGTCTCATTGCTACCGGCTTGACTTTAGGACAAGATAAATGTCATTTTTGTCGGAGCGAATTAAGATATTTGGGTTACATAGTGAATGGTCATGGTCTCCATGTAGATCCGTCGAAAGTCGAAGCCATACTTCAAATTCCAACCCCTACTAAAGTTTCTGATGTTCGTAGTCTCATAGGAACTGCCTCTTGGTACCGGAGATTTATACCAAATTTCTCTTCCCTCACTCAACCCCTCACCGAACTCCTCAGAAAGAGTGCGAAATTTCATTGGACGTCTAGACAGGAGGATGCTTTTCGTCAAATTAAAGAACATCTCATTTCGGCTCCAGTCCTGTCCTGTCCTAATTTTGATCTGCCATTCGTCATACAATGTGATGCCAGTGGGTATGGAATTGGGGCTGTCTTAACCCAACATCATCCTGGAGTGGGAGAGAAGGTGGTTTGTTATTTGTCGAGATCTCTCACAAAACAAGAGAGGAAATTTTCTACAACAGAACGCGAGTGCTTAGCTGTCCTGTGGAGCATTGAAAAGCTTAGGCCATATATTGAATGCACCCACTTTTCAGTTGTGACAGACCACTGGTCCTTGTGTTGGCTCAACAATTTGAAGGACCCTAATGGTAGACTCGGTAGGTGGGCTTTAAAACTACAACAATAATCATTTGATTTGATCCACAGAAAAGGCAAGGAACATGTAGTGCCAGATATGCTCTCTCGTTCAGTCCCCATTGTCGATGAAATCGTGGTAAATGATATAATAAGTGTTCAAGGTTCTGAAAAATTTGATAGGTGGTACTCTTCTATGATGGAGAAAGTCCAAAATGATCCTTTTCATTATCCGTCCTGGAAGGTGAGTGACGCTAGGTTATATAAGTATGTTAATGTCAAGAAAATTCCTGGTCTCGATTTCTCTAACGAATGGAAAATAGTAGTACCCAAGAGCAGACGAAAAGAGATTTTATCGAAACATCATGATGATCCTTTGGCAGGGCATCCTGGTGTTTTCAAAACTTATAAAAGAGTTTCTCAGGATTTCTATTGGCCTAAGATGAAATCCGACATTTCATCATATGTCAGGAAATGCAAGATATGTGGTGAAAATAAACCGGAACAGAAAAAACCAGCCGGTCTCTTGGCCCCTCATAAGTTGGTTGACAAACCATTTCAAGTGGTTTCTTGCGACCTCATTGGTCCCCTTCCCAGATCCAATCAGGGTTTCAAATTCATTTTAGTGGTCGTTGACCATCTGAGTAAATTTCCTATCGTTATACCGTTGAGAAACTCAACTTCCAAATTAGTCTGCTCGGCCATAGAAAATCATTTACTTTTGGTCTTTGGTCAGCCGAAAATTCTGATGTGCGATAATGGCTCCCAGCTCGTGTCAGAAAGCTTTCGAAATTTACTTTTATCCTATGGAGTCAAACAGGTTTTCACTCCGAATTATCATCCCCAGGCGAATATCACAGAGAGACAAAATAAAACTCTCGAAACTATGATACGATGTTATATCAAGGAGAACCATAAGGACTGGGATCGACATATTCAACGGTTAGCGTGTGCGATGCGTACGCAGGTCCATGAGGTATTAGGCTACACACCATATTTTGTCGTCTTCGGGAAAGAATTTCCTGTAAATACAGAGCCGGTCGTGGTTAGGGATTGGGAAGGTTTCGAAACAGACAAGACGGTTCTGGCAAGAAAATCCTTCGAATTGCGGACAGAAGCGTTCAAAAAGTTGTATGAAGAGATAAGGATTAGGGTATCCAAGGCAGCTGATAAGAATAAGAAATATTAAGACTTCAGACATAGAGATGTCCAGTACAAGGTAGGAGATAAAGTTTATCGAAGGAACTTTCCCCAATCAAATGTGGCAAAATCTTTCTCGGCTAAACTGGCACCTAAGTTCGTGGGCCATTTTATAATTTTTCGTAAAATTTCACCTTGGTCATACCAGCTTAAGGACCCTGACGGTAATTTTCGGGGACAATGGCATGTTAAAGATCTGAAGCCTTTTTATGGAGATATAGGAAATGAGGAGGGCACCAACCAAGCCTGTTAGTATTTTCCCTCAGTGATTAGCAATTAGGTAGTATCTGTGGTGTTTAATCTATTCGTTCAATTTTGATTCTTTGCATGATATAATTTTTGAAATTTTGTTACACGAAAATTTCAAATGGGTTGAGGTGGAATTTGTAACAGTCCAATTTGCCTGTTACAACAATATCTATTTCTCGTGGGTTTAAAAGGGTGTAAGTCGAGTTACTCTCTGTCTGAAGATTTGTATATTCCCGTGAACTGTAGACAATTATAAACATATAGTCTTCCTTTTCGACCTTCATGTTCCTAATCATAGAGGTCAGAACGAGTATGATTTCGATTTTAATAAACTCGGTAGCGAGCGAGACAAGAAACAAAAACAAGTACCACTTTTTCTGCGCAATAAAACGATAAATAATGAAACGCTTTCGGATTTTTGGGAAAAAGACAATTTCTAGCAGCGGTGTGCGTATTTGGTGTTGGCGGTCATAACTTACCAAAATCTGGAGACATCTCAACCTTCTTTCGAAGGGATTTAATTTTGGAAGTTATTTTGTTGTTTTGGGAATTGTTTGGCTCTGGGTTATGGTATTCCAGAATTTTGGTTTCCCGAAATAATTTCTCTTTGTGAGGATCATATCTGCCACGCCCACGCTACTACTAGGAAAACTGTGTTTTCACTCCCATCAACATTCAAGGTATGTATCGTAGTTCACGAGTAAATTCTTTCCCCTCAGATTTCTGTTATGCAACAAGAGGAATATCTTTTTGTCTATAATCTTTTTAATTTATTTTTTTGGATTATTACTATTCGAATTCATTATAAACGGTCACTTCATCACTAGCACCGTTCATGTCGCCTGCTGTTCATAAGGTGTTTCATTTCTTTGCAGAGAGATTCTTCATTTCATAAAACACTCATTATATTAGGCCTTCAACCACTATATTATAAGAAAAGAAGAAGGAACGACCCCTTGGCCAGGGTGAGTAATTATTTTTATCAACACGCACCTTTTTCAACTACAATAAAATTTTGGAATATTTATCTTCCACTGAGAAAAATAAAATGTCTTCGTTCGTTTATCAGATTATGGTTTATTTTTTTTCTGTAAGGAAAGCAGTGACAGATTCAAGAAATTTTCTTCAATATGTTGGTAGTTTACATGAGCTCAGTAATTTGTTGACTTCCAGACCGGGCAGTCATTTTGTTTTGTAAATTTTTTTTCTCTTTACTTTCTTTATATTCTCGTGATGTATTTCCACATCCGTATTTTTCGGTGTATCGTATTTTTTTTTATGTTAATTACCCTTTCTAGGGTTGCTATTTCTAATCCTGGTATTCCAACTCAAAGTATTGGATGTTTCCTCGGTTGGATGGCATTTCGGTACCTACAAGATTCGATCGATATATATTTTCGGAGTTGGATGGTTACTGACTGACTGCTGTGGTATACAGGGTGTTCATCCAACATTGGCTGGCCTCAACCACCGCGGGATTGCACGCAAGTTTACTAATACTAATACTATCTATATATAGATACATATATATATAATTTCTCTTCCATTAAATGCATATTGAACAAATTCGTGCTATATAGATACCTATAAGGGTGAACAATGTTTATAGATAGGATCTTGTAAGCGAAGAACTATGGCGGCTTCACTTTAATTATCTACGTTGTCATCAACGTCCCCAAGAAACCTACGCCTGAGCTCACGCGAAGTGTTATTATATATATATATTTTTTTTTTTCATCGAAATCGGTTGAATCGAATGCCAACTACTAGTTCCCTCCCCTCCATAGTGATCTTCACCAAGATAGTTCAAATGATAAATTGCCGGTATATGTCTATATGTACATGTATGTCATCTATTTCTTTGATATAAATTGATCACTTAATATCACCGGCAACCAAAATTATATCGAATATTATTTTTTTTTTTTGTTACGAATGGTATTGTGAACTCAATAATTCTGCTACTGTAGATTCGTGAATCAGAAATGAATATATGGTTTCGTTCAAGTTATTGGTGAATGTTGGTTTATTTCCCAAATATTTGCTTATTTGACTTATTGGTGAGCAAATAAATTATATTTTGACTTCTTGTTAGGTACTCAGGGCACAATCTGTCTGGCGCCCTTACATGTCTTTCTAAATATTTTGTGGACCACACCCATCTCCACTATAACGAGCTAGCCGTGAGTACTCTCGTCTGTCGCGAGACGCACAAACACCATTAATCGAAATCATATCCCCATCGTTTCGATTGAATATACATCGTGGTTTGGCCCTTAAGAGGTAGGTGATAAATTTGGCGCCCAACGTGGGGCCTGTTTTTTTGTTTTGTGTACCGACGCCTACCGACGCCAAGCGTCCCTTTGCTAATATTGGTAATTTCCGATTGGAATTGATTAAAACTGTATACTACTGTATAGAGTCACTATAACCGAGGAGAAATTTGTATAGTTGGGTACCGACGCCTACCGACGCCAAGCGTCGCTTTGCTAATATCGGTAATGTTTGCGTAAAATAGTAGGAATCCTCATATATTTGATATTGAACATCGAATTCTAATATCGTTCAAAATGGAAGGCAAGCTACACGTGAATAGGTTAGAAAAGTTAGAATTACAGTATGAGTTGAAGTGGAGAGGTTTTGATAGTGAAACTATGCAGGTCAAAGATATGCGCCAAGCATTAACGAGTGTCCTAAAGTTGGAGAACGCAGGTACCACTCTAACGTTTCCAAGCTATCCATTTTCGTTTGGTGATGATACCAACTATGTGAAGGGAAAGATAATTGAGTTGAAGCAACTCATCGATAACTTTTCGGATACGGATACTAGTGGAGTGTTCAAAAAGATCACCAGTAAATTAGTACACACCTTTCAGAGAACAGAACGATCAGTTTCAACCAAGGATGAAGAACATTCCTTGAGGTCAGGATTCTTGGTCGAATTGATAGGGCTGCAAAATACCTTGAAGTCAAAAGTCTCGATGCATAAACGACAATCTCAGAACGCGGCAATACCTTTGAATCTTAGTATGATAGTTCCTAATACAAGTAGTCCCATAGGTTCCTCGGACTCCGAAGACGATGATATTGTACATGGGCCAACGAATAACACTGCCTTTCAAGGTATAGGTGGTATCATGCATCCTACTATTGTATCGAAAAGTGTGCCTGTTGTTAAATGGAACCTAACCAAGTTCAGTGGGGATGGAAGATTCTCTTTAGGGGCGTTTTTAGAAACTGTTGAAGAGCTCTGTATTTCGAGAGGTGTCACCAAAGACCAACTTTTTGCTTCAGCAAGTGACTTATTTTCAGGGTCGGCTTTGATCTGGTTCCGTTCTATTCGTTCTAAGGTCTCTACATGGTCACAATTGGTGGATGAACTTAGATTGCAGTTTCAACCAGCTAACTTCAACGAAAGACTTTTCGAGGAAATTCGACACAGAACTCAAGGGCCAAATGAATCCATTGGAATTTACATAGCTGTGATGAACAATATGTTCACCCGTCTCACCGTCCCAATTAGTGATAGTACTAAGTTGAAAGTTTTATTAGAAAATATCACTCCGTTCTATCAGAGTCAGTTGAGTCTAGTGGAGGTGAAATCTGTTGACCACCTCCTCCAATTAGGAAGACAAATTGAGACCAGGAAGCTGACTATCGATTCTTACAACCCCCCTCCAAGAAATAGAAATAATTTGTTGGAACCAGATTTAGCTTTCGTGTATGTACCGTCAGTTTCGTCCATAGGTAATGATTCTTCGGATGGGGCTAATGAGAGACACGACTCTAAGAGACTTTGTTGGAATTGCGGGAGCGATTCTCATCTCTCGTCCAGTTGCGGAAAACCCAGGAAAAGATATTGTTATAGGTGTGGTAGGCCGGATTTTACAAAATATACATGTCCAATGTGCAACAGAGGTAATCAGGGAAACGGACAAGGGAGGCGTTAGTTGATGGCCAGCTTTCGCCTCTGGGTGGTGATGAGGCCAGTAATCCTTTTAGGACAATCATCGATTTTGTTTTCGCACATGCTCGTGGGGATGAACGACCTCATGTGATTGTTTCTATATTCGGTACTGAGATGGTTGGTTTACTCGATAGTGGGGCAAGTCGAAGTGTCTTAGGTGGAAAAGGGTGGAAATTGTTAAAAGATATAGGCTTTTTCGAGTTAGATAAATCTGAGGTTATTCCTGTAACTGTGGCGAACGGTAATAAATGTGAGTGCATAGGTGTGTTACGAGTCCCTGTGAAGCTACGAGATGTAGAGAAAATAATCGACCTACTAGTCGTACCAGATCTCAACCATAATTTGATACTTGGTGTTGATTTCTGGGTCCGCATGGGTATTGTTCCCGACCTTCGCTCTAAGGAGTGGCAATTCTCTGTTGGAGGAAAGGAGGAGATTCCTGATATTTGTTCAATGGTGGCGCTGAACTCCAGAGATCATTTAACCGAAAATCAGGCCGCTCTACTTGATAAAATGATTGAGGAGTACTTTGAGAAAATGGGGAATGAACTAGGGTGTACTAGTTTAGTAAAGCACCGGATTATTCTCAAAGCAAATACAGAACCGATAAAACAACGGTTTTACCCAGCTTCTCCAGCACTACTCAAACACATTGATGCGGAACTTCAGGACATGCTCAGCAAAGACGTCATTGAGCCATCTTCTTCTGCCTGGAGTAGTCCGATTGTAATGGTGAAGAAGAAAGATGATTCTTGGCGCTTCTGTGTGGATTTCAGGAAGGTGAATAGTGTGAGTCAAGGAGATGCCTACCCTCTTCCTATAGTTGCTAGTATATTAGATAGATTGCGGGATGCAAAGTTCCTATCTAGTCTCGATATCAAGTCCGCGTATTGGCAGATTGAAGTTGAGGAGGAATCACGACCTATTACAGCCTTCACCATTCCTGGGCGTGGATTATTCCATTTCAAACGACTTCCCTTTGGTTTGAGTACGGCGCCAGCAACTTGGCAGCGTCTTATTGATAGGGTGTTAGGGGTTGATCTGGAACCGTTCGTCTTCAAATATTTAGACGATATTATTATCACTACCCAAACTTTCGAACAACATTTAGAAGTACTTTCAAAAGTCTTCGACCGTCTCATTGCTACCGGCTTGACTTTAGGACAAGATAAATGTCATTTTTGTCGGAGCGAATTAAGATATTTGGGTTACATAGTGAATGGTCATGGTCTCCATGTAGATCCGTCGAAAGTCGAAGCCATACTTCAAATTCCAACCCCTACTAAAGTTTCTGATGTTCGTAGTCTCATAGGAACTGCCTCTTGGTACCGGAGATTTATACCAAATTTCTCTTCCCTCACTCAACCCCTCACCGAACTCCTCAGAAAGAGTGCGAAATTTCATTGGACGTCTAGACAGGAGGATGCTTTTCGTCAAATTAAAGAACATCTCATTTCGGCTCCAGTCCTGTCCTGTCCTAATTTTGATCTGCCATTCGTCATACAATGTGATGCCAGTGGGTATGGAATTGGGGCTGTCTTAACCCAACATCATCCTGGAGTGGGAGAGAAGGTGGTTTGTTATTTGTCGAGATCTCTCACAAAACAAGAGAGGAAATTTTCTACAACAGAACGCGAGTGCTTAGCTGTCCTGTGGAGCATTGAAAAGCTTAGGCCATATATTGAATGCACCCACTTTTCAGTTGTGACAGACCACTGGTCCTTGTGTTGGCTCAACAATTTGAAGGACCCTAATGGTAGACTCGGTAGGTGGGCTTTAAAACTACAACAATAATCATTTGATTTGATCCACAGAAAAGGCAAGGAACATGTAGTGCCAGATATGCTCTCTCGTTCAGTCCCCATTGTCGATGAAATCGTGGTAAATGATATAATAAGTGTTCAAGGTTCTGAAAAATTTGATAGGTGGTACTCTTCTATGATGGAGAAAGTCCAAAATGATCCTTTTCATTATCCGTCCTGGAAGGTGAGTGACGCTAGGTTATATAAGTATGTTAATGTCAAGAAAATTCCTGGTCTCGATTTCTCTAACGAATGGAAAATAGTAGTACCCAAGAGCAGACGAAAAGAGATTTTATCGAAACATCATGATGATCCTTTGGCAGGGCATCCTGGTGTTTTCAAAACTTATAAAAGAGTTTCTCAGGATTTCTATTGGCCTAAGATGAAATCCGACATTTCATCATATGTCAGGAAATGCAAGATATGTGGTGAAAATAAACCGGAACAGAAAAAACCAGCCGGTCTCTTGGCCCCTCATAAGTTGGTTGACAAACCATTTCAAGTGGTTTCTTGCGACCTCATTGGTCCCCTTCCCAGATCCAATCAGGGTTTCAAATTCATTTTAGTGGTCGTTGACCATCTGAGTAAATTTCCTATCGTTATACCGTTGAGAAACTCAACTTCCAAATTAGTCTGCTCGGCCATAGAAAATCATTTACTTTTGGTCTTTGGTCAGCCGAAAATTCTGATGTGCGATAATGGCTCCCAGCTCGTGTCAGAAAGCTTTCGAAATTTACTTTTATCCTATGGAGTCAAACAGGTTTTCACTCCGAATTATCATCCCCAGGCGAATATCACAGAGAGACAAAATAAAACTCTCGAAACTATGATACGATGTTATATCAAGGAGAACCATAAGGACTGGGATCGACATATTCAACGGTTAGCGTGTGCGATGCGTACGCAGGTCCATGAGGTATTAGGCTACACACCATATTTTGTCGTCTTCGGGAAAGAATTTCCTGTAAATACAGAGCCGGTCGTGGTTAGGGATTGGGAAGGTTTCGAAACAGACAAGACGGTTCTGGCAAGAAAATCCTTCGAATTGCGGACAGAAGCGTTCAAAAAGTTGTATGAAGAGATAAGGATTAGGGTATCCAAGGCAGCTGATAAGAATAAGAAATATTAAGACTTCAGACATAGAGATGTCCAGTACAAGGTAGGAGATAAAGTTTATCGAAGGAACTTTCCCCAATCAAATGTGGCAAAATCTTTCTCGGCTAAACTGGCACCTAAGTTCGTGGGCCCTTTTATAATTTTTCGTAAAATTTCACCTTGGTCATACCAGCTTAAGGACCCTGACGGTAATTTTCGGGGACAATGGCATGTTAAAGATCTGAAGCCTTTTTATGGAGATATAGGAAATGAGGAGGGCACCAACCAAGCCTGTTAGTATTTTCCCTCAGTGATTAGCAATTAGGTAGTATCTGTGGTGTTTAATCTATTCGTTCAATTTTGATTCTTTGCATGATATAATTTTTGAAATTTTGTTACACGAAAATTTCAAATGGGTTGAGGTGGAATTTGTAACAGTCCAATTTGCCTGTTACAACAATATCTATTTCTCGTGGGTTTAAAAGGGTGTAAGTCGAGTTACTCTCTGTCTGAAGATTTGTATATTCCCGTGAACTGTAGACAATTATAAACATATAGTCTTCCTTTTCGACCTTCATGTTCCTAATCATAGAGGTCAGAACGAGTATGATTTCGATTTTAATAAACTCGGTAGCGAGCGAGACAAGAAACAAAAACAAGTACCACTTTTTCTGCGCAATAAAACGATAAATAATGAAACGCTTTCGGATTTTTGGGAAAAAGACAATTTCTAGCAGCGGTGTGCGTATTTGGTGTTGGCGGTCATAACTTACCAAAATCTGGAGACATCTCAACCTTCTTTCGAAGGGATTTAATTTTGGAAGTTATTTTGTTGTTTTGGGAATTGTTTGGCTCTGGGTTATGGTATTCCAGAATTTTGGTTTCCCGAAATAATTTCTCTTTGTGAGGATCATATCTGCCACGCCCACGCTACTACTAGGAAAACTGTGTTTTCACTCCCATCAACATTCAAGGTATGTATCGTAGTTCACGAGTAAATTCTTTCCCCTCAGATTTCTGTTATGCAACAAGAGGAATATCTTTTTGTCTATAATCTTTTTAATTTATTTTTTTGGATTATTACTATTCGAATTCATTATAAACGGTCACTTCATCACTAGCACCGTTCATGTCGCCTGCTGTTCATAAGGTGTTTCATTTCTTTGCAGAGAGATTCTTCATTTCATAAAACACTCATTATATTAGGCCTTCAACCACTATATTATAAGAAAAGAAGAAGGAACGACCCCTTGGCCAGGGTGAGTAATTATTTTTATCAACACGCACCTTTTTCAACTACAATAAAATTTTGGAATATTTATCTTCCACTGAGAAAAATAAAATGTCTTCGTTCGTTTATCAGATTATGGTTTATTTTTTTTCTGTAAGGAAAGCAGTGACAGATTCAAGAAATTTTCTTCAATATGTTGGTAGTTTACATGAGCTCAGTAATTTGTTGACTTCCAGACCGGGCAGTCATTTTGTTTTGTAAATTTTTTTTCTCTTTACTTTCTTTATATTCTCGTGATGTATTTCCACATCCGTATTTTTCGGTGTATCGTATTTTTTTTTATGTTAATTACCCTTTCTAGGGTTGCTATTTCTAATCCTGGTATTCCAACTCAAAGTATTGGATGTTTCCTCGGTTGGATGGCATTTCGGTACCTACAAGATTCGATCGATATATATTTTCGGAGTTGGATGGTTACTGACTGACTGCTGTGGTATACAGGGTGTTCATCCAACATTGGCTGGCCTCAACCACCGCGGGATTGCACGCAAGTTTACTAATACTAATACTATCTATATATAGATACATATATATATAATTTCTCTTCCATTAAATGCATATTGAACAAATTCGTGCTATATAGATACCTATAAGGGTGAACAATGTTTATAGATAGGATCTTGTAAGCGGAGAACTATGGCGGCTTCACTTTAATTATCTACGTTGTCATCAACGTCCCCAAGAAACCTACGCCTGAGCTCACGCGAAGTGTTATTATATATATATATTTTTTTTTTTTCATCGAAATCGGTTGAATCGAATGCCAACTACTAGTTCCCTCCCCTCCATAGTGATCTTCACCAAGATAGTTCAAATGATAAATTGCCGGTATATGTCTATATGTACATGTATGTCATCTATTTCTTTGATATAAATTGATCACTTAATATCACCGGCAACCAAAATTATATCGAATATTATTTTTTTTTTTGTTACGAATGGTATTGTGAACTCAATAATTCTGCTACTGTAGATTCGTGAATCAGAATTGAATATATGGTTTCGTTCAAGTTATTGGTGAATGTTGGTTTATTTCCCAAATATTTGCTTATTTGACTTATTGGTGAGCAAATAAATTATATTTTGACTTCTTGTTAGGTACTCAGGGCACAATCTGTCTGGCGCCCTTACATGTCTTTCTAAATATTTTGTGGACCACACCCATCTCCACTATAACGAGCTAGCCGTGAGTACTCTCGTCTGTCGCGAGACGCACAAACACCATTAATCGAAATCATATCCCCATCGTTTCGATTGAATATACATCGTGGTTTGGCCCTTAAGAGGTAGGTGATAAGTGTATGTTTCTTTTGCGACCAATGCATTGTTGATTCTACGGTGGCCTGGAAAAGATTTGGTTATCAGTAACGTTTGTAGAATTCTAAGAGTATTTGCATTTGGTTAGTGCAATGTAGATAAATTCAACGTACCAATTGTTGTTAACCGTTCTGTTCGATCATTGTTGTCATTTGTTGATGTGTTGACTGTTTGAAGTATCCTCTGTCATGCGGGCCAAGACTACCAATTCCCAGTAATATTATCAGAGTAGAACCATTCGCGCAGAAATTGCGGGTTTGCCAAGCTCATTCCAAGTAATTCCTTGATGTGTGAATTTTATTTTCATGGAAAAGTCAACAGGTGTATCGAAAACACTCTGAAATTCCATGGTGTTTGCGAAGTTAGGGACACGTGAGTCATACGGTTCAGTTTTGGCTGACAACCTCATTTAATTTTTCGTTAAAATTCGTACTTTACTACTAGTCCCATCAATTGGTGAATATTAGTAGGTCTTCTGAAGGAAAGTGGTAGGAGAATGTGAGTATGTCCCTCTGGGACAATTTCGAAGTGAAGTGAGTACTATTCATCAAATATAGTGGGTGTTTGGAATACTTCCAGAAATTCGTGATTTTTCTTTTTCACTGGGTTCTGTTCTGGATGTATTCAAGTTGATTTTGGGAATATTTGACGCCTGTGCATATTGGTATTCTTGTTCGTTTCCCGAAATTTCTCTCGTTACGAGTATTTACACACCATCACACTAGTTGATCGTTTAGGCACGACACCATCATTAAATCAGGTATGTTATCTTTCATTTTATCTCATCCTATAATTTGGCTCACTCACTCACTTTCAGATTTCAATTCATTTTCGATACACTAAGTTGATATTTTCGTATTAATATTTCGTTTTCTATTAATAGATACCATAAAGGCCCTTAGTCGCTTGCAGGACATTCTAACACCCTACTGATGGAGCCCTACCTAATTGGGAACAAAAAAAAAATCAGAAAACCTCTTGCCCAGGGTGAGGAAACCTTTCTTTTAGATTAAATAAGTAATCTGTCTTTTTTTGTTGTTTTGTCGCTATAGTATTCGAAAACTTTTATTTTGTTACGTGGTTACAGCAGTGGAAGTTTTCCTTCATACTGTGTTTGTACTAGATAGATGTTCGTATATCGCTTCAATTTGATGGATTTCAATACCAAAAGTTATTTTTCTTTCATTTTCACAGCTACCGGCCGAGTTACTTTTTATGGAAAAACAAAAATATTGTTGAGTAGTTTTTTTTGTGTCCATTAACCTATTCAAATATTATCTACAATTGATATGGTGTCTATTCTGATTTTTTTAATTCTTGGGACACAGGGTTGCCATGTCTATTATTTCGGGGATTTTTCATAAACTGGCACTTACGAAATTATTATTTTTTTATTGTGGATTCCATGTTACAGTAAATGGAGTGGAAGATCAACAGGGTGTTTGATTTCCACGTTCCTGTTAGATTCGTTTTTTTTTAAAGCTGTATGTGTCTTGGTTATTTTGGGAGACTGCTGATTTGATTCATTTCCACAGGGTTTTTTTTCGTACTGGAGAAATCCTACTATCACCAGCCGTCGCTGAGACATATATACAGGGTGAATGCATGTTAAGGCGAGTTTACATGATGACTCAGTAGTACCATATACAGGGTGACCCATGCCCATCATAGAGTACCTGCTGCAGTGAGCGAGTCCAAGGATCAGGATAGCACGCAAGTTTTCAACTGCAATTACATTCTTGGCTTCTCCTTCATCCATCGTTTTGTCGGGCAATACAATATTCTCTGCTATTTATATATTTTTTTTGTACAGCGCAAATTAAGCTTCACATTTTGAGGTTAACCATTAGTTGGTTACATAATTTCGCGCATGCGCCTGTGCCCAAGCGACGCTTGTTTTTTTGGTCTGCCTAATTCCTGCGTTCTGAAAAATTGCATGAAAGTTCGTTCTTACTCAAAGCTTGCATGAATATTATTATTTCCTAATGATGGTTTCTGTTTTATGATTTAGGTATTCTAGTTACACTTATGATTCATGCTTCATGAGTTCTGCTTTATGATTTAGGTTTATGAGTTTTGTACTTATGATATATGCCTATTGACCTCTACTGTGCGTACCTTTTCATTATGCTCATTTACTACTGGCATGATATGACTCTTCAATTATAATTGTGGGATTTTGTGACGACATGAAATGTTTATCATGCTCCAGGCCTTCTGACAAAATAAACTTTCAATATGACAAATGTAAGATTCACCATTGTGTAGAATGCTTTGCCCTCACTGCTTCTGAAGTCAAAGTGATGCAACTGAAGACTAATCAAGTATTAATCCTGGTTTGTAAAAAATGTGCAGATGAACCAACGCCAAATTTGAATGTCAAAATGGAATCCATGGAAACTCTAATTCTGGAAGAACTCAAAAAAATGAACAAAACTGTGGTAACGCAAAACGAAGAAATTTAACTACAGGGTGAAATAATAAATAAACTGATGCAAGAAACAGCAAAAAAATATGAAAATACCTATGCAGCAGCTGCATCTAGGAGTACAGAACAATAGTGATTAAAGAGAAACAAGACAGCAATCTAACAAAAAATGATCTGAAAGACGCAATTGATTCAAAAAAATCAGCAATGGCCACCGAAAACATCAGGGAAGGAAAAGAGGGAACAGTTATCATAAATTGTAGTAATACAAATATGAAGGCAAAAATAAAACAAAAAGTGGAAACAGAACATGGAAACAAGTACAGCATCAAGGACGGGGTACAAAAAAATCCAAGAATAATCATTCGTGGAGTGGAAGAAGAACTTATTGATGGGGAAGATGAGTCTATCATTGATTGTTTGGTGGAACAAAACGACTTAGACATCTCATAAACGCCAGTCCTACAAATAGTGTCTAAATATAAACAGAAAGATAAAAAAATTAGGGAAACATAATTCTTACCCTGGATGTTGAACTGAAAGATAAAATCTGTCAAATGGAAAAACTAAACATTGGATGGCGAAGGTGTATGACCCATGAATATTTCTCAATAATGAGATGTTATCAATGTGCAAGGTATGGACATAAAGCAAGTGAAGGCAAAAATAACGTTGCTTGTTATAAATGTGCTGGGCCTCATAAAACGAAGGAATGTGTTAGTGAGACCTTGAAATGTACCAATTGTGATAAAACAAACAAAAGACTGAAAAAATCTCTGCAATACAACCACTCCACTGCTGGTCCAGAGTGTCCATGTCTCAAGAGAATTTTAGGGTTGGAAGCTAATAAAACTAAGCATTCCTAGCAATCACCGATTTGGAAGCTGCAGATATGACTGGGGTCAAAATATCTCTTTATCATCAAAATGTAGAAGGTATTTCAAACTGTATAAATAACATTGCAGTGATAGCTGATGAATTGAAAGTGAATCTTATTGCGGTCACCGAACACTGGCAATCTTCAAGTAGTATAGAGCCATACCAAATAGAGAATTTCAACCTGGTGTCATCATTCTGTCGATCTGAAGAAAGTGCGCATGGAGGTTTTGCTCTTTATGCTCATAACTCTCTCAAACCCTTTCAAAGACATGATATCAATTCTATTAGTGAGGAATATGTGTTTGAATGCTCTGCAGTGGAATTTAGGGTCAAAAACACTTATTATGTTATATGTGTCGTGTATAAACCTACGGCAACAAATTTAACTTGCTTCGTAGATAAATTGGACAAATTATTGGAAATAGCCACGGAAGTCAGTAATAGTTGCCGGAGATTTCAACATCAACATGTTACCAACTGCAAAAAAATTGAAAAATAGAGTTAGTATAAATAACCTTCTGAATTGTTATAATATGAGAGCAGAAATTCAAGAACCAACAAGAGTCACCAAACATAGCTCAACCTGTTCAGACAATATCCCTGTTTCTAATCTATTGATATGTCAGTCTAAAGTACTCAATACAAACATATCAGATCCTGATGCTTACAACCTCCAAACATTCAAGAAAAATTCCAACACCTTCCTTCTTTCCCGAAATTCCACCGCTGGCTAACACGATGTTCCTCGAACATCATAGGTTTCCCTTTCGTGTTGTCCACAGATAAAAAAAAAAAAAAAAAAAAAACCATGGTCAACATGTATGTATAAATATAGATAGTAGAAACTCCCAAACTTATGAGTACAAAAGATTTTTTGGAACAAAAAAATTATAAACGATTATTCTTACTGCTAGAAAATGAAACTTGGTTTTCGGTTTATGATGCCCGACTGGTGGATGAAATGTACAATAGTTTTATCTTTTCACTTTCAGGATTTTTTAATATCGCTATTCCGTTAAAAAGGGTCAGAGTAACCAAAAACTCAAAACCAATATGGATGACACAAAATATTTTAGATGCTAAAAATACTTTAAACCTCTGCTCAGAACTTTACCAGCACAACCAAATATCAAAACAAGTTTTCATTGACTATAAGCTGTCATATTCCAATCTACTTTTGAACAAGAAAAAAATACTATGGTGAGAAGATTTCACAGTCAGATAATAAAACCAAAACTGTCTGGAGTATTGTTAATACTGAAACGGGCAAAAAAAGAATCTAAATCAAGTTTCGATAGCATTAAAAATGAAAATGACGAATTGATAACATCACCAAAACAGGCAAGTAATCTTTTCAATCAATATTTCACGACAGTGGTAGCACAAATGGTAGAGGATGGCCCTAAACATATTGATGTACATCAAAGAAATATAAGAGAAAATCTCAACTCTATATATTTGTCAGAAGTCACACAAGAAGAAATTTTAGAGATTATATCCTGCATGAAATACAAGTACTCTTCAGGTGATAATAATATAAGTAATGTCTTGCTAAAAAAATTGGAAAATTCATAGTGGAGCCGATAACCTATATCCTTAATGAATCATTTAGATTTGGTGTATTTCCCTCTAGACTGAAAGCAGCAAAAAGGGGACCCGCACCTAATTGAAAATCATCGTCCCATAAGCATGCTCTCTAGGTTTTCAAAACTCTTTGAAATTGTAATGTGCAGACGAATAATCCCCTTTTTGAATCTGAATAATATAATTGCTAGTTGTCACCATGGTTTTCAGGCAGGTAAATCCTCCACAACAGCGATATTTTCTTTTACGGTAAAAGTACTCAGCTTTTTAGACCAGGGTTTGATTGTGCATGGTATTTTTCTGAACCTCTCCAAGGCGTTCGACTGTGTCAATCATGAACTGCTTCCGAGCAAAATGGAAAAAATTGGTATTCGCGGCGTAGCAAATAATTGGTTCAGATCATATCTTACTGGTAGAACACAAAAGGTTATCATACGAAATGGTTACACTGAGCATTTTTCAGAAGATGCAGCTATAAATTTAGGAATACCTCAGGGCAGTGTACTTGGTCCAATCCTGTTCATACTATATGTCAATGATATGCCAAACCTGGTAAATGATCCTCACATTTTATTAACCAACTATGCCGACAATACTAATAGCAGAAGAGCAGTATGAGGATCTATGTAAAAAAATAATTGGTATTACAAAAAACATTGCTCACTGGTTTGAAAATAACGCCCCAAATAACTAATGCTGTCTTGTTTAGACATAGTCGAAATATCAAACATTTTCCCTCCCAAATCCTCTTAAATGATATAGAAATAACTTATAATGCTAGCACGAAGTTCCTTGGAATCACCATTGATCAACACATGAATTGGATAAATCATGTACAACTATTATGTGGCAAACTGAATAGATCCTGTTACTGTCTCAAAGAACTAAGAAAAGTTGTTGATAGCAATACGCTACTAACAGCATTTCTATTCATCAATGAGCTATGGAATATTATTCTGGGGGGGGGGGGGGGGGTTACATTATCAGGAGGTTTTTACTGTACAAAATAGAGCAACAAGAATATCATGTGGCCTGAAATTTGGTGACTCTTGTAGGGAGCATTTCAGAAAATTAAATCTATTAAACATTACCTGCAGTGTATGTACTTGAATGTCTTAATTTTGTCTAGGAAAACAAGCACTTGTTCGATAACTATGTCAATGTGAATACCTATACAACTAGAAATAAATACATGTTTTGTTATCCTCTCCATACAACCTGCTCTCTCATGGAAAAAGGTTGTCTCTATAAGTGTCTAGGATTACATAATTTATTACCAAACAACATAAAGGAAATAAAAACTTTTGTTAGTTTTAAGAAAGTAATTAAGAAACCATTAGTCACTGCAGAGCCCTATCTATTGGAAGATATAAATCAAATGACATTCACTTAGTTGACATTTTTTTAATGTAGTTTGAAATTACCTGTTCCAATGTATTTTTTTTTCTTTTCTATTTTTATGCTTGTCTAGGGACCAGTAAATTCTTTTTCAGAATATGGCTGGTTCCGTGGGTTCTATCGGGTTTTCCTGCGGATATTATAGCAAATGCACCATAATTTAATTCAGCACAATTAAAGTCGTCCCGGTGCGCGGTAACTGAAATGTTTTTTTTCTGTGTTGTCCACAGATAAAAAAAGTCTTTAGGCAAATTTGACTTGTACCACACACAATTATTATAGTTCCCTGTAATAACATGCTGCTATTGGTATTCAATAAATTCTTTCTTTCTTTCTCTCTCACCGGATATCTACCACTATCAAGTTAGTGTTGTATCATTACAGCATTCTCATATGGCTTTGGATATATATTTTTTTGTTGTTTGCTATATTTATAGCCGTGAAATTTGAATATATCTGTATTTTGATTATTTGTTTGTTTACTCTCATTCGGTATATTTGGAAAGAAATCCTGTGGGTATTTGAACGGGGTAAATATACCTGGCGCCCTTATTACCACCACTGCGTCAGTGAAATCACATAACAACCCCTCTATCTCCACTAGAGCGAGCGGCAAATCCCCACTAGTCTTTGTGAAGATTGTGGGCTAGTAACAACTAGAATTTGAGGTTACAAACTTCCTTTCTTGAGTTAGAAATGAGAGAGTTATTCGGAGAAAATAGTTTAAATTGGTATATCCAACAGGATTCCTACAGGTTCATTATATGTGCAATCAGGTTATCTTAAATTATTGTGGACATAAGTTTCATGCTGTCCCAGACTCTCAAGTGACAAAATTCATTCTCATTCTTTAATATTCAAATTATCAATTATTTGCAAAGAGAGTGAGTGAAAATTATGAGACTTGAGAATATTAAACAGCATGAGAGTTATGTCCACAAGGGTTCATGATAACTTGATTGAACACACTACATCTGTAGTGTGTTGAGTGTGTTATGAGTTATACTGATGTGTAACTGAGTAACATTTGTATTCTGAAATTGATAATGAATATATGTAATTAGAAGATATTTTGAGAATGCAACTATAATTTGTTCGACAACTTGGTTGCCACAAAAAATGACAATAGTTTGCTCATATAACTGAGTTTATAACTTCAATAATGCGATGGTGTTGATTTGATTTCGAACAAGCTATAGGTATATAATAATAATCTTTATTATTCCCAAGAAACATGTTTATAACAGGAAACAGATAACATAAATATGAACAACAAAATATATAACAATATAAATTCATAAAATTTGAAGAAAATAAATGAATCCATTTCCTCTCAGCAAGTTAGCATGGCTGTCCTGGAAGCCAAGTCACGTACGATCATGAGAAATCTTCAACAAAATCAAAGTTCACAAGCAGAGATCCTAGAACCGCCTAATAACGAATGGTCCCAAGGACCAAGAAAAAGAATTCTTAGTTGGCAAAACCGAAACAGCATGTCAAGTTGAGACGGTTCCTAAGCTGACATACCTGCATGTAACAAGACTCAAACCAACAACTAAACCAGAAGAATTGAAAGATTTTCTACAAGCACATTTTGATGGCGTCAACTGTGAAACTCATCTATCAATCTATCAAAACAACCAGAAATATATGCATCCATGAAGGTGACTATAAGGCAGGAACAACTAAAAACTGCATGGCGAAGAGAAATCTGGCCAAATGGCGCATTAGTTTCGTTTTTTATGAAGAAAGGTACGACAACAAGGGCGTTGGGTCCCCAGCCTCAGAATTCGTAAGCAGTTTCAACTCAGACTCCAGTGAATACCCATTAACAAAACATACAACCTCTAACTTACTAAGTAGAAACACCCTAAGACTTATTTCAGTAAATACCCAGTCAATGAAAAACAAAATCAATCGCATTGAAGTAGTTTTGAAACGTGATAAGCCAGACATTTTCTGTGTATCTGAGTGTTGGTGTGAGATTGATTCACTGGACTCTATAAATCTCAGTGGTTATAAAATAGCAAATACATATTCTACAAAACTCCATGTTGGTACTCTTATATACACCAGACAATCACTCCCAATCAAAAGGATACCTTTTCTGAAAAACTTAGCTGAGGATGAGCATTTTGAATGCTGTGGAGTATCCTTTGAAATGAAAAACGCCACATTCTACTTACTTAATGTTTACAAATCACCAAATGGCAACCTAGAAGTGTTCATAGAAAAAATGTCTAATATTTTAACAAAAGTGATAAACCGTTACAACTATGAGGTGATTTCTGGCGATTTTAATGTGAATATTCTAAAAGAATCTCATGATAAAATAATGTTTGAAGATTTTATAGGAAGTTTTAAATTATCCTGTCAAAACAAAGAGCCTACAAGAGTTGCCAAAGACAAAAATGGTCATATTTCAAAATCTAAAATTGACTATTTCCTGATTCACCCTTCAATCCAGTATGAAGAGTCAGTTGTTGATCTACAACTGGGTGACCATTTCGGTGTCGATATCAAGTTTGATCATATCAGGATACCGGAAAATATCGATAATAATGATACAACACACACATTCAGAAACCTATCCAACTCAAACTTATTGTACCTATCAGTGAAAATGGAAAATTAATATTTTGCTTGAGATATTTAACTTTCAAAATGATATTGATTAAGCTTTTGCGACTTTTATTAATGCATTAATATATTTCATGGATTTGACTTGCCCAATGGTAACAAAAAAATTTAAACATTCGAACTTCCCAGTGAAATGGATTACAAATGAGATTGTGAAGATGGGAGATGATTTGAAGAATCTATTCTGGTTGTCAAAAAACACCTCTGATACAATTATTCTACAAAACTATAAGACACAGAAGAAACGGTACATAAAAAAAGTTAATGAGACAAATATGACTTCTTTTCAGTGTTCTCTAGATGATAAAACTCCCCAACAAAAACAAAAACTCATATGGAAAATGGTGAATACAAAAATGATCCAGTCAATTCAAATCAGGGAAAATATTATCCATAACAAAAAATATATGGCAAATGCATTTGTCGAACATTTCGCATCATGCGCTAGCATTGCTATAGGTGAACATTTTCCTAATAGTATATTTAGAAACATACACCACCATGTATATTCATGATACTTTTCACTCAAAACAACCAATACAGTAGGAGTTGATTGTATCCCTACAAAAGTTATAAAACATATCAGTCATTATATCGCTGACCCTCTGGCATACTTGATAAATCAATCCGTGACACTAAAAAAATTTCCACTGGATCTTAAACTTGGTGTTGTCACACCAGTTTTCGAGAAAGGTAACCAACTTTCCTTAGAGAATTATAGACCAATCATAGTTACTACAATACTTTGCAAGGTTATCGAAAAATCCATCTACAAACACATGCTATCATTTTTACACGATTTCAATGTCATTACAAACCATCAACATGGATTTCTACCTGACAGATCAACAGAAAGTGCAACAACCGGATTCTCCAATTACATTCATAGTCCACTTGATAGAAAGAGGTATGTAGGTGCACTTTTTTTTGATCTGTCAAAGGCATTTGACTGTATTGATATATCAATCATAGAGAATAAACTGTATGCACTAGGTTTTAGAGGTGTATTTCTGTGCTGGCTTTCTTCATATCTAAAACAGAAAAATATGTGTGAAAGTTGATAATAACAGGTCGGAATTTCGAGATGTTGAGCGAGGTGTTCAACAAGGATCTGTCCTTGGCCCTCTTTTATTTTTATTATATGTAAATGATATTCCTGTACATACTGAAGCAGATTATGCTGTATTATATGCAGATGACACCACTCTGGCAGCAGATGGTGAATCCCCTACTGAACTTGCTCATAAACTCAACAGATTGGCTGAAAATTTTACCATATGGTGCAAAAAAAACTCGCTGATCTTGAATTCCACTAAAACTGTAGCTATGCAATTCTCTTCTAGAAATCAACTAACGAGTCAATTCACTGTGAACGTGGAAAGGGAAGTTATTCACCCATCTGTTGCAACAAAATTTTTGGGTGTAATGCTAGACAGTAATCTAAGCTGGGCCTCTAATATTGACTCTGTCTGTAAAAAGCTCAACAGTGCGTACAATGCCATATTACAACTCAAAAATATACTTCATCCGAAACAGCTTCTACAAGTTTATTACTCACTCGTCTACTCTCATATATCATATCATATTGTCTTATGGGGAAATGCACCAAGTGCATACCGAGTCATCATCATGCAAAAAAAATTGGACTCCCAACAAACATACAGAGAACACTTTAGAAACCATAAAATCTTAACATTTCCTTCAATATATATCTACAAATGTATTCTATATAATAAGAATCATTACACTGAATTTCCTAAAAACCAAGACAATACATGGCTAACAATTTTGCGTCCCTAAACATTCAACTACCCTATACGAGCAGAGTCCGCAGTATAATGGAATGAAATTCTTCAATCATCTCTCACTATCCATGAAAACCATGAATGACCAAAATCTTTTCAAAACAGCTCTCAAGAACTTTCTAATTGAGAAGTGTGTATATATAATTTCTAATGATTTTATGTGCTGAGTCAATGTTTTGCATACTGCAATATTGAATTTTGATTTTTATCTTTATGTATTTTTGTAATTTTGTAGCTATAATCCTGACATGTCTTATATCATTCTGTGTGATCTTGAAAGATGAATAAATTTTATTATCATTATTATTTATTAATTCACAATGATATATTGATTATTAGTTGGAAAGAATGTTCAAATACAAAAGGCTTATGTTTTCTCTGTACTATCTTTGGTGATTCTAAACAAATAATTGAGCATTGAAAATAATTTCAATTAGGGTTTGCATTTTTTCCAAACTAGAAAAAAATCATTTTGATGCTTGATCTGATTGATTGATTATTCCAGGGTTAAACCAAATGACATTCAGTAGGCATCCAAAAAATCGTACTGAGAAGTTAAATGAGTTATTTTTTTCAGGGTATTCTGTTTTTGAGATGCTCCACCAAAAAATTCCATTTATTTGAGTTTTATTCCTTGCACAAAATGAAAATATTTCAGAAATCGCTGCAATGGAACGTTTTTCTCAGGGTTAAGAGGGTAGATTCTAGCCGTTTCGGATAGGAACCAGCCAGTCACGACACAGAATTTCAGCAATCTACAGGCTTTATTTTCTGGGACTCCTACTGTCGTTACATACAGGGTGTTCTTACTTCGCTAACTGAAATTCGACTAAGTTAATATAGGCACACATGGCCGCTAAATAAAGGGTAAGTTATATTGAATATTGAATAAATAATACTATGATCGAGAACAAAAATCATATGATACTGATTTAAATATAAAGTAAATCTACAAAATTTCACATTGAACACGTGAGCCCTTATAAAGGTATACATACATGGACCATGTGGACATCTATTTCACAGCTATATAAAAAAAATAAATCATAAAAAAAACACACTACAAAAGCATATATCACCTGAAATTCGACCAGGCCACAAGAACGAAGGGTTTTCGTAAACTGAGCACCCTATAAGGTTCGAATTTTCAATTATTGAAGTTGTATGGTGGTGTAAGTGGCTACTGAAAACGGGTTGTGATCATGCCCATAGTGGAATGGCGAAAAGAAACCATGAAATCCTTATCGTGCGCTCAACCACTTTTTTCGCAGATGTGAATAGTAAAAACAAATCATCCTCCCACGCTCACGATACAACAAAATAGGTAATGGATTGACGTGCCCTTCTAAGTATGCAACCCTAACAACTCGCAATAGCTGCGTGAGTGGCCTAACTCTGAGGGGACCTCGATGCACCATACCGGACGCTGCCTCTAACTCAATCTGTAAGTGAACTCATTTTCCGACAGATGGCGCTAGGAGGGTAAAAGCAAAATATTCCGATTATATTCTCGAATGTGAGATGTTTACAAGTCGAATGACTTATACGAAAATAACGAAAAAAGAAAGGCATCATGGATGATGGATGAGTTTATCCGAGTGTTGACCTATTTTGGTCGTGCTACATCGCTGATGTCAATCCTAACAAATCATATCATTTGGTGAATGAGATCTTCCATAGGAGTGACAAATGTACAGGATTTTTTTATGAGAAAGTAATATTCATCGATTTTCCGCTTCTTAAGTACTTGTTCTGATATCACCAGAAGATACTATAAAGAAACATGTAGGTATTCATTTTTAATGAGTTCATTGAATTTTCATATGTGCATTAAATTATTTTTTTTATATTCTTTTTTGTATGAGTCATTTACAAAAATGAATATGTGTTGAGTTATTTTCGTGTAAAATCGTTGTAAAAATTCTGTTCTGTGAGATGATATTTTTTGTTCTTACCTTGTTGTGTTTTCTCTTACCGAAGCTTACTTGCTTTTAATGCAATTGTAACCCTTCTGGTATAACTTCACTGTCACGACATTTCAATGTAGATATTTCCAAGTTTTCCGAAACAACTCATATAAAAAAGAAAATGACAAAAATAAATCAGCCCGGCTTTCGTTACCACTCGGTACATGTTCATTAGATCAAAATACTACCAAGGAAAATATATCTGAAAGCGATAATAGAGATGAAAATCATTCAGATAAGGAGAATGATTTATTGGTGATTGATGGAGAGGAAAGTATTACAATGCCAGACAACTCTCATGACGATATTTCAGAAGATGATACGAGAATCTGAAACGTGAATCCTCCCTATATATAAATGAATTGATTTGTTCAGTTTTATGTTGATTTTGTTTTAGTTGTTTTGTTGTTGTATTATTGTTTTTCATTTACAAGAATATTTTATTTATTTAGTTATGGTTGACAAACATTTTTGTGTGAAATTTTCGTAGACAATATGATGTGACTCCAGATTTCATTTCATTCTTTAGTTTTAATATTGATTATTGATAGTTTTGAGGAAAAGTGAATAACTTATAAGGAAAAGTGAATAACTTATAAGTCTTATCTTATCTTGAATGGTGGACAATGCATCTTTCCAGATTTCATTTCATTCTTTAGTTTTAATTTTGATTATTGATAGTTTTGAGGAAAAGTGAACAACTTATAAGTCTTGTTACGGTTTTATTTTGCATTATGAATGCACTAGGATTGTTATGTTGGAATTATTGAATTTCGTGTAAGTATCAGATCGATGTCACACTCTGTATCATGTTTATCACGCTATATGATAACTTCATGTTGTGTTATATTGTGAACTATTTTCCCTGTATTCTGCCTCACCGTACTCACCTTATTTAATATAATTTCGCAAACATGAGATCGGTAGGATGTCCAAATATAATGATCCATCATTGTTTACATTTTAGGCCCGGTTTCACCAACGGGTTTAATCTCAGTTTTGGAGTTAACTGGCAGATTTAATCGCCATGACTAATTCGAATGGTTTCACCATACCAGAATCAAAGATTATCTCGAATAATCGAGATTATTTCTTAACTGGCAATTTTTCATCAGATTAACGGAAATAATCGCCCGTTATCTTTCATCTGTCATAGAAAATGAAAAGTAAGGTTATTTAAGTTGTGCTATGTTTTGGTTGTGAGTTGTGTTGATGTTTTTTATATATGAGATAATGGCAGCTTTACATCGATTATATGATCTTGCTTTCGAAGACGATGAAGATGATGAGTTTTTGGTGCGACGTCCCCGTTGGATACGAGAGAGAGAAGATTACTTCAACAATTTAGATGATATAGACTTTGCAGTGAGATTCAGACTCTCAAAAGAAGCGGCTATCCAAGTTTTGGAATCTATAGAGGACCAATTGGAACACCCAAGTGACCGGTGAGTACCTATAAGTAAATAAATACATCATGAATTCAGTTCAATGTATCAACCAAATTCATCAAATATGTATACCTTCATTTATGTTTCAGGAATAATTCAATCTCACCAATTAATCAGTTGCTGTGTACTTTGCGGTATTATGCTACTGGTTGTCATCAATTGACTGCTGCAGACTTTGGAGGCTTCAGCAAATCTACTGCACATAGAATAATTCACAGAGTCAGTGCAGCCATAGCCACATTGCTACCTCTGCATATCACCTTTCCAGACACACAGGAGGAAAGGCGCAGGATACAAATGAATTTTTTTAGAATTGCTAGTTTTCCAAGAGTACTAGGTGCCATTGACTGTACACATGTCAAAATCCAAACTCCAGGTATAATAAATTTACTTTTTCCCAAAGTACTTTGAAATACCTAGTCTGTCTAGGAATTCTCTGTACCTATTGTGGTCACTTCATTATCTTATTTACTGATACACAAATTGGAAACATTACAAACTGTATACTTCTTCATGTATATAAATGATTCACAGTATTTTGATTTATCTCAGGTTGTATAAAAAAATTCACCCAAACCAGAATTTTTCAGACATCCTGTGTGACTTTAATTCAAGTCGATATTTCTCATAGGTGGACCCAATGCTGAGTTATTCCGCAATAGAAAGGGCTTTTTTTCTTTGAATGTTCAAGGAATATGTAATGCCAAACTGGAATTCACAGATATTGTTGCAAGGTGGCCTGGAAGTACTCATGATGACTCTTTTTGATCAGTGTGAAACTGCAGCTGAACAACTCTACAATGAGTCTATCATTAGGACTAGAACTCCTGTTGAGAGACTATTTGGTGTTTGGAAAAGGCGTTTCCCTGTCTTGGCTTTGGGAATTCGAGTGAAGCTAGATAAAGCTTTTCCTATAATTGTGGCTACTGCAGTACTCCTTAATATTTTGCGGCGAAGAGGGGAAGAAATACCACCAGATGACCCTGAGTTGGAGCTGCCTGCTCCATGGGATGTGCTTTTAGCCCAAGAGGATATAGAGCATGACCCTATGAGGCAAGGGCTTCCTAGACGGGAAAACCCTAATTTCCGTGTGAGACGTAACATTGTCAATCAGTACTTCACAAGGTTTGGTTTCTTATTAGTTCAGTGTTCTCTTATAATAGAATTTTCTCTTGTTTTTTTCCTATTCAGAGGTATATAGTTTTTTGCATAAAACAACTAGTTTCGATCTATAACAAAAAAGTTAAGGGAGAATTCCAATTCAAGAGGCACACCTTGTTGACTCTGTACCTTTCTGTTTAAAGGGACTCATTTCTTTTTTTTTCAAGGCTTGTAGCAGTTGAGAGGCAACAGAGGGAGGCTGAAGAAGGTCAATAAATTCTAGTAAGCAAGCAGCTGAATAATATTCCTAAAAAATGTATATACACAAATTGTACAAATAATTATATACATACATAGCAAAAAAGCCATTTTTTTCCTTTCAGCCTCCAACCTGAACAAAATCTTAATTTGAAATATATGATATAAGATATGGAATGCAAAGAAATATATTATCATCCAAATATGTTTATTGAAAATTGAAAAATATTTCACTATAAAAACAACTCAACATTGCCATGAAGACAAAAACACTCTACAAATACCTAGTTCTAGTAGGAACATCACTATTATAATATCATTCACAAACTTTTTTTTCAAATTGTCTATCCATTTTTCCACTAGTGATAATAAATTTAAAGAACTGAAATGAACAAAAACAATCTTCACATAACTTAAACAAACTTGGGAGGTTATGAATATGTCGTCATTTGTCAGAGCACTCACAGAACGCCAATTTTCCACAAGATATTAGTGATCCATGGCTATTCTACACTGTTGCCTTGTCAATTCTAAGTTTTAATCCCGTTTAGCTAAACGTGCCCTTGGAAGGATGATATTTACTTCAAGAAACTGCTACGACGATAATCGAGATTAAATCCTCGGTTTAACATAAACGTAGCTTACCTGAACTGAGATTATATCACCACTGGTGAAACCCGGCCTTAATGATTAAATCAATCGTCGATCGATTTCTGACAATTGACAGCCAGTAATCGGTGACAGATGGGAGGTGAATATTTTCATAGCACAGAATACGGAATACCTTCTGACCCGAGATATGATGAATAGTGCGTCATCGACATTTCAGTCCTGGTCCTAAGAACACGAACGGTACGAAACCGTAACTTTTCCCTCAGCTGCAACACGAATGAGTTTGTTTTCGGATGTTTATTAATATGGTGTGATTACTGATCTGATTTCGTTCCTCGAATATATGTTCCATATGAATATCAATTCAGTTTGGGGCCTAAGGTATTGTCTTAATGGTTTTCACACATTGTAAATGATTGGTAGATCCTGGCTCACGATGAACATTTTCTTGGATAATGTTACACTCGAAGTCTGCTCACACCATCTTAATAATCAACTGAGCGCCAGCCAACAGTTATTGCGAACCGACTGTCTCTGCGCCGTCGTTTAATTTTGATGTCACTTAACTATTTTCACGTATTATTATGGAATACATTTAGTGATTCAGCCCATTTTCCAGTTCGTGGATTGATGATTCATTCATCGCTGTTTATTTTGTTTGATAAAAGAGTAACTATTCTGTTGTCAGTCATTTAATCTTCTTCTTCTGAAAATGACAGTGATGACATATTTCATCTGTCGGATATAGGACTGACGTTTCAATTTGGCTCCTGTTGATTCGTCCCTTTTGTACTTGTTCATGGAGTGAATGGCTGAGTGAAATCATCTCTGTCGAATTTTTCGATCATCTCCGTATGGATTTAGAGAATTTCAACGTTATTTGATTCATTACATATTGGACCATTATTGGATGTTTGTATTTTGAATGAAATCATATTTTCTGCTGTGCAGGATTTAAAGGCCATGGTAAGTTTTTTTGGAGGTTATATCTCCAGACCTGTAAGTTCCTTTTATAACTTTAGAGCTCCTGTCTTGTCTATTCAGCAAGTCAACTAGTACAATTGTGGAAATAAATCAGACGGTGATAATTCACAACATCGGAATCGCCAGATTAAACCCTCAGCCATAAAAGAGGTTATTAACATCTTTGTCAGTCAGCATTGTCATCGTACAATCCGTTGAAGTGAATTCAGACTAGTATTGTTTATTTTTAGGGTCCTCCCCGTTCCCAGTCCCTGTTCTTGGTCCTTTTGTTTGGCCGTTGGCCTTAGTTATTGGTAACTCCTGCCAGGGAGCTGTGTGTATTCCTGCTAGTATTTCTCCTGGACCATAGACTGTTGCGGGTACCTATCTTCTACGTTTACTCTACCTGTCTACAATTTTCCAAATTGGTCAACACCTTTTGAGACTACCTGCGATTTTCGGCTGTGTCTACGACGCCCGCAGTCTTCCAGTTGATTGCCTTGACCAACTAGCAGAGGGATTCAATCATAATATGTAACACTATAGGAGCTCCACTGAGCATTCAGATAAGTCTGATATCTTTTAAAACATGAGGGAGTGCCCCAAATGTCTAACTTCCCATATTGGATTGTAAGCTATCCCCGTGACGTCACATGTATAGTCCCTTTTTATGACATTCCCCATAGTTGCCTAACATTCGTATACAGGGCTCTGTCTGAAATTTGAATGCTCCATTGAGTGCCCGCCTCATATACTTATATCTGGTGTTACCATAACATATATACCATAACATACCATAACATATCCGAATACATAGTTCTTAAGGTATATGACTGTTATTTCTTCATTAACTAACCCCAGGGTACCTACGTGTATAGTTTACCAAGTGATTTGTGAAGTATTGACTTTAACCACCCTGCACCCTTTCATCAGGGTGGTTTCTGATTTTGACTAGCAAAAAATCAGTGGCGCACCGGAAAATTTACCCCTTTTATTATATCTTGTTATTCATATAATTTAAAAATTTATGAACCGTACCCACGCCCTACTGAGCAGCTGGGAGAATTAGTGGCGAGTACTATCTTCCGCATGAACCCTGCTTACCGAAATCTTGCCCCTAACAGTCTTATCTTATCTTGAATGGTGGACAATGTATCTTTCCGGCTGGAAAGTGATAGTGAGTGAAGGAAAGATATAATATTAGTCATGAATGTTTTCAATTTATCAATAATAGCATAAAAGAAGTATACAATTTGAAGAGAAAAAAATATGGGATTGCTGATTGTATGGAAACGGTCTTATATCTCAGGACCGAAATTTATGTTATGTTACACAAGTTACCCATTTTCACACTGTAGACCAATCCTTTTTTCAACAAGATCCCATTTTTCATTTATCTTGCCATTGAAACCTGATTATGAATGTATCTCCAAAAAACAGTGTATTCTCATAAAGTTCGTAAAGAATTTGGCATTAGGAACTCATAATAGATATATACGCATAGGGTAGAGTGGGGGAATATCAGCCCCTTAAGGAAATTGTAGAATATCTCAGATATTTTAATGACTTTGAAAGGAACTAGGAGGTACAAATGAAAGATTAGGCGTTCGGGAACGAAAAACAATTCAATTTGGCATGAAAAAAAAAACAAATATAAGGAAACACATTTTTTTTTTAAATATATAAGTGGCCGACATTACCCCGCAGCTTTGGGGTAATAGCAGCCGGGGGCCGCCATCACCCATAAATTCTGTTCACTGGCAGAAATCGCATACATAGGTTTTCTTTGTTTCTCCGTTGGTGCAATCCTTGTGAGCCATCCAGAACAGTTGACACATCTTAGCCAGAGTTCCCGGTTTTTTCCGAATTCTCCGCAAATAATACAAATGTCCTCGTTTACTTCGGTATCTGACTTTTCTTCTTCCTCCTCACAATCATGATAGGTAACCTTTATTTTCTTTCTCAGCTCTGTTTTTTTTACGGTAATGTTAGTGCTTTTTCTCTCTAATGCTCTCATCTCATCAGAGCTACCGAAAACCTGTTTTTTTAACCCTCTTTACTTTCTGTTGTTCTACATCTTGATTCGACTTCTGCATCTTTTTCTGTTTTACATTTTCTTTTTCCTCCAGAATTTTCTTCATCGGAGTAGACGTGAATATTTGGGAGTGTTGCTTTCTTCCGCCTCTTTTTTCTTGTTCTTCATTATTAGTTTTGGAGCATCCAGGAATTGGTATTATTTCTCTAAATGATGTATTCTGCTTCATTTCTATTTCTTGCCTGTTTGTCTCTATTCTTTGTTCTCTCATTTCTTCTTCCCTTTCTTCTGTTCTATTCTCTTCCATTTGTTCATTACTAGAAATTGCCTTATTTGAGTTTGCAGGGTTCAAGTTTTCACCTGCAGCAAAATCTTCTGCAGTGAAAACATCCGGGTTGACGGAAAATATTCCTGTAACCTCGAAACCTTTAGTGGCTTTTTCGACAGTAGCAACTCTTCCGAAAGCTTTGTTGAATAGATGGGCAACGATATCGGGCCTAATTTTCTCACCTGGGTTATTCCTCATGAATTTATCGCATTCCGAATTATATGCCGTCTTCAAAGGACCATGAAAAGTGACGTCAAGTGGTTGAACCCGGTGCGATGTATGTGGAGGAATTGTCAGCATAATGATTCCTCTTTCTCTGCAAAAGTTATAAACATTCAACGAGCAATGACTGGAGTGGTTATCAAGTAATAACAGCACTGGATCTTCTCTTTAAGTTTTGACACAATGTCCGAAGTGCTTCAACCATTCAATAAATGAATCTTCGGTTATCCATCCGTTATTGGAGCATCGATAAATAGCACCTACAGGTCCATTATTCTTCAAGTGATCGGCCATTCTTTTTCTTGCATAGATGAACATTGGAGGAACATATATGCCAGATGCGCTAAATGAACACATAACAGTAGTGGTTTTTCCCTTCTCCCAACTAGTTAAATATCCAACTCTTTTTTGGCCTTTTTGAGCATAGATTTTGCCTGGATTGAACTGTTGTAATGCCCGTTTCATCTGCATTGAATATTCTTGCAGGGGAAAATTTGTATTTGTCCATTAGAGTGGTGAGGTTTGCAAAAAAAATTCCAATTTCATCTTTGTTGAAATCTGTCACGCGATTTATGCTTGTTGGTTCTGGTTTCCTTAGTACGATTTGAGGGTGGCGTCGTAAAAATCCCTCTAACCAGTCACGACCCGCCGATCCTTTCTGATCCTTGAACGGATTTTTCAAATTATTGAGGTTGGCAAAAGTGTAGGCGCTTTGTTTAATATGTGCCGGCGTAACTCCAAAGAATAGGTTGGAGAGATTAATTATTTGCTCCGATAATTCATTCTCCTGTTCTCGACTGAAGACAGGACGTCTTCCCAATTGAATCTTAGTTGCTCTACCATTTCTACGTCGATCTTGAAGAGTTGCTCTCGGAATGGCGAAGCTTCTTGAAACTTCCCGAATAGCGCGCCCATTTTCTATAGCAGTAAGAGCTGCCTGGAGAGTCTCGGAAGACCAAGAAGCTCTATCAGTCTTGCGGATATACTTCCGCGGCATAATCTAGAAAAGGAAGTAAATTCAAAATGATATTCCATGGGGTAAAACCGGCCATGCCGAAATTACCCTCGCAAAGATGGCCGGAGTTACCCACAAAACCATAACATGAATACCAGGACACTATAGAAAAATGCCTTTAGCTACCTGGTTTTCGAGAAAACTGAGCGAAAGGCAACATAATTCAGCTCATTTGTACATAAATTCATTATATTTAGTACTCACCGATTTGGAGATATACAGCCTCTAACACACACTTTTTTTATAACAACACGTGCTTTTTCGTAAAATGCTCTATAATAATCATACAGCTAACTGTTTCAATGCCTCAACAACAATAGGCGTTCGGTTTGTTCACATGCTTGATCGATGGACACGAATCGCGCCAAATTTTCTATGAGGGTGGGAGATATTTGATGGCCGGAATTACCTCCACGGCCGGTATTCCCCCACTCTACCCTAACACATCTACAACTCATAAATGCTACGTTTCTGTAAGGATTTGCCATTAAAACCTGATTATGAATGTATCTGCAAATAACAGATTATTCTCATGAAGCTCGTGATGAATTGCCATCAGGATCTCATAATAGATATAAACGCAAAACACATCTACAACTCATGAATGCTACGTCTCTATAAGGATTTGCCATTAAAACCTGATTATGAATGTATCGGCAAATAACAGTTTATTCTTATAAAGTTCGTGAAGAATTGCCCCCAGGATCTCATGATAGATATAAACGCAAAACACATCTCTCTATTCAATAATATTTCACTCGATGGAAAAATTCCCTCAGGTTGGCACGAAACGATTCTAACAATGTTACACAAGAAAGGGGACAGGCACGATCCATCTAACTATAGAGGAATAGCTCTAATCAATACTTCTGCTAAACTGTTTACCTCTATACTGTTAAATAGACTGTCATCATGGTGTGACGATTATAAAGTATTACCTGAAATCCAATCTGGTTTCAGGGCTGGCAGAGGGTGGGTGCATTTGTTTTTATTCTCAATTGTATTCTACAGATTCACCTCCGCCTTTGATTATATACACTAATAAGATGCACCACCTCTATGTTAAATGTTGAAGCCGAAATAGGGCTTAGTCTCTTTACCGGTTCGTAGATGGCGACACCGGAACTCAGTAAAATTTGGCCGATCCGATTCGAATTCAATGTCTATCTATCGGAGAATACCAGAACTATCTAGCAATTTACAGTTCACTCGGATGTGAATTTATTCTTCGAAGCAGGGCCGTATTTAATAATTATACCTAAGATGCTTTGAATGATATTTCAATACAATATTGAGTCGATATACGGAATTGAAGATTTCAGTGTCCAGATTCGATGTGTGCTTTGGCACACATCGAATTTTGAAGCGATGTAAAAGAATTTAATCGATTTCAATTTCAAGAAATCTTGTTGTGTATTCTATATTCGATTCTGTAAATAGGTGTTGACTTTCATATGAATTAAGTGAGCACCTTGTGATTAATGGGTAGGCTAATCTGAAATGGATGATGCTACATTTGATGAGAAATAATAAAACTAAATAAATATCTGTCACTGAGGAGATCACGAACGGGTAGGTAGGTGGGTATTACCACGCGGTATCATTGAATAACCGGATTAGGTCAAAGGGTCGACTAGATAGGTACCTACAGGAATGTTCTCGATGAATATTTTAGAATAGTTATATATACCTGTATGAAGTGAAAAGAAAAAGATCGGTATCATGTACAGGGTTATCCATAAAAGAGGCCCACCCTTGTATTTTTGTTTTTTGTAGTTTTTGCTGAAACGAAAAATGCAATGTACGGAAGTTGAATGCCGTAATGTGACCCTTTCATAGCCCCTATCAGATATTATACAGGGTGACTCCTGGAAGCGTGACAATTTACAAATTAATTCTTCTAAATGGAACAATCTGTTTTCTATTATTTTTTATGAACCTGCGATCATTTGCGATCATGAAAATATATATATATATACAGTGTGTTATCTTTTACCGTTTTCTTTTCATTGAAAATTTAGTCACGCAACTTCATCCCCCTGACAGGGGCGGCTACCCCATTGCGAATCATCATTGGGAACTTTGGTCAAGTGATACATCATCTGAAAGCTCTCTTCATTCTCTATCCAAACGTCTATTATTTTTTCAAAATCGAATGACTGGTACTTGAGATTAGTGTGGTAATAGGTTTAATTTAAATAATCAATATCGTACCTGTTCTTATCGAAATTCAATTTATTAATTGCTCGAAATGAGCCCCTCCTACCTCCATACAATGATAAAGTCTACTTTCGAAACTATTACGAACGTTTTTCATTACTTCTGGAGTTATACTGCCGCTCTCGTTTACAATTCGACCACGTAGATCCTCTAGTGACTCTGGCGTAGTGGCAAAAACTTTGCTTTTGAGATGCCCCCATAAAAAATAATCCAACGGGTTGGGGTCCGGTGATCTAGCTCTGGGTCTGGTGCTCCATCTTGTTGAAAATGGAGGTTGTCTGCCGAATAATCACCATCGTTTTCGATAATATCCGTTATCATGGGATCGATGGCATTCTCAAGAAAATGTAAATACATTTGTCCATTCAAATTATCATCTATAGAAAGTGGTCCAATAATATTTTTGCCAAAAATACCACACCAAACATTCGACTTCGGAGTTTATGTGTGGACCTCACGTATTAACCTGGGATTGTTATAGCTCCAGTAGCGGCAATTGTGACGATTTACGTTTCTATTAACAAAAAATGTACTCTCATCTGAAAAACAAATATTGAAGAGCAAATTGGGATTTGTTCTCAGACGCTCAGACATTTCTTCACAAAACTGTTGACGTCTGTCAAAATCGTCTTCGTTCAGCTTCAGCCAAGCTCCGAATACTTTGAGTATGATCCATAGCCACGTGTCCCAAAACCGCTACCTCAACAGCCTCGTTCCTTATCCGACGTTCAGAATGATGTTTCTGGTTTCCCACAGACCCAGTTCTTTAGAATTTATCAATCAACGTTTGAACATAGGTATGAGATGCATTTTTCCCTGGATGCCTTGTATTGAAAATTCTAGCTGCAGCTCTTAGACAATCATCATTTTTGTAGTAAAGTTTCACTAACTCAATTCGTTCTTCTAAACCATTTTCAGGAAGTAACTTAACTCACAGAATACGAATCAAATGATATTTCCATAAGAATCATGCGAACTGCGAATTCATTCTGAGAACATACCCGCAGGCGAACCATAAAAAACAGGCATTTTTTGTCTATGTAAAAGTCAACAGAACAAAAACTAAGATATATGATTTCCGGGCTTCAGTGCCGTGATCGGTTCACCTCTGTGGAGGAGGTTCCTTTGGACGTTTCGCTCACAATTGGGGTGAGCAGCTTCCGCTTGTATTGTTGTATTCGCGAATAGCGACATCAACCTGATACTTGGTTGAAAGATCTTCGCAATTAATAGTCCCAGTCTGGCTACTTACTTTGTTTTGACTAATTTGTTTTCGTTTTCCCAGTAAATCCAGGTGGAAAGTTTTCATTGGGACACCCTGTATATATGTATATGTGTTCGCAAAAGATCACTGATTTTGAAAAAATAATAATAAATTAAAAAATAAAATTAATTTGTAGTTTGTCACACTTTCAGTGGCCTACCCTGTATAATATCTGAGAAGGGCTGTGGAAATGCCACATCACTTCATTCAACTTCCGTATATTGTTTTTTTCTTTCAAGCAGAAAAAAAAAACAAATTTCTTCTCGATGGATAACCCTGTACTATTTTGTCGGTCGAATTATGATGATTACAACGAATACTGAAATTTTCAAAGAAAATGTTTTGGTTCTGAATACTGAAAACAAAACACACGATTACGAAATTTGGTGAACAGTCCAAATCACACTGAAGAAAAATTCCATCATGAGATATTTGGAGGTACCTAACTACTTATATATTTTTTTAATCTCGAAATCAACTAGAGGGTCATTGATTTGAACCATTCTCTGCTCCATAAGGTAATTCATTATGGCATGAGAATTTATTGAAAACTAATTAGGATAATTTTTGACACGATTTGCTAACCATGTAGCTGCGCTGAAGATTTGGATTATAAATTGCGAGTAGAGATTTATTTTTCACAGATTTTCACATTAAGCCCCTTCTTTCTGGAAAGATTAGGATTGTGGCAACTCTAATCCATGCCCTTTCCTATACTCATATAGCTCTCGAAAGCTCTAGGTCCTTTTGTATTGTAGCGAGAGAGCTCGTGTGTGATAGTTGTGTTTACGTATTTGTACAAGGTTCTTAAAAATTCTACATCGATCATCAAGTCATCAAGTAAAGGTAAGTGGATTCACAATAGTTACCCAAAATAATTTTGATAATGATGATTGTCTTCTTGATTCGATATAACGATGAAATGATTTTGCTCAAGAAATATATCTTCGAACGATCGACCTCCTTTTTATAAACACAGAGTATAATCCTTCAGTATTCATATGATCAAAGGTATAATAGAATTCCTAATATACAGAGTGTACAGAAAAAAATAATATATTTTCATAAAAACGTGAGTCCTCCTTATCAATTATTCTTCTTAACGATACATTGAAAGAGTGCAATTTTTATGTCAAATATTTGAATTATATTACTTATAGATAATTCGCCGGCATTCAAGAAAATATAGACGTGGTACCTGATTCTGTGTTCACCCGGTATAACCGAGGTCGGAATTTAGAGCAAACACACGAATTTTTTTCAACGCTCCGCACAGCTCGGGCTCGTACGCAAACAATTTAACAAGTGCGTGGGTCCGTTCTCAATAATTTTGACTTCTCATAGAAATATCAATTCAATGCGATTTCATCAACAGTAAAGAAAACGGATGGGATATTTCAACAATGAAAAAAATAATTATTTGAAATTGGCGAAGATTCATTATTATAATATTCAAATCACGTGAATTCTAAATTGTAAGAAAAAACTGCCCAGAATATCGCGACTTATTGAATTGAAATTACTGGCAAGAAACTTTTATTTTCAAAGAAATGCATGACAAGAACACACCATCATGGATGTACGTAACTTGTTCATTAGAAGTTTCCGATGGTCCTGAACACCCTGTGTTTCACAATAGATATATGAATAAGCCTTTCATATCCGATCCTTTGTACCCGCCGCCGGCCTATATAAAAATAATCGGGTTTTCACAACTATTTTATGACCTGGCCCGTGAATTTATTTTGAGGCTGAATGATATCTTCGATTGCCTTAATTCTCAAGGTCAATTTAAAGGGAATTATTTGAAAAGACCACTGTCCGATATAAATAAAGCAGCAATGCAGACCCTCAAAGAATCTACTGAATTTATATAGTCGTGGTCGGTTGAAAAAAATACCCCAATTTGTTTTAATGGATTGGTACAAACAGTAAATGGAATTTTACAATTGTTTGAGGAAAGAAAATCTGAATTCCCCTATTTGATGACGAGTCGCCTGAATCAAGTTCCAATTGAAAATCTTTCTTCTAAAATAAGGCAAAGAAGGGGATGATCCAAACCCGTCTGCACGTCATTTTAGATTTGGTTTACAATCTGTTATGACTGGATACTTGGAAAAATATTCTGAAAAATCTAATTGTCAAGATGATGGTGACCATGTTTTATGTACTATCGATAAAGCCCGGAATGACAGTACCGAATTCATAAAAGAAGAAAATGAAAACGTTGTTGATGACATTCTTTCTCCTTCTGAATCTGGAAGTACTGAACCATCTGATGAGTATTTCGCAGGGTATTTGGTGAAGAAAATCAATAAAAAACATAATTGTGAAAACTGCGAAACAACACTACTCCATAACAATGATGATGCTATTGGCGATAGAGGGATATATGTTTTGCAGAGAGATTTTGGAATTTCTACAAATACAACGTATTTAAAAATACCAAGTGATCAATTCACTAATATTATACGGAGATCTCTGATAACAATCGAAACATCCTCGAAAGAAAGACCTCATATTTAAAATACTGATTTGATTTCAATACTTTTCGATGAATTAGTTCCATAAAAAATACTTCATCAGTTCATACCTATTGGATAATATTTTGAACAGAATCAATAGATTTCAATCCGGGCCTGTGCGCTAACATTATATCAAGTAAAGCTTCTTTCAGTAACAGGTTTCTGCATCGAAGATCTCGGACAGAACTCGAAAAAGAATTTAGTTCACCCATTCTTCCATGGGTACCGCCACTTCCTGGACGAAAATTTTGGCTTCATTGCTTTCATATGGGTTGAACCTTTTATTATTTGAATACTCAAGGCCTCCGCTTAAAAGGTAGAAAGCTATACGTCGCCTTTGTTGATTCCAAAAGAACATTTGACTCTTTAAATCACGAACTCCTCTGGTACAAGCTTTATAATCTAGGAATCAGCGCTAAATTAATCCGTATTGTGAAAAATCTCTATGAACATGCCTCTATGTCTGTGAAAGTACAGAACGATTTAACTAGAAAATACAATATCAGTTCAATATCAGAGTTCTTCAGGGTGAGTCATTGAGTCCGATATTATTCCCGTTATTTCTTGCCGACATTGAAGAATATTTTCTAGCTAAAAATCATAGTGGTGTCAACATTGATAATTTCAACAGTGTTATGATGCTGTTATATTCGGATGACTTGATAATTTTCAGCGATTCTCCTATAGATTTATCTCGAAAGCTTAGAACATTGGAGGAATATTCAACAGAGAAGGAACTACTGGTGAACTCGCAAAAAACAAAAATTATGGTTTTCTGTAGGGGCGGATATCTAAAAAACTATAATCTCAAGTTCAATTTATTCAACGAATCTCTGGAAGTAGTGAAAGAATTCAATTATCTTGGTATCGAGTTCTCTTCATCTGCACTTCTCCCGGAAATGAGTAAAACGGCTAGAATGAAAGCTAATCAGTCGGTAGGAGCAGTCATGAACTTCCTGCTCCAAAGTGAACTCTTGGGATTCCAGAATGGAATTATATCAATTAATTGTGCTTTCTTCTTTGTCATATGGTATCGGAATTTGGGGCTTGCGTTATTCAGACATTCTGGAACGCTCCCAAGTAGGATTTTTATATCGTTCGCCTGGAGACCTCTTGAGTAACTGAGTTACGTTATCTTGAAGGCGGCCCTATCATGGCTTAGTGACATTGAACTCATGGATGCATCTCGCCTACCTAAAATATGTTTCTCATATATGTCCAGACTTTATATCTCGGACAAAAGATATAACTGGTTGTGGCAAATTAAGGACTATTTTTTGGCAGCTGGTGAAATCCAACATTGGCAAAACTTTTCGTCCAACGCATCCCAAGGCTTGTTTTAGATGCATATCGTACTAAGTTATTGAGCGAAGATTCAGAGAGACTTGCAAACTCCTCCCATCCACTCATTTATCAAGACCTTTCTCTGCGAAGCAACGTTCAAACTCACTTGAAATCTTCTTTGCCCATGTATATTGTCAGACTGATCTCCCAACTACGCACCTGCAGTAAAAAATTCCTGAGATTAACGTTCAACAGCCTAGTCTACACAATAGATACCGAGGTAACTTGTTCAATCTGTAACCTTCACGAAATCGAATCCGCAGAACATGTCCAGGAATGCCCAATATACAGGGGAATACGGAAAAATGATCTCTTTAGGCAATTAAATAGTATTGTTGATATTACTCGACTTTTGAACTATGGAATAATGATAGAGCAAAAAATTCTGGTTCACTCACTGATAAATATGATCAAACTGAGGTCCTTTATCTCGAATGAATGACACACTTTTCAACCGTTACATGTGTTCGAAAGTCGAGTGTTTTCTAGTAGCCCTTTGAAAATTCATGCACTTCTGTACGTTTGCTCTCTTAATCCATTTTTTTTTCATTGTAAAACCATATTCTTACTCTTTTGCTCTTTATGATTCCGAATAGCTATATATGCTCAGCTGTAACCTGACACCAGTATATCTGATCCTACTACAACCCTTGCAATAAGAATTGTAATTTCTTTTTATGCAATAAATGTTCTATCTATCTATCTAACTAAGCAGATCAAAGATGAATATTAATAATAATGATAAGTAATCATATCCATCGACTTATTTCATTTGAAATTAAACGTTTGAACTGTGATGTTTTAATGTATTCAATTCATGTCAATATGAATGTATGAATATATGCAACATATAAATATACAGGGTGAGTCAAAAATGTGTACCGAGCTTTCTGGGGGTGATAGTACCGAAAAATAAGTATTGTATGATCAATAAACTTAGGGCCCAAAATGCATATTAAGGGAGATATATCCTTCCGAAGTTGATAAAATTCAAATAATTTCTCCGCATAACTTCTAAACGGCGAAATCCACTAGATTGTAACTTTCTGCATAAATGTATATTGTTAAAATACATTTTTTCATTACACTTCCACATTTCTCATATTGTTATGAAGGGTGTTTTTAGAAGGTGAGTCATGATTTTTTTGGGACATCTCCTTTCCTTGTATTCGTTTTGGTAAAAAAATTGAAAAATTCGATGGAGCGAAAAGAAATTACATGAAATAAAACTCTTATCCAAACATGAAAAATTGAACCGTTTTCGAGATATTTGAGTTTTTGTCGTGACATTATTTCAGCAGATTAATTCATTGCGAGATTCATCGGTGACGATCGGTGACATTGTTGTAATTAATTTCCTCGTGTGGTTTTTCTGCTAAGTTATATTATTACTGCGATTTTCAACTGAGATTTCAAGAAATGGCAGGTTATTCGTTCTCTTAACAAACTAATATGCTTTTAATGCTTGGCGAGTGTTTCGGAAATGCAAATGCTGCCGTAAGACGGCATGGACATCATTGATAGGGTCTCAATTATTGTGTTGAGAGATGAATCATTTGCAGGCCGTCTAAGGGGTAGTTTTCTCCCTCCTGAGTTCTGAAAAATTCAAAAACACCATTCAGAAAAGTTTAGCAAAGTTGAGATCTGGTATGCATATCATTGATAGGGTCTCAATTATCGTGCCAAGAGATAAATTATTTGCAGGCCGTCTAAGGGGTAGTTTCGTCCCTCCTGAGTTCTGAAAAATTCAAAAACACCATTCAGAAAAGATTAGCCAAGTTGAGATTTGGTATGGATATCATTGATAGGGTCTCAATCATCGTGCCAAGAGATGAATTATTTGCAGGCCGTCTGAGGGGTAGTTTTCACCCTTCTTAAGTTTGAAGAATTTGAAAACACCATTCAGAAGAGTTAAGCCAAGTTGAGATTTGGTATGGACATCATTGATAGGGCCTCAATCATCGTGCCAAGAGATGAATTATTTGCAGGCCGTCTAAGGGGTAGTTTCGTCCCTCCTGAGTTCTGAAAAATTCAAAAACACCATTCAGAAAAGTTTAGCCAAGTTGAGATTTGGTATGGACATCATTGATAGGGTCTCAATCATCGTGCCAAGAGATGAATTATTTGCAGGCCGTCTGAGGGGTAGTTTTCACCCTTCTCAAGTTTGAAGAATTCGAAAACACCATTCAGAAGAGTTAAGCCAAGTTGAGATTTGATATGGACATCATTGATAGGGTCTCAATCATCGTGCCAAGAGATGAATTATTTGCAGGCCGTCTGAGGGGTAGTTTTCACCCTTCTTAAGTTTAAAGAATTCGAAAACACCATTCAGAAGAGTTAAGCCAAGTTGAGATTTGGTATAGACATCATTGATAGGGTCTCAATCATCGTGCCAAGAGATGAATTATTTGCAGGCCGTCTAAGGAGTAGTTTCGTCACTCCTGAGTTCTGAAAAATTCAAAAACACCATTCAGGCCGTCTGAGGGGTAGTTTTCACCCTTCTTGAGTTTGAAGAATTCGAAAACACTATTCAGAAAAGTTTAGCCAAGTTGAGATTTGGTATGGACATCATTGATAGGGTCTCAATCATCGTGCCAAGAGATGAATTATTTGCAGGCCGTCTGAGGGGTAGTTTTCACCCTTCTCAAGTTTGAAGAATTCGAAGACACCATTCAGAAGAGTTAAGCCAAGTTGAGATTTGGTATGGACATCATTGATAGGGTCTCAATCATCGTGCCAAGAGATGAATTATTTGCAGGCCGTCTAAGGGGTAGTTTCGTCCCTCCTGAGTTCTGAAAAATTCAAAAACACCATTCAGAAAAGTTTAGCCAAGTTGAGATTTGGTATGGACATCATTGATAGGGTCTCAATCATCGTGCCAAGAGATGAATTATTTGCAGGCCGTCTGAGGGGTAGTTTTCACCCTTCTCAAGTTTGAAGAATTCGAAAACACCATTCAGAAGAGTTAAGCCAAGTTGAGATTTGGTATAGACATCATTGATAGGGTCTCAATCATCGTGCCAAGAGATGAATTATTTGCAGGCCGTCTAAGGGGTAGTTTCGTCACTCCTGAGTTCTGAAAAATTCAAAAACACCATTCAGAAAAGTTTAGCCAAGTTGAGATTTGGTATGGACATCATTGATAGGGTCTCAATCATCGTGCCAAGAGATGAATTATTTGCAGGCCGTCTGAGGGGTAGTTTTCACCCTTCTTAAGTTTAAAGAATTCGAAAACACCATTCAGAAGAGTTAAGCCAAGTTGAGATTTGGTATAGACATCATTGATAGGGTCTCAATCATCGTGCCAAGAGATGAATTATTTGCAGGCCGTCTAAGGAGTAGTTTCGTCACTCCTGAGTTCTGAAAAATTCAAAAACACCATTCAGGCCGTCTGAGGGGTAGTTTTCACCCTTCTTGAGTTTGAAGAATTCGAAAACACTATTCAGAATAGTTTAGCCAAGTTGAGATTTGGTATGGACATCATTGATAGGGTCTCAATCATCGTACCAAGAGATGAATTATTTGCAGGCCGTCTGAGGGGTAGTTTTCACCCTTCTCAAGTTTGAAGAATTCGAAGACACCATTCAGAAGAGTTAAGCCAAGTTGAGATTTGGTATGGACATCATTGATAGGGTCTCAATCATCGTGCCAAGAGATGAATTATTTGCAGGCCGTCTAAGGGGTAGTTTCGTCCCTCCTGAGTTCTGAAAAATTCAAAAACACCATTCAGAAAAGTTTAGCCAAGTTGAGATTTGGTATGGACATCATTGATAGGGTCTCAATCATCGTGCCAAGAGATGAATTATTTGCAGGCCGTCTGAGGGGTAGTTTTCACCCTTCTCAAGTTTGAAGAATTCGAAAACACCATTCAGAAGAGTTAAGCCAAGTTGAGATTTGGTATAGACATCATTGATAGGGTCTCAATCATCGTGCCAAGAGATGAATTATTTGCAGGCCGTCTAAGGGGTAGTTTCGTCACTCCTGAGTTCTGAAAAATTCAAAAACACCATTCAGAAAAGTTTAGCCAAGTTGAGATTTGGTATGGACATCATTGATAGGGTCTCAATCATCGTGCCAAGAGATGAATTATTTGCAGGCCGTCTGAGGGGTAGTTTTCACCCTTCTTAAGTTTGAAGAATTCGAAAACACCATTCAGAAGAGTTAAGCCAAGTTGAGATTTAGTATAGACATCATTGATAGGGTCTCAATCATCGTGCCAAGAGATGAATTATTTGCAGGCCGTCTAAGGAGTAGTTTCGTCACTCCTGAGTTCTGAAAAATTCAAAAACACCATTCAGGCCGTCTGAGGGGTAGTTTTCACCCTTCTTGAGTTTGAAGAATTCGAAAACACTATTCAGAAAAGTTTAGCCAAGTTGAGATTTGGTATGGACATCATTGATAGGGTCTCAATCATCGTGCCAAGAGATGAATTATTTGCAGGCCGTCTGAGGGGTAGTTTTCACCCTTCTCAAGTTTGGAGAATTCGAAGACACCATTCAGAAGAGTTGAGCCAAGTTGAGATTTGGTATGGACATCATTGATAGGGTCTCAATCATCGTGCCAAGAGATGAATTATTTGCAGGCCGTCTAAGGGGTAGTTTCGTCCCTCCTGAGTTCTGAAAAATTCAAAAACACCATTCAGAAAAGTTTAGCCAAGTTGAGATTTGGTATGGACATCATTGATAGGGTCTCAATCATCGTGCCAAGAGATGAATTATTTGCAGGCCGTCTGAGGGGTAGTTTTCACCCTTATCAAGTTTGAAGAATTCAAAAACACCATTCAGAAGAGTTAAGCCAAGTTGAGATTTGGTATGGACATCATTGATAGGGTCTCAATCATCGTGCCAAGAGATGAATTATTTGCAGGCCGTCTGAGGGGTAGTTTCGTCCCTCCTGAGTTCTGAAAAATTCAAAAACACCATTCAGAAAAGTTAAGCCATGTTGAGATTTGGTATGGACATCATTGATAGGGTCTCAATCATCGTGCCAAGAGATGAATTATTTGCAGGCCGTCTGAGGAGTAGTTTTCACCCTTCTTAAGTTTGAAGAATTCGAAAACACCATTCAGAAGAGTTAAGCCAAGTTGAGATTTGGTATAGACATCATTGATAGGGTCTCAATCATCGTGCCAAGAGATGAATTATTTGCAGGCCGTCTAAGGGGTAGTTTCGTCCCTCCTGAGTTCTGAAAAATTCAAAAACACCATTCAGAAGAGTTTAGTCAAGTTGAGATTTGGTATGGACATCATTGATAGGGTCTCAATCATCGTGCCAAGAGATGAATTATTTGCAGGCCGTCTGAGGGGTAGTTTTCACCCTTCTCAAGTTTGAAGAATTCGAAAACACCATTCAGAAAATTTTAGCCAAGTTGAGATTTGGTATGGACATCATTGATAAGGTCTCAATTATTGTGTTGAGAGATGAATCATTTGCAGGCCGTCTGAGGGGTAGGAGTTAAGCCAAGTTGAGATTTGGTATAGACATCATTGATAGGGTCTCAATCATCGTGCCAAGAGATGAATTATTTGCAGGCCGTCTAAGGGGTAGTTTCGTCCCTCCTGAGTTCTGAAAAATTCAAAAACACCATTCAGAAGAGTTTAGTCAAGTTGAGATTTGGTATGGACATCATTGATAGGGTCTCAATCATCGTGCCAAGAGATGAATTATTTGCAGGCCGTCTGAGGGGTAGTTTTCACCCTTCTCAAGTTTGAAGAATTCGAAAACACCATTCAGAAAATTTTAGCCAAGTTGAGATTTGGTATGGACATCATTGATAAGGTCTCAATTATTGTGTTGAGAGATGAATCATTTGCAGGCCGTCTGAGGGGTAGTTTTCTCCCTCCTGAGTTCTGAAAAATTCAAAAACACCATCCAGGCCGTCTGAGGGGTAGTTTTCACCCTTCTTAAGTTCGAAGAATTCGAAAACACCATTCAGAAAATTTTAGTCAAGTTGAGATTTGGGATGGACATCATTGATAGGGTCTCAATCATCGTGCCAAGAGATGAATTATTTGCAGGCCGTCTAAGGGGTAGTTTCGTCCCTCCTGAGTTCTGAAAAATTCAAAAACACCATTCAAAAGAGTTCAGCCAAGTTGAGATTTGGTATGGACATCATTGATAGGGCCTCAATCATCGTGCCAAGAGATGAATTATTTGAAGGCCGTCTGAGGGGTAGTTTTCACCCTTCTTAAGTTTGAAGAATTCGAAAACACCATTCAGAAAATTTTAGCCAAGTTGAGATTTGGTATGAACATCATTGATAGGGTCACAATTATCGTGCCAAGAGATGAATTAATTGCAGGCCGTCTAAGGGGTAGTTTTCTCCCTTCTGAGTTTTGAGAAATTCAAAAACACCCATTCAGAAAAGTTGAGCCAAGTTGAGATTTGGTATGGACATCATTGATAGGGTCTCAATTATCGTGCCAAGAGATGAATTATTTGCAGGCCGTCTGAGGGGTAGTTTTATCCCTTCTAAAGTTTGAAGAATTCGAAAACACCATTCAGAAAAGTTTAGCCAAGTTGAGATTTGGTATGGACATCATTGATAGGGTCTCAATCATCGTGCCAAGAGATGAATTATTTGCAGGCCGACTAAGGGGTAGTTTCGTCCCTCCTGAGTTCTGAAAAATTCAAAAACACCATTCAGAAAAGTTAAGCCAAGTTGAGATTTGGTATGGACATCATTGATAGGGTCTCAATCATCGTGCCAAGAGATGAATTATTTGCAGGCCGTCTGAGGGGTAGTTTCCACCCTTCTTAAGTTTGAAGAATTCGAAAACACCATTCAGAAGAGTTAAGCCAAGTTGAGATTTGGTATAGACATCATTGATAGGGTCTCAATCATCGTGCCAAGAGATGAATTATTTGCAGGCCGTCTAAGGGGTAGTTTCGTCCCTCCTGAGTTCTGAAAAATTCAAAAACACCATTCAGGAAAGTTTAGCCAAGTTGAGATTTGGTATGGACATCATTGATAGGATCTCAAACATCGTGCCAAGAGATGAATTATTTGCAGGCCGTCTGAGGGGTAGTTTTCACCCTTCTCAAGTTTGAAGAATTCGAAAACACCATTCAGAAGAGTTAAGCCAAGTTGAGATTTGGTATGGACATCATTGATAGGGTCACAATTATCGTGCCAAGAGATGAATTAATTGCAGGCCGTCTAAGGGGTAGTTTCGTCCCTCCTGAGTTCTGAAAAATTCAAAAACACCATTCAGGCCGTCTGAGGGGTAGTTTTCACCCTTCTTGAGTTTGAAGAATTCGAAAACACCATTCAGAAAAGTTTAGCCAAGTTGAGATTTGGTATGGACATCATTGATAGGGTCTCAATCATCGTGCCAAGAGATGAATCACTTGCAGGCCGTCTGAGGGGTAGTTTTCACCCTTCTTAAGTTTGAAGAATTCTAAAACACCATTCAGAAGACTTGAGCCAAGTTGAGATTTGGTATAGACATCATTGATAAGGTCTCAATTATTGTGTTGAGAGATGAATCATTTGCAGGCCGTCTGAGGGGTAGTTTTCTCCCTCCTGAGTTCTGAAAAATTCAAAAACACCATCCAGGCCGTCTGAGGGGTAGTTTTCACCCTTCTTAAGTTTGAAGAATTCGAAAACACCATTCAGAAAATTTTAGTCAAGTTGAGATTTGGGATGGACATCATTGATAGGGTCTCAATCATCGTGCCAAGAGATGAATTATTTGCAGGCCATCTAAGGGGTAGTTTCGTTCCTCCCGAGTTCTGAAAAATTCAAAAACACCATTCAGAAAAGTTAAGCCAAGTTGAGATTTGGTATGGACATCATTGATAGGGTCTCAATCATCGTGCCAAGAGATGAATTATTTGCAGGCCGTCTGAGGGGTAGTTTTCACCCTTCTTAAGTTTGAAGAATTCGAAAACACCATCCAGAAGAGTTAAGCCAAGTTGAGATTTGGTATAGACATCATTGATAGGGTCTCAATCATCGTGCCAAGAGATGAATTATTTGCAGGCCGTCTAAGGGGTAGTTTCGTCCCTCCTGAGTTCTGAAAAATTCAAAAACACCATTCAGAAAAGTTAAGCCAAGTTGAGATTTGGTATGGACATCATTGATAGGGTCTCAATCATCGTGCCAAGAGATGAATTATTTGCAGGCCGTCTGAGGGGTAGTTTTCACCCTTCTCAAGTTTGAAGAATTCGAAAACACCATTCAGAAGAGTTAAGCCAAGTTGAGATTTGGTATAGACATCATTGATAGGGTCTCAATCATCGTGCCAAGAGATGAATCATTTGCAGGCCGTCTAAGGGGTAGTTTCGTCACTCCTGAGTTCTGGAAAATTCAAAAACACCATTCAGAAAAGTTTAGCCAAGTTGAGATTTGGTATGGACATCATTGATAGGGTCTCAATCATCGTGCCAAGAGATGAATTATTTGCAGGCCGTCTGAGGGGTAGTTTTCACCCTTCTTAAGTTTGAAGAATTCGAAAACACCATTCAGAAGAGTTAAGCCAAGTTGAGATTTGGTATAGACATCATTGATAGGGTCTCAATCATCGTGCCAAGAGATGAATTATTTGCAGGCCGTCTAAGGAGTAGTTTCGTCACTCCTGAGTTCTGAAAAATTCAAAAACACCATTCAGGCCGTCTGAGGGGTAGTTTTCACCCTTCTTGAGTTTGAAGAATTCGAAAACACTATTCAGAAAAGTTTAGCCAAGTTGAGATTTGGTATGGACATCATTGATAGGGTCTCAATCATCGTGCCAAGAGATGAATTATTTGCAGGCCGTCTGAGGGGTAGTTTTCACCCTTCTCAAGTTTGGAGAATTCGAAGACACCATTCAGAAGGGTTAAGCCAAGTTGAGATTTGGTATGGACATCATTGATAGGGTCTCAATCATCGTGCCAAGAGATGAATTATTTGCAGGCCGTCTAAGGGGTAGTTTCGTCCCTCCTGAGTTCTGAAAAATTCAAAAACACCATTCAGAAAAGTTTAGCCAAGTTGAGATTTGGTATGGACATCATTGATAGGGTCTCAATCATCGTGCCAAGAGATGAATTATTTGCAGGCCGTCTGAGGGGTAGTTTTCACTCTTATCAAGTTTGAAGAATTCGAAAACACCATTCAGAAGAGTTAAGCCAAGTTGAGATTTGGTATGGACATCATTGATAGGGTCTCAATCATCGTGCCAAGAGATGAATTATTTGCAGGCCGTCTAAGGGGTAGTTTCGTCCCTCCTGAGTTCTGAAAAATTCAAAAACACCATTCAGAAAAGTTAAGCCAAATTGAGATTTGGTATGGACATCATTGATAAGGTCTCAATCATCGTGCCAAGAGATGAATTATTTGCAGGCCGTCTGAGGGGTAGTTTTCACCCTTCTTAAGTTTGAAGAATTCGAAAACACCATTCAGAAGAGTTAAGCCAAGTTGAGATTTGGTATAGACATCATTGATAGGGTCTCAATCATCGTGCCAAGAGATGAATTATTTGCAGGCCGTCTAAGGGGTAGTTTCGTCCCTCCTGAGTTCTGAAAAATTCAAAAACACCATTCAGAAGAGTTTAGTCAAGTTGAGATTTGGTATGGACATCATTGATAGGGTCTCAATCATCGTGACAAGAGATGAATTATTTGCAGGCCGTCTGAGGGGTAGTTTTCACCCTTCTCAAGTTTGAAGAATTCGAAAACACCATTCAGAAAATTTTAGCCAAGTTGAGATTTGGTATGGACATCATTGATAGGGTCTCAATCATCGTGCCAAGAGATGAATTATTTGCAGGCCGTCTAAGGGGTAGTTTCGTCCCTCCTGAGTTCTGAAAAATTCAAAAACACCATTCAGAAAAGTTTAGCCAAGTTGAGATTTGGTATAGACATCATTGATAGGGTCTCAATCATCGTGCCAAGAGATGAATTATTTGCAGGCCGTCTGAGGGGTAGTTTTCACCCTTCTCAAGTTTGAAGAATTCGAAAACACCATTCAGAAGAGTTAAGCCAAGTTGAGATTTGGTATGGACATCATTGATAGGGTCTCAATCATCGTGCCAAGAGATGAATCACTTGCAGGCCGTCTGAGGGGTAGTTTTCACCCTTCTTAAGTTTGAAGAATTCTAAAACACCATTCAGAAGACTTAAGCCAAGTTGAGATTTGGTATAGACATCATTGATAAGGTCTCAATTATTGTGTTGAGAGATGAATCATTTGCAGGCCGTCTGAGGGGTAGTTTTCTCCCTCCTGAGTTCTGAAAAATTCAAAAACACCATCCAGGCCGTCTGAGGGGTAGTTTTCACCCTTCTTAAGTTTGAAGAATTCGAAAACACCATTCAGAAAATTTTAGTCAAGTTGAGATTTGGGATGGACATCATTGATAGGGTCTCAATCATCGTGCCAAGAGATGAATTATTTGCAGGCCGTCTAAGGGGTAGTTTCGTCCCTCCTGAAATCTGAAAAATTCAAAAACACCATTCAAAAGAGTTCAGCCCAGTTGAGATTTGGTATGGACATCATTGATAGGGCCTCAATCATCGTGCCAAGAGATGAATTATTTGCAGGCCGTCTGAGGGGTAGTTTTCACCCTTCTTAAGTTTGAAGAATTCGAAAACACCATTCAGAAAATTTTAGCCAAGTTGAGATTTGGTATGAACATCATTGATAGGGTCACAATTATCGTGCCAAGAGATGAATTAATTGCAGGCCGTCTAAGGGGTAGTTTTCTCCCTTCTGAGTTTTGAGAAATTCAAAAACACCCATTCAGAAAAGTTGAGCCAAGTTGAGATTTGGTATGGACATCATTGATAGGGTCTCAATTATCGTGCCAAGAGATGAATTATTTGCAGGCCGTCTGAGGGGTAGTTTTATCCCTTCTAAAGTTTGAAGAATTCGAAAACACCATTCAGAAAAGTTTAGCCAAGTTGAGATTTGGTATGGACATCATTGATAGGGTCTCAATCATCGTGCCAAGAGATGAATTATTTGCAGGTCGTCTGAGGGGTAGTTTTCACCCTTCTTAAGTTTGAAGAATTCGAAAACACCATTCAGAAGAGTTAAGCCAAGTTGAGATTTGGTATAGACATCATTGATAGGGTCTCAATCATCGTGCCAAGAGATGAATTATTTGCAGGCCGTCTGAGGGGTAGTTTTCACCCTTATCAAGTTTGAAGAATTCGAAAACACCATTCAGAAGAGTTAAGCCAAGTTGAGATTTGGTATGGACATCATTGATAGAGTCTCAATCATCGTGCCGAGAGATGAATTATTTGCAGGCCGTCTAAGGGGTAGTTTTGTCCCTCCTGAGTTCTGAAAAATTCAAAAACACCATTCAGAAAAGTTTAGCCAAGTTGAGATTTGGTATGGACATCATTGATAGGGTCTCAATCATCGTGCCAAGAGATGAATTATTTGCAGGCCGTCTGAGGGGTAGTTTTCACCCTTATCAAGTTTGAAGAATTCGAAAACACCATTCAGAAGAGTTAAGCCAAGTTGAGATTTGGTATGGACATCATTGATAGAGTCTCAATCATCGTGCCGAGAGATGAATTATTTGCAGGCCGTCTAAGGGGTAGTTTTGTCCCTCCTGAGTTCTGAAAAATTCAAAAACACCATTCAGAAAAGTTTAGCCAAGTTGAGATTTGGTATGGACATCATTGATAGGGTCTCAATCATCGTGCCAAGAGATGAATTATTTGCAGGCCGTCTGAGGGGTAGTTTTCACCCTTATCAAGTTTGAAGAATTCGAAAACACCATTCAGAAGAGTTAAGCCAAGTTGAGATTTGGTATGGACATCATTGATAGGGTCACAATTATCGTGCCAAGAGATGAATTAATTGCAGGCCGTCTAAGGGGTAGTTTTCTCCCTTCTGAGTTTTGAGAAATTCAAAAACACCCATTCAGAAAAGTTGAGCCAAGTTGAGATTTGGTATGGACATCATTGATAGAGTCTCAATCATCGTGCCGAGAGATGAATTATTTGCAGGCCGTCTAAGGGGTAGTTTCGTCCCTCCTGAGTTCTGAAAAATTCGAAAACACCATTCAGAAAAGTTTAGCCAAGTTGAGATTTGGTATGGACATCATTGATAGGGTCTCAATCATCGTGCCAAGAGATGAATTATTTGCAGGCCGTCTGAGGGGTAGTTTTCACCCTTATCAAGTTTGAAGAATTCGAAAACACCATTCAGAAGAGTTAAGCCAAGTTGAGATTTGGTATGGACATCATTGATAGAGTCTCAATCATCGTGCCGAGAGATGAATTATTTGCAGGCCGTCTAAGGGGTAGTTTTGTCCCTCCTGAGTTCTGAAAAATTCAAAAACACCATTCAGAAAAGTTAAGCCAAGTTGAGATTTGGTATGGACATCATTGATAGGGTCTCAATCATCGTGCCAAGAGATGAATTATTTGCAGGCCGTCTGAGGGGTAGTTTTCACCCTTCTTAAGTTTGAAGAATTCGAAAACACCATTCAGAAGAGTTAAGCCAAGTTGAGATTTGGTATAGACATCATTGATAGGGTCTCAATCATCGTGCCAAGAGATGAATTATTTGCAGGCCGTCTAAGGGGTAGTTTCGTCCCTCCTGAGTTCTGAAAAATTCAAAAACACCATTCAGAAAAGTTTAGCCAAGTTGAGATTTGGTATGGACATCATTGATAGGGTCTCAATCATCGTGCCAAGAGATGAATTATTTGCAGGCCGTCTGAGGGGTAGTTTTCACCCTTCTTAAGTTTGAAGAATTCGAAAACACCATTCAGAAGAGTTAAGCCAAGTTGAGATTTAGTATAGACATCATTGATAGGGTCTCAATCATCGTGCCAAGAGATGAATTATTTGCAGGCCGTCTAAGGAGTAGTTTCGTCACTCCTGAGTTCTGAAAAATTCAAAAACACCATTCAGGCCGTCTGAGGGGTAGTTTTCACCCTTCTTGAGTTTGAAGAATTCGAAAACACTATTCAGAAAAGTTTAGCCAAGTTGAGATTTGGTATGGACATCATTGATAGGGTCTCAATCATCGTGCCAAGAGATGAATTATTTGCAGGCCGTCTGAGGGGTAGTTTTCACCCTTCTCAAGTTTGAAGAATTCGAAGACACCATTCAGAAGAGTTAAGCCAAGTTGAGATTTGGTATGGACATCATTGATAGGGTCTCAATCATCGTGCCAAGAGATGAATTATTTGCAGGCCGTCTAAGGGGTAGTTTCGTCCCTCCTGAGTTCTGAAAAATTCAAAAACACCATTCAGAAAAGTTTAGCCAAGTTGAGATTTGGTATGGACATCATTGATAGGGTCTCAATCATCGTGCCAAGAGATGAATTATTTGCAGGCCGTCTGAGGGGTAGTTTTCACCCTTCTCAAGTTTGAAGAATTCGAAAACACCATTCAGAAGAGTTAAGCCAAGTTGAGATTTGGTATAGACATCATTGATAGGGTCTCAATCATCGTGCCAAGAGATGAATTATTTGCAGGCCGTCTAAGGGGTAGTTTCGTCACTCCTGAGTTCTGAAAAATTCAAAAACACCATTCAGAAAAGTTTAGCCAAGTTGAGATTTGGTATGGACATCATTGATAGGGTCTCAATCATCGTGCCAAGAGATGAATTATTTGCAGGCCGTCTGAGGGGTAGTTTTCACCCTTCTTAAGTTTGAAGAATTCGAAAACACCATTCAGAAGAGTTAAGCCAAGTTGAGATTTAGTATAGACATCATTGATAGGGTCTCAATCATCGTGCCAAGAGATGAATTATTTGCAGGCCGTCTAAGGAGTAGTTTCGTCACTCCTGAGTTCTGAAAAATTCAAAAACACCATTCAGGCCGTCTGAGGGGTAGTTTTCACCCTTCTTGAGTTTGAAGAATTCGAAAACACTATTCAGAAAAGTTTAGCCAAGTTGAGATTTGGTATGGACATCATTGATAGGGTCTCAATCATCGTGCCAAGAGATGAATTATTTGCAGGCCGTCTGAGGGGTAGTTTTCACCCTTCTCAAGTTTGGAGAATTCGAAGACACCATTCAGAAGAGTTGAGCCAAGTTGAGATTTGGTATGGACATCATTGATAGGGTCTCAATCATCGTGCCAAGAGATGAATTATTTGCAGGCCGTCTAAGGGGTAGTTTCGTCCCTCCTGAGTTCTGAAAAATTCAAAAACACCATTCAGAAAAGTTTAGCCAAGTTGAGATTTGGTATGGACATCATTGATAGGGTCTCAATCATCGTGCCAAGAGATGAATTATTTGCAGGCCGTCTGAGGGGTAGTTTTCACCCTTATCAAGTTTGAAGAATTCAAAAACACCATTCAGAAGAGTTAAGCCAAGTTGAGATTTGGTATGGACATCATTGATAGGGTCTCAATCATCGTGCCAAGAGATGAATTATTTGCAGGCCGTCTGAGGGGTAGTTTCGTCCCTCCTGAGTTCTGAAAAATTCAAAAACACCATTCAGAAAAGTTAAGCCATGTTGAGATTTGGTATGGACATCATTGATAGGGTCTCAATCATCGTGCCAAGAGATGAATTATTTGCAGGCCGTCTGAGGAGTAGTTTTCACCCTTCTTAAGTTTGAAGAATTCGAAAACACCATTCAGAAGAGTTAAGCCAAGTTGAGATTTGGTATAGACATCATTGATAGGGTCTCAATCATCGTGCCAAGAGATGAATTATTTGCAGGCCGTCTAAGGGGTAGTTTCGTCCCTCCTGAGTTCTGAAAAATTCAAAAACACCATTCAGAAGAGTTTAGTCAAGTTGAGATTTGGTATGGACATCATTGATAGGGTCTCAATCATCGTGCCAAGAGATGAATTATTTGCAGGCCGTCTGAGGGGTAGTTTTCACCCTTCTCAAGTTTGAAGAATTCGAAAACACCATTCAGAAAATTTTAGCCAAGTTGAGATTTGGTATGGACATCATTGATAAGGTCTCAATTATTGTGTTGAGAGATGAATCATTTGCAGGCCGTCTGAGGGGTAGGAGTTAAGCCAAGTTGAGATTTGGTATAGACATCATTGATAGGGTCTCAATCATCGTGCCAAGAGATGAATTATTTGCAGGCCGTCTAAGGGGTAGTTTCGTCCCTCCTGAGTTCTGAAAAATTCAAAAACACCATTCAGAAGAGTTTAGTCAAGTTGAGATTTGGTATGGACATCATTGATAGGGTCTCAATCATCGTGCCAAGAGATGAATTATTTGCAGGCCGTCTGAGGGGTAGTTTTCACCCTTCTCAAGTTTGAAGAATTCGAAAACACCATTCAGAAAATTTTAGCCAAGTTGAGATTTGGTATGGACATCATTGATAAGGTCTCAATTATTGTGTTGAGAGATGAATCATTTGCAGGCCGTCTGAGGGGTAGTTTTCTCCCTCCTGAGTTCTGAAAAATTCAAAAACACCATCCAGGCCGTCTGAGGGGTAGTTTTCACCCTTCTTAAGTTCGAAGAATTCGAAAACACCATTCAGAAAATTTTAGTCAAGTTGAGATTTGGGATGGACATCATTGATAGGGTCTCAATCATCGTGCCAAGAGATGAATTATTTGCAGGCCGTCTAAGGGGTAGTTTCGTCCCTCCTGAGTTCTGAAAAATTCAAAAACACCATTCAAAAGAGTTCAGCCAAGTTGAGATTTGGTATGGACATCATTGATAGGGCCTCAATCATCGTGCCAAGAGATGAATTATTTGAAGGCCGTCTGAGGGGTAGTTTTCACCCTTCTTAAGTTTGAAGAATTCGAAAACACCATTCAGAAAATTTTAGCCAAGTTGAGATTTGGTATGAACATCATTGATAGGGTCACAATTATCGTGCCAAGAGATGAATTAATTGCAGGCCGTCTAAGGGGTAGTTTTCTCCCTTCTGAGTTTTGAGAAATTCAAAAACACCCATTCAGAAAAGTTGAGCCAAGTTGAGATTTGGTATGGACATCATTGATAGGGTCTCAATTATCGTGCCAAGAGATGAATTATTTGCAGGCCGTCTGAGGGGTAGTTTTATCCCTTCTAAAGTTTGAAGAATTCGAAAACACCATTCAGAAAAGTTTAGCCAAGTTGAGATTTGGTATGGACATCATTGATAGGGTCTCAATCATCGTGCCAAGAGATGAATTATTTGCAGGCCGTCTAAGGGGTAGTTTCGTCCCTCCTGAGTTCTGAAAAATTCAAAAACACCATTCAGAAAAGTTAAGCCAAGTTGAGATTTGGTATGGACATCATTGATAGGGTCTCAATCATCGTGCCAAGAGATGAATTATTTGCAGGCCGTCTGAGGGGTAGTTTCCACCCTTCTTAAGTTTGAAGAATTCGAAAACACCATTCAGAAGAGTTAAGCCAAGTTGAGATTTGGTATAGACATCATTGATAGGGTCTCAATCATCGTGCCAAGAGATGAATTATTTGCAGGCCGTCTAAGGGGTAGTTTCGTCCCTCCTGAGTTCTGAAAAATTCAAAAACACCATTCAGGTAAGTTTAGCCAAGTTGAGATTTGGTATGGACATCATTGATAGGATCTCAAACATCGTGCCAAGAGATGAATTATTTGCAGGCCGTCTGAGGGGTAGTTTTCACCCTTCTCAAGTTTGAAGAATTCGAAAACACCATTCAGAAGAGTTAAGCCAAGTTGAGATTTGGTATGGACATCATTGATAGGGTCACAATTATCGTGCCAAGAGATGAATTATATGCAGGCCGTCTAAGGGGTAGTTTCGTCCCTCCTGAGTTCTGAAAAATTCAAAAACACCATTCAGGCCGTCTGAGGGGTAGTTTTCACCCTTCTTGAGTTTGAAGAATTCGAAAACACCATTCAGAAAAGTTTAGCCAAGTTGAGATTTGGTATGGACATCATTGATAGGGTCTCAATCATCGTGCCAAGAGATGAATCACTTGCAGGCCGTCTGAGGGGTAGTTTTCACCCTTCTTAAGTTTGAAGAATTCTAAAACACCATTCAGAAGACTTGAGCCAAGTTGAGATTTGGTATAGACATCATTGATAAGGTCTCAATTATTGTGTTGAGAGATGAATCATTTGCAGGCCGTCTGAGGGGTAGTTTTCTCCCTCCTGAGTTCTGAAAAATTCAAAAACACCATCCAGGCCGTCTGAGGGGTAGTTTTCACCCTTCTTAAGTTTGAAGAATTCGAAAACACCATTCAGAAAATTTTAGTCAAGTTGAGATTTGGGATGGACATCATTGATAGGGTCTCAATCATCGTGCCAAGAGATGAATTAATTGCAGGCCGTCTAAGGGGTAGTTTCGTCCCTCCTGAGTTCTGAAAAATTCAAAAACACCATTCAAAAGAGTTCAGCCAAGTTGAGATTTGGTATGGACATCATTGATAGGGCCTCAATCATCGTGCCAAGAGATGAATTATTTGCAGGCCGTCTGAGGGGTAGTTTTCACCCTTCTTAAGTTTGAAGAATTCGAAAACACCATTCAGAAAATTTTAGCCAAGTTGAGATTTGGTATGAACATCATTGATAGGGTCACAATTATCGTGCCAAGAGATGAATTAATTGCAGGCCGTCTAAGGGGTAGTTTTCTCCCTTCTGAGTTTTGAGAAATTCAAAAACACCCATTCAGAAAAGTTGAGCCAAGTTGAGATTTGGTATGGACATCATTGATGGGGTCTCAATTATCGTGCCAAGAGATGAATTATTTGCAGGCCGTCTGAGGGGTAGTTTTATCCCTTCTAAAGTTTGAAGAATTCGAAAACACCATTCAGAAAAGTTTAGCCAAGTTGAGATTTGGTATGGACATCATTGATAGGGTCTCAATCATCGTGCCAAGAGATGAATTATTTGCAGGCCGTCTGAGGGGTAGTTTTCACCCTTCTTAAGTTTGAAGAATTCGAAAACACCATTCAGAAGAGTTAAGCCAAGTTGAGATTTGGTATAGACATCATTGATAGGGTCTCAATCATCGTGCCAAGAGATGAATTATTTGCAGGCCGTCTAAGGGGTAGTTTCGTCACTCCTGAGTTCTGAGAAATTCAAAAACACCATTCAGGCCGTCTGAGGGGTAGTTTTCACCCTTCTTGAGTTTGAAGAATTCGAAAACACTATTCAGAAAAGTTTAGCCAAGTTGAGATTTGGTATGGACATCATTGATAGGGTCTCAATCATCGTGCCAAGAGATGAATTATCTGCAGGCCGTCTGAGGGGTAGTTTTCACCCTTCTCAAGTTTGGAGAATTCGAAGACACCATTCAGAAGAGTTAAGCCAAGTTGAGATTTGGTATGGACATCATTGATAGGGTCTCAATCATCGTGCCAAGAGATGAATTATTTGCAGGCCGTCTAAGGGGTAGTTTCGTCCCTCCTGAGTTCTGAAAAATTCGAAAACACCATTCAGAAAAGTTTAGCCAAGTTGAGATTTGGTATGGACATCATTGATAGGGTCTCAATCATCGTGCCAAGAGATGAATTATTTGCAGGCCGTCTGAGGGGTAGTTTTCACCCTTATCAAGTTTGAAGAATTCGAAAACACCATTCAGAAGAGTTAAGCCAAGTTGAGATTCGGTATGGACATCATTGATAGAGTCTCAATCATCGTGCCGAGAGATGAATTATTTGCAGGCCGTCTAAGGGGTAGTTTCGTCCCTCCTGAGTTCTGAAAAATTCAAAAACACCATTCAGAAAAGTTAAGCCAAGTTGAGATTTGGTATGGACATCATTGATAGGGTCTCAATCATCGTGCCAAGAGATGAATTATTTGCAGGCCGTCTGAGGGGTAGTTTTCACCCTTCTTAAGTTTGAAGAATTCGAAAACACCATTCAGAAGAGTTAAGCCAAGTTGAGATTTGGTATAGACATCATTGATAGGGTCTCAATCATCGTGCCAAGAGATGAATTATTTGCAGGCCGTCTAAGGGGTAGTTTCGTCCCTCCTGAGTTCTGAAAAATTCAAAAACACCATTCAGAAAAGTTTAGTCGAGTTGAGATTTGGTATGGACATCATTGATAGGGTCTCAATCATCGTGCCAAGAGATGAATTATTTGCAGGCCGTCTGAGGGGTAGTTTCCACCCTTCTTAAGTTTGAAGAATTCGAAAACACCATTCAGAAAATTTTAGCCAAGTTGAGATTTGGTATGGACATCATTGATAGGGTCTCAATCATCGTGCCAAGAGATGAATTATTTGCAGGCCATCTAAGGGGTAGTTTCGTTCCTCCCGAGTTCTGAAAAATTCAAAAACACCATTCAGAAAAGTTAAGCCAAGTTGAGATTTGGTATGGACATCATTGATAGGGTCTCAATCATCGTGCCAAGAGATGAATTATTTGCAGGCCGTCTGAGGGGTAGTTTTCACCCTTATCAAGTTTGAAGAATTCGAAAACACCATCCAGAAGAGTTAAGCCAAGTTGAGATTTGGTATAGACATCATTGATAGGGTCTCAATCATCGTGCCAAGAGATGAATTATTTGCAGGCCGTCTAAGGGGTAGTTTCGTCCCTCCTGAGTTCTGAAAAATTCAAAAACACCATTCAGAAAAGTTAAGCCAAGTTGAGATTTGGTATGGACATCATTGATAGGGTCTCAATCATCGTGCCAAGAGATGAATTATTTGCAGGCCGTCTGAGGGGTAGTTTTCACCCTTCTCAAGTTTGAAGAATTCGAAAACACCATTCAGAAGAGTTAAGCCAAGTTGAGATTTGGTATAGACATCATTGATAGGGTCTCAATCATCGTGCCAAGAGATGAATCATTTGCAGGCCGTCTAAGGGGTAGTTTCGTCACTCCTGAGTTCTGGAAAATTCAAAAACACCATTCAGAAAAGTTTAGCCAAGTTGAGATTTGGTATGGACATCATTGATAGGGTCTCAATCATCGTGCCAAGAGATGAATTATTTGCAGGCCGTCTGAGGGGTAGTTTTCACCCTTCTTAAGTTTGAAGAATTCGAAAACACCATTCAGAAGAGTTAAGCCAAGTTGAGATTTGGTATAGACATCATTGATAGGGTCTCAATCATCGTGCCAAGAGATGAATTATTTGCAGGCCGTCTAAGGAGTAGTTTCGTCACTCCTGAGTTCTGAAAAATTCAAAAACACCATTCAGGCCGTCTGAGGGGTAGTTTTCACCCTTCTTGAGTTTGAAGAATTCGAAAACACTATTCAGAAAAGTTTAGCCAAGTTGAGATTTGGTATGGACATCATTGATAGGGTCTCAATCATCGTGCCAAGAGATGAATTATTTGCAGGCCGTCTGAGGGGTAGTTTTCACCCTTCTCAAGTTTGGAGAATTCGAAGACACCATTCAGAAGGGTTAAGCCAAGTTGAGATTTGGTATGGACATCATTGATAGGGTCTCAATCATCGTGCCAAGAGATGAATTATTTGCAGGCCGTCTAAGGGGTAGTTTCGTCCCTCCTGAGTTCTGAAAAATTCAAAAACACCATTCAGAAAAGTTTAGCCAAGTTGAGATTTGGTATGGACATCATTGATAGGGTCTCAATCATCGTGCCAAGAGATGAATTATTTGCAGGCCGTCTGAGGGGTAGTTTTCACTCTTATCAAGTTTGAAGAATTCGAAAACACCATTCAGAAGAGTTAAGCCAAGTTGAGATTTGGTATGGACATCATTGATAGGGTCTCAATCATCGTGCCAAGAGATGAATTATTTGCAGGCCGTCTGAGGGGTAGTCTTCACCCTTATCAAGTTTGAAGAATTCGAAAACACCATTCAGAAGAGTTAAGCCAAGTTGAGATTTGGTATGGACATCATTGATAGGGTCTCAATCATCGTGCCAAGAGATGAATTATTTGCAGGCCGTCTAAGGGGTAGTTTCGTCCCTCCTGAGTTCTGAAAAATTCAAAAACACCATTCAGAAAAGTTAAGCCAAGTTGAGATTTGGTATGGACATCATTGATAGGGTCTCAATCATCGTGCCAAGAGATGAATTATTTGCAGGCCGTCTGAGGGGTAGTTTTCACCCTTCTTAAGTTTGAAGAATTCGAAAACACCATTCAGAAGAGTTAAGCCAAGTTGAGATTTGGTATAGACATCATTGATAGGGTCTCAATCATCGTGCCAAGAGATGAATTATTTGCAGGCCGTCTAAGGGGTAGTTTCGTCCCTCCTGAGTTCTGAAAAATTCAAAAACACCATTCAGGAAAGTTTAGCCAAGTTGAGATTTGGTATGGACATCATTGATAGGGTCTCAATCATCGTGCCAAGAGATGAATTATTTGCAGGCCGTCTGAGGGGTAGTTTTCACCCTTCTCAAGTTTGAAGAATTCGAAAACACCATTTAGAAGAGTTAAGCCAAGTTGAGATTTGGTATGGACATCATTGATAGGGTCTCAATCATCGTGCCAAGAGATGAATTATTTGCAGGCCGTCTAAGGGGTAGTTTCGTCCCTCCTGAGTTCTGAAAAATTCAAAAACACCATTCAGGCCGTCTGAGGGGTAGTTTTCACCCTTCTTGAGTTTGAAGAATTCGAAAACACCATTCAGAAAAGTTTAGCCAAGTTGAGATTTGGTATGGACATCATTGATAGGGTCTCAATCATCGTGCCAAGAGATGAATTACTTGCAGGCCGTCTGAGGGGTAGTTTTCACCCTTCTTAAGTTTGAAGAATTCTAAAACACCATTCAGAAGACTTAAGCCAAGTTGAGATTTGGTATAGACATCATTGATAAGGTCTCAATTATTGTGTTGAGAGATGAATCATTTGCAGGCCGTCTGAGGGGTAGTTTTCTCCCTCCTGAGTTTTGAAAAATTCAAAAACACCATCCAGGCCGTCTGAGGGGTAGTTTTCACCCTTCTTAAGTTTGAAGAATTCGAAAACACCATTCAGAAAATTTTAGTCAAGTTGAGATTTGGGATGGACATCATTGATAGGGTCTCAATCATCGTGCCAAGAGATGAATTATTTGCAGGCCGTCTAAGGGGTAGTTTCGTCCCTCCTGAGTTCTGAAAAATTCAAAAACACCATTCAAAAGAGTTTAGCCAAGTTGAGATTTGGTATGGACATCATTGATAGGGCCTCAATCATCGTGCCAAGAGATGAATTATTTGCAGGCCGTCTGAGGGGTAGTTTTCACCCTTCTTAAGTTTGAAGAATTCGAAAACACCATTCAGAAAACTTTAGCCAAGTTGAGATTTGGTATGGACATCATTGATAGGGTCACAATTATCGTGCCAAGAGATGAATTATTTGCAGGCCGTCTAAGGGGTAGTTTTCTCCCTTCTGAGTTTTGACAAATTCAAAAACACCCATTCAGAAAAGTTTAGCCAAGTTGAGATTTGGTATGGACATCATTGATAGGGTCTCAATTATCGTGCCAAGAGATGAATTATTTGCAGGCCGTCTGAGGGGTAGTTTTATCCCTTCTAAAGTTTGAAGAATTCGAAAACACCATTCAGAAATGTTTAGCCAAGTTGAGATTTGGTATGGACATCATTGATAGGGTCTCAATTATCGTGCCAAGAGATGAATTATTTGCAGGCCGTCTGAGGGGTAGTTTTCACCCTTCTTAAGTTTGAAGAATTCGAAAACACCATTCAGAAAATTTTAGTCAAGTTGAGATTTGGGATGGACATCATTGATAGGGTCTCAATCATCGTGCCAAGAGATGAATTATTTGCAGGCCGTCTAAGGGGTAGTTTCGTCCTTCCTGAGTTCTGAAAAATTCAAAAACACCATTCAAAAGAGTTTAGCCAAGTTGAGATTTGGTATGGACATCATTAATAGGGCCTCAATCATCGTGCCAAGAGATGAATTATTTGCAGGCCGTCTGAGGGGTAGTTTTCACCCTTCTTAAGTTTGAAGAATTCGAAAACACCATTCAGAAAATTTTAGCCAAGTTGAGATTTGGTATGGACATCATTGATAGGGTCACAATTATCGTGCCAAGAGATGAATTATTTGCAGGCCGTCTAAGGGGTAGTTTTCTCCCTTCTGAGTTTTGAGAAATTCAAAAACACCCATTCAGAAAAGTTTAGCCAAGTTGAGATTTGGTATGGACATCATTGATAGGGTCTCAATTATCGTGCCAAGAGATGAATTATTTGCAGGCCGTCTGAGGGGTAGTTTTATCCCTTCTAAAGTTTGAAGAATTCGAAAACACCATTCAGAAAAGTTTAGCCAAGTTGAGATTTGGTATGGACATCATTGATAGGGTCTCAATTATCGTGCCAAGAGATGAATTATTTGCAGGCCGTCTAAGGGGTAGTTTTCTCCCTTCTGAGTTCTGAAAAATTCAAAAACACCATTCAGAAAAGTTTAGCTTAGTTGGAATTTGATATGGACATCATCGATAGGGTCTCGATTATCGTGCCTAGAGATACATTATCTTCAGGCCGTCTTAGGGGTAGATTTCACGCTTCAAAGTTTTGAAAAATTCGAAAACCTTATTCAGGAAAGTTCATTCATATTACATCATTGATATGATTCGAAAAAGAAAAAAGTTTTTTATCGCAAAGTTGTCTTATGAGATGACTGGGTCACAAATTTTATGTATCTCGCTAGAAGAGACAAGTCGGCCAACACTTTTTTTTCTAAAAGTGAATAGTCACACGTTATTCTGTAATTTTTTCATGATAGCCCTTGTGATGGACATCGGCCGCCGATATCGACACAAGTGGTAGGTGTCCTTTGACCTTTGATCTCCGTGCCGCTCTGTGTTCTCACGCCTTTCGTCCTAGCAAATTCATATTTTTTATCAAATAGTTCCATACCGGTACCCCTCTTTTGTCAAAACTATGAGATCTCAACTCATCAGCTTCAGGTTTCAGTTCCACTTTGAGGTTTCAATCATACACATCAATTCTATCTGGAATACTTACTTTGTAGTCTTTAAACAGGTGAAGAAAATGGGTGCCAAATATATATCAAAAGAAGCTGTTTACAACACAATATCAAATGTGCTCAAGAAATATTTTCCTGCATCTCAGTTGCAACGTATAGTTGTGGATGAAAATATACTCCAGGAAATGAAGCATCTTCTCAATGGAACGAAGTACGCTTATAAAAGCATAATTTTGAGAATAATCCAGAGAGACATTCATATTCGAGTTCATTTCAAAAACTTTCCTGATGCCGGGCATGTATCAAAAACATTGAAAGAATATCAAAGACTGGAAGAACTATTGCACTCGTTGGACAAGAATTATCGCCATAATGTGTGCCCGTGTTGGAGAAATCCTAAATCTATTTATAGAACATTGTGCCAGAGTTTGAAAATGAAAAATTCGGCAAAAAATAAGAAACACATATTCAATATCTGGATGCAATTATCTAGATCCAGAACACCAATTGATATAGATGAAGTGAAAGGGCAAACTTTGCATCCATCTGGTTTGGATTCATTCGACAACCTACTACCCAAAAAAATTGTTTCAAATCATTCAACGCCTGAAATATGTGAGGAATAACACAGTGAGTGAATTGACTGAAATGAGTATGCACGAAAGTTCCTGTGATGTATTAAATGACAATAGCTATTTGAGCTGCGCTCGGTCGCGCAAACTATCAGTCGAAGAGGGTTTGGTCGATAGTGAATGATTATTCGAAATAAGTACCAGAAAATCGACCTCCTCGGAAAGTGAAGAACTCTCACCCCACAAGATTTTGGAATCCCTAGTGAACTTATGAATTTGTCTAGTGCTAGTGGATGTCCTCAAGTTTTACCGATGAATTCTAGGAATTTAGGAATGGAAGGAGTTGAGATGAAAAACGCGAGGAAGATGAAAAAAGTTTGTTCGTATTTGGGAGGTTCGTTTCAAATTGAATCACATTTATGCAAATTCATTTTACATAACGGAAAACTCAATAAAAGGTACTACCCTCATTATATTAAGAACAGAATAAAGAAAAACGTTAATAACGTGTGCTGTATCATAATGAAGTATGTGAAATTTTCTAAAAAGCGAAATGCGTACACGATTGCTGCGCTGTGTAAACACAACAACTATGGATGTAAATCATTCAAAATATGCATATATCTCTCAGATAAGTCTGTTTTTGTGTATAGCTCTTCCCGTGATTACATCCATACTAATTTAAATTAAAAAAAAACTTTTGAATGATAAAGCATTCAACGTCAAGAAAATGACTCTCTTAGAATCCAAAAGCCAAATATTGCAAGATGGTTAAAATTTGCAGGACATCAAATCAGATTGTACCTTAAGGCGCATAAGATCAGAGGCAGTTTCACAGTTAGATAGGGATAAAGATGATCTAATTGATGTAATCAAAATGCAACGTGACCACCCTGAATATATTAGAGAAGTCAGTGTTCCTTTCAACGTAAAGATATATAGTTATATATAAATATATAATAATATATATATAAAGATATATAATTGTATGTGCTCAAAGCACAATGTTTGAATGGTGTTTTACCAACAATATATTTTGACGCCACTGGTACTGTACTTTGGTTAGGAAACCTCTGCAGAAAGTAAATCGAATCTATTTTTACACTGCTGTTGTTCGAGTTCGTATTAGTAAGCGAATTCACCCAGTTTTTTCAATGATTTCTGCGGTTCACGATTCAAACTCTATTTTCAAAATATTGCACGATTTCCGATACTTCTGCGAGGCTAATCAATTCTGGCCTGCTTTTTCTAAAATGGTGACAGATTTTTCTTTTGCCAGTTTGCACGCTGCCTGCAAAGCATTTAATAGGTGTACTTTATTGGAATATTTAGAGCAATGTTACCGTATATCAGAGACGAATCAAGCACTGAGTGATTCAAATTTGATAGGAATACACTCATGTTGCGCGCATTGGATGAAAATGGTATCGAGAGATGTTAATATAGTGTGTGATAATGAATTACAGAATAAGTGTTTCAAAGATCTAATGGCTTTTGCAATATTAATCGATTCGCTAGAAAAATTCGACAAATTTGTAGAAAACCTAACAATAATATTGAGTAGCAAATTTAATACTTCTGAGGTGGGTCATGCAAAATCATATATCAATAGGGCAATCAAAAATAAAATACCAAATGATGTATGCGAAGAACAAGAGAAGCATCTGGGATACGAAAATGAAAAAGATGACGCCCTTTTTCGATTGAGTCCATTTTATAAGAGATTTCTGAAGCTTCATGCCCATTTTGACAGGAGCTCCGAACAAATATTGAAAGAAGGTAATGACCACAACGAAATGTATAATATGAAGTTCTTGAAACTGGTCATCAACAAGTATTTACCATATTGTCCTTCATGGAGTTGTTTATTTTTAGATGATATTACTCCTTTGAGTAACTCTGTTGTTGAAAATTATTTTTCCCAATTGAAGAATAATAAACTGAGAGGGGAAAAGAACCTTAGATGTTCTCAGTTCATACGAAAATTGAGGGAAGACATCATAGCATTGAAAGTTGAAGCGGATTTGAAAATCGGGAAATCTCGTTCAACCAAGACAGGTGACCAGTCTGATGAGAAACTTTCACAAGAAATGTGGTGTCGAAAACCTGATAAAAATAATGGTTCACACTTCAATGCTAGATATTTGAAAAAATATTTTTCAGATGATCGCGAGAATTATGAGAATTTAGAAATTTCGCCTAATCATGTAACATCACAGCGACCTTCAGAAATCTCTTATGAAGAAGATCAAAAGATGGGTCTCGTCGAGAATTTTTGAAGACACTTGAAATGACCACAGATGAAAGAGACGAATTGAGTCAATCTACCAAACAACAGAGAGTATGTGAGCTCTGGAGACATCATAGGAGAATTAGAGTAACTGCATCTCTTTTCGGACGAGTTTGCAAAGTGAGGAACGACACGTCTTACAAAAATATTGTTGAATCTATCATCAATAATAGAGAGATAAAAAACCTTGCCGTTTCTCATGACATAGAATTCGAAGACGTTGCTCGTGAATCTTATACTCAAATTACACATACGAATGTTGAAACGACAGGATTAATAGTCCATCTTCAATACCCATTCCTAGGTGCTTCTCCTGATGGCCTCATTAATGATGACGGAATGATCGAAATAAAGTGTCCATATTCGGCAAGAAATTTTAGCCCATTCGATTACAAATTTGACTTTTTGAACAAGGAACAAAATGGAATATCCATATCGCATCCATATCATTATCAAATCCAAGGCTCATTAGAGATTTCGAATCGTGCCTGGTGTGACACATAAAGGTTTGAAAATTGTAAGAATATCTAGATCAAAATCATTTTGGAATGACACAATGCTGAAAAAACTGAAGTATTTTTATAACTTTTTTCTCCTTCCTACAATTGTGTCTCCAGAAAATATCAATTCATCCTTCGATATCGAGTATTATAAACCATTGAAGTCTTGTCGCAATTATATTGTTTCGGTGAATGCTGCCTCTGATTATCCAGTGAAGGAAATTTACATCGAAGAGTTTTCTACACTATCACAAACTGAGTGCCTGAGTAGTTTTATAATAGATCATAGTCTTCATTTACTCAATTCCAATAAATTCCAATTGGTTTCAGTGGAGAAATCAACTATCATAGTCAATTCCAAAAATTTTTCTCGAAACTTCATTGACAGTATCACATTTGAAAAAAAAAATTGATGATGCCGGTCGCAAGAAATAACCATTTTATATTGATTAAGCTGAACCTAGAAGAGAAAATATTCACTTTCATTGATCCACTAGGAGGAGAAAAAAGTAAAATCTCATTTTACTTTGAGAGAATTATGAATTTTCTGAAAGAAAGGTATTGACTATGATAATTGGTCCAAAGACATTTGTGATCATGTAATCCAGAAAGATAGTTTCAACTGTGGTATATTTGTCATATACTTTTTCTCAAAATTGGCAAATGATGAGAGTTTGCTTGATATCATTGATATTGATGGGTACAGAGACGAGCTCAAATGGTTGCTATTATCGAACAGTTCGACTATCAATTCTGTATGCTTCTTTTGTGGACACCCTAGTAGTGCAGACGATTTTGTTTGTAGATTTTGCAAAAGATCAACTCATCAGAAATGCATTTTAAAAGGAGAAGAAATTAAATGTGGAGTATCATTCGACGATAAAACAATAGAAAAAAATGTCTTCATGGCGCGCGAAATGATGCCGGATATGCCGTACATACAACATATTCCGAATAAATGGATATTTGAGTACAATCACAGTTGTATCAGGTGTTAATGTTAAATCACTCTCATAATTTCTAACACATTAATCACAACCAACTCGAATTTTATTACAGTGATAGTTTCGGGTGTGGTGCAGTTTTAGGATGAAGCTGCACCACCCCCACATTTCCGCGAAACTACAACTGTTATAAAATTCGAGTTGGATGTAAGAGTGTTATAAAGGGTCATAAAGGCTGGTGCATCATTAGGTTCATATGATATACCTACCTTTATATGATAATAGGGATCTTATTTGTGTTCACCGACGTTAATGATGGTGATCATGAAAATTGTTTCATTAGATGAATATTTGTTTTTGTTTTGTTGTATATTGTTTCGAAATTATATTATTTGTCGTAATTGTGTGTGTTGTGTCTTCCTTTTATATTCAAATATCTGAATGATAAAAGAAACGAAATTTCTTATCATTATCGCTTACAAAAATCATAACCAACCTTGGAAAACCTTCCACTTATTAATCTGATAATATATTCAGTACCCATTCATTGATCATTTCAACTAATGACGTACTCGAATAAATAATTCCTTGATCGAATGTTAGACATTTCATTTTCGAAATCTAGGTATGCAGAAAACAATATATGATTTGTATTTCCGAGGATGATAATGAAAAATGATTAGATATTGGATGATTGGACATATTCATCATTCAATACAGATGAAATATGCTCGATATGCAACTCACTAGAATTTGACCACTCAATATTTGAATATCCTATTTACAGTGAGGTTATAGGGCAACAGAGGTTATACGCAAACACTCTACATGAGTTAGCTAACCTGTTAGAAACAGCTTCTCCCAAAATCGTCACTTATATATATAATTGCGTTATGAACATTCTCAAGCTCCGCTCTTACATCATTAACGGATGGGTTATATTGATATTTTTATTTTTTCTATTATTAATAGTTGTTGTAGATTTTATTACTCTGTAGATAGTTTTGAAGTTGTTGATAGTGACAATATAGATTAAAAACGGTATGAGGGTACATTGTATGAGTCATTTCAAATATCAGCCTTTATAAGCCTTTATAAGTCAAATATAAGCCAACGATTTGCCAAATCAACGAACATTGGTCCTTCGAGCCTCTGAGTCTTCAAGATCAACCCGTAAGTGGAAGAATAGTCCAAAAAGAAATTGGAAAAATCAAGAAATAATTTGACAGAAGTTGACAATTTATTCTGACATGTCATTCAAAAATATTCAGGAGAGTTCTCAAATAAGCGAATTTCGAGGTTTTGAAAACAAATCGATAGCAGCCAAATCGAAAACCGTTTCGTCAAAGAAATCGCATCTACAGAAAGAAGCAAAGAAAGCCGAATTAGAAATAGAAATGAAGAAGCTGGAATTAGAAATGCAAAAACTGAAACTGAAACAGTTAGAAATTGAAGAGGAACTATCAGCTACTAATTCTCAGAAATCAAATAGTGCAGTTACTAAAACTAATACTGAAATAGATGTTCAAGCTTGGGTGAATGTTCTTCAAATGAATCGAAAAAATTGTCTGACGGTAATAACACAGTAAGAGTAGATTTGATGAACAAATATGTAATGAGACAATCAGTATCTAAAGATCTTCCTATTTTCAATGGTCGAGCAATGGAATGGCCAAACTTTATAAGCCAGTTTGAGGAAACTACAGCCCTTTGCAGATACTCAGAGAGAATATGGCGCGTCTACAGAAAGCCCTGAGAGGAAAAGCAAGAGATAGTGTTCAGTATTTGCTGAATTTTCCTGAACAAATTGATATCCTGAAAAACAGATTTGGTAGATCTGAATACATAATAGAAGATATTATAGAAGATATCAGGCAAGTGCCTCCTATTCGAGAATACAACTTTGATGCATTGATAGATTTCACCAACAATGTGTTGAATTTAGTTGCTACAATCGAGAGTTTAGATTCAAAAACTCACCTTATGAATGCCCATATCCTGAAAGAACTTCTAATGAAATTACCTGCCAGTTTGAAATTACAATGGGGTAGTTATATCAGTACCAAGGAAGATATGATAAATTTAAAGATATTTTCCTCATGGTTAGGGAAAATTGCCGATGGAGCCAGCCTTGTTTCACGACCAAAAATAAATTTTGAAAAAAGACATTTTAATAGACCAGGAGAGAATATATTCACCACTTCAGAAAAATCCCAAAAATGTTTATTTTGTGACTTCAAAAATCACACTATAAATGAATGCAAGAAATTCGAGATTATGACTACTGCAGATAAATGGAACTGGATTAAATCAAAAAAAGTATGTTTTTCATGTTTACGACCAAATCACTTGATACAGTTTTGCAAGAAGAGGAAGGAATGTGGCAAAAACGGCTGCAAAAAGTACCATCATCATTTACTTCACGAAAATGCTTCCTGTGGAGAAGTAGAAAGGAGAAATGAGGAAAGTTATAGAGGAGAAAAATTTTTTGAACAAAATACTTTGAGATCACGACAGAGAAACGAAGAAAATCAACCCAACACATATAGTAACCATACAGATTCCAATGGAACAACACGAACCTTTGGAGAAAATAGAGTTCTACTGAGAGTCATACCAGTTATTTTATCTTCAGCTGACAAATCGATGCACACCTATGCCCCCTTCGATGAAGCTTCGACAATTACATTGGTGGATGATGAAGTAGTCCAGAATCTAAATCTGAAAGGTATTAGAAAGCCATTGTCTATCAATTGGACTAATAATATGTCGAATCACTCCGAGGAATCAGAAGTATTGAATTTGAAAATTTCTGGAGTAACACCCGGAAGTAAGATCTTCACTATTCGAAACGTTCGATCAGTTGGAGAGTTGATGCTGCCTGCACAAAACATAGACATGGAAGAAATTTCTAGAAAATGGCCCTACGTGAAAAATATTCCTCTGAAGTCTATGGAAAATGCAAAACCTCTGATCCTGATAGGACAAGACAACTGGCCATTATCTCTTCCAAGATGTTCCATCCATAGGAGTTGGAATGAGCCAGTTTTGACGAAAACTTGGTTAGGGTGGGTGATTCATGGACGAGTTCCAACAGAAAAGGTTTATAATGATTTCTCATTCGTCATTAATCATACAGTTGATAACGTTGATAAAGTTGATAGTCTCCATGACCTAGTTAAGACATACTTTAAGAGAAGATATACCTATACATGAAAGGCCAGAGAAAGCAAGTTACAAAACATCTGAAGAATTATATGCAGAAAAAACATTGGTGAATACCTCAAGAAGAATTGCCGCAAATAAATGGGAAACTGGTTTATTGTGGAAAAAGGAAGTCAACCTACCAGAAAGTAAAGAAAATGCCATTAGAAGACTCAAGTATGTAGAGAAACAGATGAGCAAAGATGAAATATTGAGAAAAGCTTACGTATCTAAGATGGAAGACTATATAAACAAGAAATATGCAAGAAAGTTGTCTCCTCATGAGGTTAATATTATAGCAAAGAATACTTGGTATTTACCGCATTTCGCGGTTGTGAACCCAAACAAACCAAACAAAATGAGAATTGTGTTTGATGCTGCCTCTAAATCTCATAATGTATGCCTCAACGATATGCTGTTCAAAGGTCCAGATTTGTACAACTCCTTAATTGGAATAATATGGAAATTCAGGCAGAACAAAATTGCTTTCAGTGGAGACATCAGGGAAATGTTTTTACAAATAAAAATAAGAGATGAAGACACTGCAGCTCAAAGATTTGTATGGAGAAATAATAGTAATAGTACTATAGAAGAATATGAAATGTCGGTCATGCTATTTGGAACTGTATGTTCTCCTTGTTCAGCACAGTACATCAAGAACGAAAATGGAAAAGAATTTACTCCTACCTATCCAGAAGCCGCAAATGCTATTTTGAAGAACCATTACATGGATGATTATTTAGATAGTTCTGAGAATGAAGAAGATGCGATCGAATTGATAAGACAAATCATTTCAATCCATAAAAAAGGAGGATTCACGATTTGTAACTGGAACTGCAATTCTAAAAAGGTTCTAATGCAAATTCCAGAAGAACTTCGATCTAGCGAGAATAAAAATTTGAATCTAGAGTCAGACATGCCCTATGAAAGGATACTAGGACTCCACTGGGATCCTAATACAGATGAATTCATGTTCAATATGAGAATTCAGAAACTGAAAACAGAAATTTTAGAAGGGAAAGTTTTACCTACAAAAAGAGAGCTACTGAGATTGACTATGTCTATCTTTGACCCGCTGGGATTCGTAGCGAACATAATGGTATTTGCGAAGATTATTTTGCAAGACTTATAGAGAACTAAATTACATTGGGACGAAACGTTATCGGAAAATTTCATACTCAGATGGGAACAATTAAGAAAAGCAATATTGGGAATCAAAAATATAAGAATCAAACGATGGTTTTCGAATGTACTCACCCCAAATTCTTCCATACAATTACATATATTTTGCGATTCGAGCGAAAAAGCCTATTGTGCAGTTGCCTATTTGAGGATTGAGGAAAATGAAGAAGTTGACATTTCATTCATGATGGCAAGAACCCGATTAACTCCTGAAGCATTTATCAATACCTCGGCTGGAACTACTTGCAGCTCTAACTGGAAGTAGATTACTCAAATTCATAACTGAAAATTATAACATCCGATTTTCGAAAATATTTTTATGGTCCGATTCACAAACAGTTTTATATTGGCTAGATAAGGACTCTAGAAAATTCAAACCATATGTTGCAAACAGAATAGAAGAGATACATGAATTGTCTAATACTGGGATGTGGAGATGGATTCCTACCAAACAAAATGTTGCTGATGAAGGAACTAAAGGATATTTGAATACCGGAAACATGTCCAAAAGCAGGTGGTTGAATGGTCCGCAATTTTTGAGGGATTCTGAAGAAAAATGGCCGATTGATCAAGAAAAACAAATAATTGATATAGAGAAGTCAGCAAAAGAATTAGAAATCAGGAAAGAATATGTAATAATTATAAAAGAAATGGAGTCTAGTTATGATAGTGAAGTATTACCGGTATTAGATAGATTCTCAAACTGGACACGATTAATCAGAGCTACAGGTTGGATATTACATTACATAGAAAAACTAAAGAACATAACCAAAGGTATATCAGTAAAAGACATGGGATATTTAAGAGATAAAAATATTACACAAGCATAAATAATTTGGTTCAGACAAGTTCAAAATGAAATATATAAAAAAGAGTTGGTTAATCTCAAACAAGAGAAGCAGGTGGAAAAGTCAAGTCAATTATATTCTCTATCACCATTTATAGATGAAGACGGTATAATAAGAATGAAAGGAAGAATAAGCAGGACTATAGTAGCGGATGAAGACATGAAAAATCCAATTATTCTCGATTCAAGACACAGATGTACTAAATTACTTGTGGAACACTATCACAAAAAATGGATACATTTAGGTACAGAATACATCATCAATCAAATTCGTCAAAGATTTTGGATAATTAAAGTCAGATCCATTGTTAAAAAAGTTGCGAGAAGTTGTTTATTCTGCCAGAAGAGAAGAAATAAACCAGAAGTTCCTATAATGGGTGATTTACCGGAAGGACGTTTAGCAGCGTATATGTTACCATTCACCCACACTGGAATAGATTTTTTTGGGCCGTTAGACGTGACAATTGGAAGAAGGAAGGAGAAACGGTATGGTGTTATTTTTACCTGTTTAACGTCTCGTGCAATCCACATAGAAGTAGCGAATTCTCTTGATACAAGCTCTGCTATTATGGCTATTCGTCGGATGATGGCTAGACGAGGACCTGTAGTACATATGTACTCTGACAATGGATCAAATTTGAAAGCAGCGGAGAAAGAGTTGAGAAAATCCATAGAAGAGACTATTCAATCTGAGGGGATGCAAGAAGATATGACGAAAAGAAACATCCAGTGGCATTTTATCCCACCTCTCACTCATTCGTTCCATCAAAACTGCCTTTTATGCAATTTTAAAGGAGAGAGCCCCTCGAGAAGAAGTTCTGAGAACGTTGATGGCCGAAGTAGAACTCCAGACCACTCACAAATGTATCAATAGATCCAAACGATATGGAATGTTTGACACCAAACCATATTTTGATTGGCTCTGGAAGGAAACTAGCTACACCTGGTAATTTCAAGGAGGAAGATTTTTGTGTTAGACGCCAATGGAGGATCGCTCAAACTTTTACAAACATGTTCTGGAAGAGATGGATACATGAATACCTGCCCACAATAATCACTAGAAGAAAATGGTTGAAAGAAAATAAACAGTTGAAAGTTGGTGATTTAGCTTTGGAAGTCGATTCAAATTCCCCGAGAAACTCATGGCCCATGGGAATTGTAACAAAAACATACCCTGGGAAAGATAAAATAGTGAGGGTAGTCTCAACTTGGCTAAACTTTTCTCTCTCTCTCTCTCTCTCTCTCGCTCTCTCTCGCTCTCTCTCGCTCTCTCTCTCTCTCTCAACACAATAATTGAGACCCTATCAATGATGTCCATACCAAATCTCAACTTGGCTAAACTTTTCTGAATGGTATTTTCGAATTCTTCAAACTTAAGAAGGGTGAAAACTACACCTCAGACGGCCTGCAAATAATGCATCTCTTGGCACGATGATTGAGACCCTATCGATGATGTCCATACCAAATCTCAACTTAGCTGAACTTTTCTGAATGGTGTTTTTGAATTTTTCAGAACTCAGGAGGGAGAAAACTACCCCTTAGACGGCCTGCAAATGATTCATCTCTCAACACAATAATTGAGACCCTATCAATGCTGTCCATACCAAATCTCAACTTGGCTAAAATTTTCTGAATGGTGTTTTCGAATTCTTCAAACTTGAGAAGGGTGAAACTACCCCTCAGACGGCCTGCAAATAATTCATCTCTTGGCACGATGATTGAGACCCTATCAATGATGTCCATACCAAATGTCAACTTGGCTAAACTTTTCTGAATGGTGTTTTTGAATTTTTCAGAACTCAGGAGGGACGAAAATACCCCTCAGAGGGCCTGCAAATAGTTCATCTCTTGGCACGATGATTGAGACCCTATCAATGATGTCCATACCAAATCTCAACTTGGCTTAACTCTTCTGAATGGTGTTTTCGAATTCTTCAAACTCGAGAAGGGTGAAAACTACCCCTCAGACGGCCTGCAAATAATTCATCTCTTGGCACGATGATTGAGACCCTATCAATGATGTCCATACCAAATCTCAACTTGGCTAAATTTTTCTGAATGGTGTTTTTGAATTTTTCAGAACTCAGGAGGGACGAAACTACCCCTCAGACGGCCTGCAAATAATTTATCTCTTGGCACGATAATTGAGACCCTATCAATGATATGCATACCAGATCTCAACTTGGCTAAACTTTTCTCAATGGTGTGTTTGAATTTTTCAGAACTCAGGAGAGAGAAAACTCTACCTCTTAGACGGCCTGCAAATGATTCATCTCTCAACACAGTAATTGAGACCCTATCAATGATGTCCATGCCAAATCTCAACTTGGCTAAACTTTTCTGAATAATGTTTTTGAATTCTTCAAACTTCAGAAGGGTGAAAACTACCCCTCAGACGGCCTGCAAATGATTAATCTCCTGACATAATGATCAAGACCGTATTTATCATGTCTACATCGAATCTCAACTTGGTTAAACATTTCTGAATGGTATTTTAAAATTTCAATTCCATCATTATATTTATGATGTCAACAACTCATGATCATCGTTTTCATACGTTCTAATTGTATTCTGAGTGTTTAATTCAATTATAATCCTCCGATGTTATTTTCAAAATATTTTTTTGCAATAAAATTATTTTCCGACGTCACTGGTGATATGGCTGCTGGAAAAAATCGGCCGCTAGAAAGTGGCTGCTAAGTTCACACCGGTATTCTTGGATGAGTCCACAGAAATTACCACAGGCTTATTGACATCAAAAAGTTGTAGGCAAAGTGCCTGACATAAGATGTCTTTTAAATTTTGAAAAGTACTTTCATGAATGTTTTCCCATACAAACTTTGCGTTTTTCTTTAAAAGCGTTCGCAGTGGTGCAACCCTTTCTGATAAGTTTTCAACAAATCTTCCAAGATACGTTACCATACAAAGAAAACGCTGAACTCCTTGTGTGTCAGTAGGTCTTGGCATATTTTTCATGGCGACAATTTATTCAGCATCTGGCGACAAACCCTCTGCTGAAATTGTGTGACCCGAATATGTTACTTCACTCAAGCAAAATTTGCACTTTTTTCTATTAAAGCGAACACTATGTTCCTTGGCTCTTTTGAAAACATTTTCCAAGATGGGTTCCTAAAGTTCCACTGTAAATAAGTATATCATCAAAATGAACACTACAACCCACAATATCCGAAAAAATGCCTATCATACGCTCCATAAAAACTTCTGGTGCGCAGGAAAGACCATACGGCATTCGCAAATACCTATATTTTCCAAGATTTCCAACACCGAAAGTACACAAATTTTAACTTTCTTTGTCTAACTGTATCATAGAGAAACCCTGTGTGGCATCCAAAGTTGAAAAATATTTGCAGTTACTTAATTTTGATGTTAATTCTTCAACTGTTGGTATATTGTCGCGAACTGGGGTTAGTCGGAGCCTACCCCTGTCGCTAGGGACGTAGTCAGAATCGAGAAGGGGCCTTTCGAGCCTGACTAACTTGGTCGTTACTCGGGACACCCAACGCTCAATGAAACAACTACCGTTTATTTTGTAAAAATAAGATGGATATATTTCACACACAAGGAACCTAATCAAAGTACATACAACACCCAGTACAATAAAAATCATCTTACCATAAATAAGTATACAGCTGGCTGGGGGACATATCTCTAGAGAACACAAGGCAAGCAACTCAAACGGAGCAGGACTATAACTCAACCCACGCGGTAGAAAACTTAAGTCCAAAAAGAGGACTCGCACTCAACAATACTTTTCCGCGTCAAGTTCGTGATCTCGGCGTCGTCTCGCGGACTGCCCGCGGACTCCCCCGGAGTTTCGGCCTCAGCCTCTTTTAGCACCTATGTTGGTTCAAGGTTTATGATGTTATCTTGAATCAGCATTCACAACCAATTATGTCAACTGATGTTCTTGTTGCTAGTTTTCGCCAACTGACCACTTATTGAGCATAATTTGTTTCATACATCATAAGATTGAAATGATGTTAATAATACTGTATATTATACTAGGTGAATTAATAAATATGTATTTAAGCTGTACTTGATTCTCTTTTCATGAATCCCTCTTTTAATGAAAAGTGCCCTACTTGACAATATGACAAAAATTATTTTTGATTGCTAAGTTCAAGTCTTTTGGATGTAGGCAAATTCTTAAGGAGTCATCACTTTTTTTTACTACCACTACTGGATTTAACCATTCTGAACTTTCTGAAGTTTTTTCAATAATTGTATCTTGTTCTAACTGAGATAAGGCTGCTTTTAGTTTTTTCTCCAATGCAAAAGGAACCTTTCTAGGTGGTACCACCGCGGGCCTATAATTATCTTCAAGTTCTATGATATTCTTTCTCCAGTAGCCTTATGCCATGAAACAAAAAAATCATACTTTTCTAGGAATGACTGCACAGTATAGTGATTATCACTATCTACAGAATAATTTTTTTTGATTAGGTTCAACTCAAGACAAGATTCAAGACCAAGAATTGCTCTGCCTTTTAGACTAACCACATGAAATGAGGGACTAGCCTGTTCATTTTTTATAAAACAGGCAATGGTGCATTTCCCTAGTATAGGCAAATTATTCTTAGTATAAAAAGTTGAAACAATGTCAGTTTTTTCTATTGTTCTTTTATCATTATCATTATAATATATCATATATATATACATATATATATATATATATATCATACAAAACCGAAAAATGAAGAACAATCATCAAAAAATTGTATTCACAGTATACCATGTGTTTGTGGAAAATATTATACCGGTGAAACCAGCAGGCCTCTATCAGTGAGGATGAAAGAGCATGATGAGAACAATATAAAGAAAAGATATACTGACAAATCAAAATTAGCCAGTGACGGCTCGTCAGGGACGGCAGGGTCGGCCGGGCCGTACCAAAAATAATTTACGAAAATTGCTGAACTATTTGATGAATAAAATTATTTCGTCGTTTATTATCCTACTGTTATGAGTGTTATGCCACTATTATTTGAATTTCATGCACTGAAACCTTTTAGTAAGCCATCCGAATATACCCTGAAAATCACGAACTAATTCAGGACCTACGACATCTGGTTATTCCATCGTCAGAACGCCGCTTTGAGTTGAAACGCTCGCGTAGCTCATTGTCGGCCGGCCGATCGGTGGTTTCTTGTTTCTCGACGCATCGTCTGCAGTTTCCCCGCTTCAAGTTGAAATATTCGCGTATACGCGGCATACAGTCATACCATACCCCTTCGATCATTGAACAGACTAGATAAGTAATCCACACCCCTGGCAATACAGTTTGTTTGAAAGCAACATCTATAGTATCTATCTTTGTCTAAACAAGGATAGCAGGAGCTGATTCTCCCAGCACCAGTGCCGTGTTGTCAGAGGGGGTCGAATTTATTATTAATTCATGATGAAACCAAATTGAAGATCCGTAACAATTTCAGTGGTACTTTTCAGCATTTCTTGGTGGGAAAATGAACATCCTTATACTTCCTTCACATTGTTACGAAAAATTCGAATACATACAATCCTGTGGTAATTTTTGTAACTTGCTTGTGATCAATAGACTTATTATGACCATGTCACAAGAAAAGTTCAATTCTCAACGCCATATGAAAAAATATACTGACTATTCAGTTGTCTACTTATTCTTTATCATAAATAACGTTCAATTTTGATAATGAACATTTATATCTTTGGCGATCAGTGACGATTTACGATTTCAGTACCTACTAGTGGAAATAATTTTCAAAAAAGTGAAAAACTCGTTTTCAAGGCAAATAGATATGATAGCGTATTTGAATGTGATTTTCAAATCTGAAGATGAAACTTTTTTTTTATCATTTCACGATATCGTCAAAAATGAAGGAGGTTTTATCTCGAGCAGAATTCATATATTTTGACGCAAAAAAATTATGTCTGATTATTTCATTTCATGTAGATAGATGAAAATCGATAATGAATATGTGATGTTGAAAAGTATTATGACGAAATGTTATATCAACAATAAAATCATGACTCATGTGAAGATGTAACAAATAGCAGTGTTTCTTATTTAAAACAGGACTGAAATGAAAAACAACCATGGATAATCACACAAATAATTTATTGATTTTTGAATAGGATTTTTTTTGTTAACTTACTTCTTACTCTAACTTCCGTTGAATCTTCCAATTTATTTGCCTCATGATGAAGTCTTACAGTGAAATATTTCTCCAAATTAGTTTGACTAGTTCCAAAAACAGTCAACGGTAAATTTCTCATTGTTGTGTGTAGGAGAAGTATAGAAATATCCTTATATTTTTTATCAAAAATAATAATTGAGTTCATCATTATTCTCAGTGATTTTTCAGCAGCTTCGCATATTTTGACTACAAATAAGGAAGCATTCATCAGTGCTACATATTTTACCACAAGACACTGTCGCAGCTGACCTCTGGGTATAATCGATATAATCTAATCAATTCAATTTGAATTCATTTTTATCCATTCCATTTGGGAAAATGCTTCAAAATCTCGAATGATACGACAATGGTAACTCACCTATGAAATGACGTGTTTTGATCGCCGGTTCAAATTGTCTTTAACACATCTCACAACGTCTCACCATTATATCAAATCACCAAAACAGGAAATAAACTGAGTTTCTGATGAATTCTGAGTACACAAAACTGAACACAAGTTGAATAATATCGATAAATCGAAACGTAAATAATGACAGATACCAAACAAAGCAATAATCGCCGTTGACTGTCAATATCAAATTGCGGTGTTTCAACGTTGAGCAAAAAGTATTCATAATACCCATGCTGGTCCTCGAGCCCCCAAGAAAGTAAAATTGCTAAGTCTCAGAATAATGTAGCAATCTTCTATTGATCAGAACTGATTCATAATCGTCATGACCCAAATTTATTATTATATTTGTGCATTGACCACATGAATTCATAAAGGACTTTAAATATTATGGACTATTTATCACTTTTTGATGATTGAATATGACAACACTGGCGACGATTGGGTACTAATATTATGATAATTCTGGGAATTCATGTTAGCTTCAGAATATTTGTTTTGTGATCCTTCTAGTGGGTTTGTTGTTCGGAGCCATACCCTGAGTACGGCCGAGCTCTGCTGGCCGTCCAACGTACCCGTAGCATCGTCCCGTGGCGTGCAGTGCGCTGTGCACCGTATCTATTTTCGTTTTACATTGTAGGTAGGTATTTATTATTTTCATTCCTAATTCCTATATTTGTGAATATATGTTGAATTGAAATGTGCATAATGAAAAAAAAAATTCGATGTTTTTGTTCATGCTTGCAGTAAAAATGACTGGTAATTTTTGAATTTGCAATTTTTGACTAATTCATAATTCAACATTCATCCAATATTGAAATCAGAATTCAGTACTGATTTTCCTTCAGTGCTTCTGATCGACAATAGGTTATAAGTTATAATTTGAATATTGTAATGCAGTGTGAGTCGTGAGTGTGGCTCTGCCTAGATAATATGGCAAGAAAAATGTCAGCAGTCCAAGAGCCAATGTATTAAAACATTGAAAAAAAGCTCTGGTGATGAAAATGTAATAAATGTATGGAACTTCCAGAATATCATTTATTTTCAAAGACTCATGCAGCGGTAATAAATAATATTTATGCATCCATCGCGGGAAACAGTATACCTACCTACGGAAGCACGGCGGAATCGGCCAGCCGACTACGAAGGAGTGGGGTAGCTTGTTACAGGAACGGCGTAAACAGATTAGTCATTGTGGTGCATCTCGCGTTTGATGAGTGTTTGCAAGTTGTTTATTCGGGCTTCAGATTGAGCAGAAAATATAAAAATAGTCATGGCTAACGTAAGAGAGGTAGTTACTAACAACGGTGATTTGATAAGCCATTTATTATCCCATAAATTTGCTGGTTTGAGTGGTTTGTCCTACGATGATAAGGTTTTTATTAAAGAATTGCAGATTCCTAGACCACCGATGGTTAATATTGTGCAAACAAAAGCTGGTCATAATCGTTCATTTTCGAAAACACTCTACGACAAATACGCTTGGCTAACTGGCAGTGAGACTAATAATAAATTATTTTGTTGGTATTGCATACTCTTCACGGAAATTAAAAGTCTTTTTAACTCGACCGGTTATAATAATTTGAAAGAAATTCATCGCGCTCTAGCTAAACATGAAATTTCGAAGGAACATACACATTCGGCGTTGAAGTTCAAATTATTCGGGAAACAAAACATTGTAAATGCGTTGGACAGCGCGCGTCGAGAGTTCATCAATAAATACAATGAAACGGTTCGCAAAAATCGCAAAATGATTAAACATCCAATAAATATGATTATTTTTCTGTCCACGCAGGATCTGGCATTTCGGGGTAACGATGAAACAGTAGGGTCTGACAATCAGGGAAATTTTAAAGAATTGGCAAAATTTGCGGCAACCTTAGATGAAAGTTTCAATAAATTCATAGATCCATCGCAATCTCCGCTTTTACCGGACTATCTAAAACCATTCAAAATGAATTGATTGATTCTGTTAAAAAAATTGTGATGCAAAAAATCCACTCCGAAATCAATGAAGCATCGTGCTTTTCCTGGGAAATTGACGAGACTACGGATATTTCCTGTTTCTGTCAGATGTCTGTAATTTTTCGTTTCGTTCTCAATGGCAAAGTAATGGAACGTTATCTTGGTTTTTTAAATGTTAGCGAGGGTAAGACTGCAAGTGATATTTTCAATATGTTGACGCAAAATTTTGGACAACTTAATATAGAAACTAAATTAATCGGTCAAACCTATGATGGTGCAGCGGTAATGGCGGGAGAACTAAATGGATTACAAAGAAAAATTAAATCTATTGCTCCTCAAGCACTATTTACACATTGTTATGCGCATAAATTGAATTAAGTACTTCAAGATTCATCTAAAAAAATTAGAGAATGTAGAATATTCTTCTCTAACTTTTCGGGATTTTCGGCTTTTTTCACAAAATCAACTAAACGAACTAATCTTCTCGATAAGATTTGTAAAAAACGTTTACCAAGTAAGTCGGAAACACGTTGGAACTTTAAATCACGGGCAGTAAATATTCTGAGCGATAATAGATCGAATTTAATTGAGGTGTTCGACCACATAATTGAACATTTAGACCAGTGGGATGACATTTCAATACGGGAATCGACTGGACTAAAAAAACTGTTGAACGATTTTGAATTCGTGTTTTTACTTCTCACTTTCAATATAATTTTCACTTATACGGACCAAGTATTTGCTATAATTCAAAATAGATTATCTGATATAACTTACTGCAATGAAAGAATTTTGTCACTTCTAAATATTTTGAAACAATTCAGAACTGACGAAAGTTATTTTACAAATCTATATTCAAAAGCTACAGATATTCCGGATATTATTCCTCCCAGTTCTAAACGGCGTAAAATTTCAGATTTGAGCGACAATTCATCGACTATGAAACGATTATTTCTAGAAATTTTGGATTTAATCATTAACCAAATTGAAATAAGGTTCAAAGACATTTCATCTCTCAACTTTTTAGAATTGACAAATTTTTCTAAATTCGATGCTTTCAACCACAATTCTCCAGATATACCATTCAACTCTTTAATTCGTAACTACCAGGGATTCTTCAATAATGAAAAATTGAAACGGGAATTACAGATATTATATTCGGATAAAACGATTTTTGGTGGTTCTCAAAAGATAGGTGATATGACGGAATTTATTTATAAAAATAAAATACTGATGGATGTTCCGGAATTGTATAAATTATTTTGTTTGATATTGTCTCTTCCACCAACATCAGCGTCCGTTGAAAGAAGCTTCTCAGCATTAAAACGAATTAAATCGTACAGCCGGAATACGGTCTCTCAATCGCGTTTAAATAATTTATCGATTTTAGCCATAGAACGAGGATTGATTAAAGAATCAATAAAAGATGATAGTTTTTATGACAAAATTATTGACGATTTCGCTCTAAGTAAACCGCGTAGAATTGATTTGGTGTTCAAGAAGGAATTAATAATAAATATTTAAAATTGAATGCAGAATACAATTTTTGAGTTTTTGGTTTTTCTTTGAGAGTCATGTTGTTTTGTTTTCAAGTTTACGTTACGTTTCCAACAGAATATAATAATATTTTTTGTTCAAGAGTTATGTTGATTTTTTTTTGAGTTTACGTTACGTTGATTTTGATTTTTTTTTATTGTTTTTTCATACCAACTAACCTTTATCCACCTCCTTTTCCTTTCCTCATTTCCCTGGCAAGAATGCTCTAACCTCCTCGTGGTTCTTGCTGGACAATTTAATTTTTTGGTTATGTGGACATGCTTATTTGCCATCGAACTTCATTTGAGCCGCTGATTCAACATCTTACGTTCGCATTTCTCACTTTCATTATAATCGAAAAATAAGTTGACGAACTAGAGCAATATTGTCTACCCTGGCCGACCCAGGTTCTGAGGGCACGAGCCGCCACTGAAATTAGCTGAACATATCCTTACTGAGAATGGACAACATATGGCCGATTGAGGTAATATTAAGATCATAGGATTGCATTCTCCTGAACGGAGACCATAATATTGCTTCTTGTTCAGTTGATATAGATAGAACTTGGCATCCACTTCTGAAAATTGAATATGAAAATGGAAAATTCGATGTCAATTAATGAAAACACCTTGTAACCAGAATTCCTCCGTCTACCAAATTGTCACTTTTCAGTGTCAAAATCGAAAACATTAAAAAAATTTACGAAGAGAAAAATATTTTAATTGTGTCGAGAACGGGAGCAGATTCGTTCCCGAAACGTCCACAAAGATAAGTAGAGGTTTTATTCTCAATAAATATATTTGTATTTCCAAAATTTTTTCCAAAAACAAGGTGTCACTGACCAATAGAGAATTTCTCTTTTAGGTATCTAAAGGTTTAATTTCAAGCGCAGTGACATTTTGGGGCAGATCCTAAATCTGCCCTCACTACAAATATATTGCAATAATTTTTAATAACTTCTACTCTATTTTTTAGAAACGAGGAGAGAAAATCTCATGAAAAGCTGAAAAATGAATGACTTTTATACAGTTTACACAGACACAAATTTTATCTCCACGCTCTCTACACACACATTCATCATCAATGGCATTCATGTAATTTTCACCCTTATTTAAGGATTATTACAAGTTCTGAAATTTGAACTTCTATTTCTAACATTGCGATTATCACAAAATCTTTTAATATACTCAAAGTATTCTTGTCTACCTACTTGAGGCCTTTTACTGCTTCCATAACTGGATCTCCTTCCACTTAACGGCTGCCTTTCCGCTGTACAGAGTGCAGCATAGTGATTTTTGCCTCCACACGAGCCACAATGTTTGCCAAACGCTGGACATCTACCATAGCTGTGCTGTGTCCCTTATTTCTTGCATAAACTATTGGTTCTTTTGATCACATCTACTGAGGAATGCAGGTCGGAACTACCATTGGTGATTTCCCTGCAGTTTTCTTTGCATTTTTGTGTGTTAATACAAATGGTTATAGCTTGGTCCAGGGTATCCACGTCAGCTTGGAGTAACTTTTCTCTTACTTCAAGCAGATCTCATGCCACAAATAAGTACATCCTTGATGAGACCATCCTTCAGATCACCTAGCTCACATGAGAGAGCAAGATTTTTGAGATCTGTGATATACTGTACCACAGACTCTACTTCTAGTTGCTTATTAGTGAGGAATTTATGCCTTAGGTAAGTCAGATTTCTTTTGAGATTAAAATGAGCTTCATATTTGGTCAACAGAGGAATCAGTTTATCTACCTCATCATCTCGGAAGGTAAAAGGTAGAATGCGCATACCTTCGTCTCCTATTAGCGTTAATAGTTGAGCACACTGAGTTTTTTCTTCTTTCTTCGTTATTTCAGTTGCTTGAAGGTATGTCATGAAAAGTTGCTTCCAGAATTTCCACGCTTCGGCCAAATTTCCAGTCATTCTCATGGGCGGCACACCTCTAAAATCTATTTCGATATGACTATTGGACTATTAGCTCTCAACATAAATCCGATAAACCACAAAATAGTTTATAACTTTCACGATGATTATCGATTTTAATTTTTATGTCCGTAGCGCCGTGTGTTGTCGAGAGGTTCGAGGTTAGGTACAGGAGGATGTGGCGTATTCATGGAGCAGATCTACTCTTCGCCACAGACATGCGTCGAAGGTTGGCTGTACTCCAAGAAGCATGGCAACGCTGGTTGCATGTGTCAGATAGGCGTTGTCAGCAGGGATGTCGACGTCAATTGTCGATTTCGCTCTCTCTCTCTCTGAGGCATGATGTAAATAAAGACTGGTGTCTCAACTCCCTATACCCAGCCACTAGAAAAAGTTGTAGACCTTCGCCTACTTGATTTTGTCGGATTTCAATACCTTACTAAGGCTTCCCAAGATCGAAACTAGGTGGCGTCACCTATGCCGATCTCGAAGGTTATCTTGGAAATGCTGGAAACACGATGTGGATTTGAAATTCAACATAAATGTAAAAACTGAACTGTTAGCTATCCATCACTGTCAGGTATCCGTCATTATCAGTAAAAGCGGATTTGACTTCACCGGATCGACGATCGTATCGCCATCTATACTCAAGTGGTGCGGCCTAAGTGAGGTCATTTGACAGGTCTACATGTTTTGGAAAGAAACAATTGAAGAGTTATTTCACCATCCTATATCCACCTTGCTCTGAGGGTTCAAGACACGACAGCACGACACAGGATAGTGATTTCTGTCTCTCGAATGTTTGAGTTGTTTTGAACGCAATTTGTAATGTTTTTTTGCTATTAAACATGTTTGTTTAAAAAGTGGACTCATTTGCTCGCCGCAAGAGCCACATTGGTGACTCCGACAACGCGTGATTGTGATTTGCTCTCAGGTTATGCGACCTCGTGTTTAGTGTCCCACTCCAGTGCCTTTCGCGTAAGTGTTCCTCTCACTACACGGCCAACGACGACACTATGGATGACGATCACACCATAATCGCCCGCGTAGGAATGAAAGCGCCAGAATTCTGGTGTACAGAACCAGAGTTGTGGTTCCCTCGACAAGCAAAAATAACATCAGATGAATGCAAGTTCGACCACACTGTTACCAGCTTGAACAGCGAAGTTCTCCTAGAGGTAGCCGATATCTTGCGAAATCCTACCAGAGGTACTGCCTACGAAGAGCTAAAAACCAGACTCCTGAACAGATATGGCACTAGCTTTGACGAAAAAATCCATCGACTAATGGAAATGACTTTGGGGGACCTCAAACCATCTCAGCTTCTCCACCGGATGCAAGCCTTGAGCATGAGCAGCATAGACACACAGGTACTGAAGAACCTATGGCTCGACCGCCTACCGCCCCAAGCTCGAGGAGTTATATCAATTCTAGACGGGGACCTAGAGGAAGTAGCTCAAAAAGCTGACAAGTATGTACGTAGTGCCAGCTTACCAGTCATGTCCATTGACGAGAAGCCTACTTTAGACCAAGCAGTAGCCAAGCTTAGTGATCAGGTGAATGCCTTGTCTAAGCAAGCAGATCTTGACGCCAGGGCTCGAAAGTCTCAATCTGCTCAAGCGACGACCAGCTCACCTCCTGATGGATACTGCTATTACCATCGACGATTTGGACCTCAAGCCAAGAAGTGCAGACCACCATGTGCTTTTCCAAAAAACAACCAGGGGGCGCTGTAGTGGCGACATCTGTCGCCCCCCACAAACCACGTCGCCTGTTTATTACTGATGAAGCACTTCAACTCCAGTTCCTAATTGACACCGGAGCCGATCTAAGCGTGCTGCCACGTAAGATCTGTACCGCTACACAACCCAGTACCATATGCCTGTACTCTGCTAACTGTTCCGGCATAAAAACGTATGGGCAGAAGCAACTAGTATTGAACCTCGGACTTGGCCAACCAGTCACATGGACCTTCGTGGTTGCAGACGTCACCACCGCCATTCTAGTCGCTGACTTTCTAACTTACCATGGTCTCACTGTAGACATGTGGAACAAGCGCCTTGTCAACCTAGCCGCCCCTTGCAGCATCACGTGTGTGTCCCGACGAGTCAGGACCCTGGAAGTTGGACCGATTTATGAGGTGGCCCGAAGCTATACCCATCCCGGAGATAACTGCCGAGATAGTGGTACAGAAACTCCTCGAAGGATGGATATCTCGTTATGGTGTGCCGGTGACCATAACTACGGACCGGGGAAGACAATTTGAGAGTCAATTGTTTCGTCAGCTCAATATAACGCTAGGAGTGCAGCACATAAAGACGACTGCTTATCATCCACAGTCAAATGGGTGTATTGAGCGCTTCCACCGAACTCTCAAAGCCTCCCTCATTGCCGCTGATGCGGTATCTTGGGTTGAAGCCCCTGGTTATGTTGAGCCTACGCAATACCTTCAAACAAGACATTTTGTGCACCGCCTCCGAGTTAGTATACGGCACACAAGTTCGCCTTCCCGGACAGCTACTCGTCTCCAGTGCAACGCTGAAAAAATAAACAGCCTACATCGATTATTATGGCCGTTTTCTCAACCTCTGAACCTCACAGAACTACGGAAGACGACTCTGTTTTGTCAGAGCAGAAATGGGACACGGAACACTGACCTAATAACTTGGATATACATAGAGAGTAGTTTATCTGTGCACATTATAGAGATGGTGGATGGAGAAAGTAATGTATTAGCAAAAAAATAATTAGTATCCAAGGATCCCAGCAAACACAAATATATGCCTGATACATGACAAATACATTTTCTCGTTCACATCCGATGTTGCAGACATCATTTGTAGAGCTAATGTATATTGCATATGTAACGTCAAATTTCCGCCTCCTTGAATATGGCTTTTATATATCAGACACATATTCAAGATTACAAAGTAACATTGCATACATGGGTCAGAAACAATAATTACTTATGGCATGAATGTTACGAAGTAATACATATAATATGACAACAACAAAATTGTTCACTTGAAAAATCATACTTGTTTGTGAAATGCCATGTTCTTGATTATTGTCAAAATCCCTAGAGGAATCATGATTTTCAGATTCATCAACGAATTGAACCAATTTGATGGAACATCATGTTCACAAAGAGGAAATATCAAAAATTTTAATTTTGATATGATATATCAAATAAATAGGATCAAAATATATGAATATACTTCAGATGGGTTCGAAAAATCTATCAAAAAGTATTACTTCCTAACAATATTAGAGTATAAAAAAAACTATACACAAAAATAAACTAAATAATACATGACTATACATACAGGGTGTTTCATAATGGTTATTCTTGGGACCATTGAAAAACAAATCTCCCAATGAATATTTGTAAAATTGGTAAAATTTACAACAGATATTTCTATCTCAACCATGCTATTTGTTAACTTTTGACTTCTACTATATATCAAACAAACTAACTTGGAAATAAATTATAATTCATTCATTTTGAAGCATATTCATTGCAAGTATCACACGGTATAGATTATTATATTGAATTCAGAAAGTACATACGAAATTTCACAAGAATTAGGTGGAATCAAAGATATTGCTCAAAAAAATATCTCTTCCTCGGAACTTCACCACCCCATACACAATAATTTGAGACTTTCAGATCATTCATGTGAAGATTTTTAAAATAATGATCATTATCCAACCCCCTGTATATCAAATAAAATAATCTGCATCTGCATGATGATATCTTGATATTCCACTTGAAAATATCTCATCATCAGTCATTAGTTTTGTCTCTCTTTTATCTTCTCTCGTGCCAGCCAATTTAGCCTGGAGCAGCCACTCTCCGCAAACGTTTTCATCATGGGGGTAGCTTTCGGCTACTGCAGCTGAAAAAATAAAAAAAAAAACTATGAACTGAAAGAAATTATTTCATTCAATACAAATTCACTTCTTTATCACTTGTATCTTGTAAACTATAAGTAATGAATGAATACAAAGTGTTTTCATAGGTTGTAAAATCATTAATTACAAAAATATGGATTTCGGAATGTAAAGATTCAGGTAGTACATTTCTGCAACGTTCTGAATACTTATCAAGTGTTCTGTGGGTCAAAAACTTGATCTTAGTTGAAGTTAATCATCCTTATTCTGTAACGTAACATTACACCAATTACTTTTGCTCCACCACTAGCGAGGCGGTAGCCACCGCCACTTGGCAACGTTCGCCACTATAGTCAAGTCTAGTGTGACAGAAGACAGACGGTCAGTTTGTTATTATAGCTCTACTATTGTTTTCACCCGTTCTCTGTAAAAATTAGATTATTAAAGTTTTCCTTTGTGTAACACTCGTCTCCAGTGCTAAATCTTCTCACTGTGCGATTGCTTCACAGTAGGCATCCAAACAATCTAACTACTCTGCTTGCATTGAGTGCTGATACGTCTGGGTACTTGAGAGCCAGCCAGAGCACCCTCCTACGTTAGCGTACGACGAAACTCAATATAACCTTCCTACAATTCATTAAATTATAATGTAGCCAAAATAGTTACAACCTGTATAGAACGATCAGATGAATAAAAAAATATTTTTTTACGGAAATGTTATACAAAAACCAGTTTTGAGAAATATTTTACCTTTGATTGTATCAACCAATGTTTTCAAACTGCTAACTTTGAAATTATCACGCTGGCCCAGCCAACTACATTCAATAGCAAAACTGTTCTTCTCAATACTCCGACAATGTTGTCTTTGGTGTTTGTTCCTCCCACATTGATCGAATGTTTTTTTCTGAAGTGAATACGTATTCAGAATTGAAACAAATACAAATTCAATAGACTTACTAAGTTTGTACGTTCAGTTAGATCTACTGTTAATAAATGTTCAAATGCCTGAATATCTTCCTGAGTATTGAATGGAAACAAATTCACCATATCCTCAATATCCTCTTGCATGAATTCGTTGCGTGAATTTTTGAGATTGGACTCTATTTTTGTTTGTGTAATTGCCGCACAACAGTATTAAATTCGCCAGATACGAAGGTTCTGAGTTCACCTGAAATAAAAGAAAGATTCAGAATGGAAAAGTTATCGAGCACATGTGTGTCATGATTTTGATTGGGCATACCTAATATACCAACATAGCTTGTAGTTGATGACTTTTCTGACTCATTTGACTGGTGAAGGTACATTCAAGAACACAATATTGACATGCGAATCAGTGTTGTCAACAACATCAATAGGCAAATCAGGAATATCTGGAAAGTTTTTCATAATCACTGAAATACCTGCCAAAATTGGAAATATTTTCATTGACATAAAGAAATCTGAACTTGAATTTCATGTAACAATGTTTCACATACAAATTTTATATTATGAATAGGTGCACATAATTTCAACAGAAATATCTAGATATCACTCTGGAAAAATAAACAATATAAACCCCAAAACCATTATAAATAACATCAATCTTGATATCATTGTGTTTCTGACTAGGAAACGAAGGCAAATCTGACTTATCTGAAACAATAAATACATAATTCTTAAATAAAAATTTGCAGAATTTTGGTTCATTGCGAGTACTTTTAAATTAACCGGGTTAACTCACCAAATTATTCTTCCTCAGAAGTAGATGATTTCAGGTTGGCTTCATCAATTTTTTTCAGGGTTTTTTCTTCAATCTCAGTCCTCTAACCCTATCACATTCATCAGAAGACACTGACGCAGCTTGTTTTCTTGCAGCTTTTTGTGATTCTGAAAATGACATCCATAAGATTTATTGTATACCTAATCCATGAAAAGAGATTTATGTTTCATATAATATGTAGTTATTACTGGAGTTCGGAGAGTAGAACTTGAAAAAAATGATAGAAATGAAATATATATGAGCCAGATATCTTTGTACGTTAATTACAATCATTGATCAGTAGTGAAATACGTCAAACTCACCAGAATAACATTCTACGCGTATGTCATATTATTGAATCTCATATTAATGAATTGAAGTTCCTACTATTGGGCCATGTTGTATGATGCTCAATAACGAAGACACACTATTATATTAACACTTTACTTATAAACAACCCAAGATCGATAATACACATATAAACAATAAGTAGTTATAGAGAGCAACACAGCGGTACAAGGCACGTATGTATTCTGACTTATCGAATAGATACTTGGACATGCTCCGCCGGTGTGAGTCGTTGGTGACTAATTAGCTCTGGAAGTCTGTTACGAGGGAAACCGAAATTCGGCTACACGCCAACACGGCCATCCTGAGGTTGGGACGTTCTCGGCCCAAGTGCTCGGTTTCATCATGATTATTCCAATTATCATTTCACACTTCTTCAGCCTGAAAATTAAATGTTTTAGGTTATGCCGCACATATATTTTTAAGATTTGAATGAAAGCACATTTTGCTCAACACACCTTGCCATACGGCCCAGGTGCAAACCCACCTTGCCATACGGCCCAGGTGTAAACCCACCTTGCCATACGGCCCAGGTGCAGACCCACCTTGCCATACGGCCCAGGTGTAAACCCACCTTGCCATACGGCCCAGGTGTAAACCCACCTCGCCATACGGCCCAGGTGTAAACCCACCTTGCCATACGGCCCAGGTGTAAACCCACCTTGCCATACGGCCCAGGTGTAAACCCACTTCTTATATGGTATTCGCACAACGATAACGCCAACACGGCTATCCCAGGAATCGAGATTGAACAACATTAGAATAATAATTACCACAATATCATTGCTGTCCTCGTTGGTATAATAACTTTGTAAAAGATCTGTACAATCTTCTGGGGTCCATTCCTTAGTCCAGAGACGCATTTGACTTGCGACAGCTGCCGTCGTTTTCATGGATTCCGCAACATCGCCAACTTTGCGCAGCTCGTATCTGTTATGGGGTAAGACGTTGATCACCTTGTATGGTCCACTCCATCCTGATTCTGGGCTTGAGGGAATCTCTCGATATCAATACGTAATCATCTATATTGAAAGACTTCGGTACTGATGATGACTTCTTTTCAGCATAGTTTTCTTGGGAAACTGCGTTTTCCTTGATACGTGAATTCACGAATTGTCGCCATTTTTCACGTTGTACGTCAACCAAAGGAAGCTTGTCTTCTGATGCGTTATCAATGATGCGCTTCATTTCCGGCAATCTGTTATCACAACCGAATAAAGTTTGTAAAGGGCTTCTTCTGGTCGTTTTATGGACAGTTGCATTAATTATGAGCTGGATACGGGATATCATGGAACTCCATTCTGCTGTTACGTCGGCTTGTACCCGTAGTAGATTTGCGAGAAAACTCATATACTTTTTAACTTGACCATTGGCTCTATGCATATAAGGCGTGACGAAGTGCCATTCAATTTCCCATTCTATCAAAAGGGCATGATTCTTCATGGCCCTCAGTGAAGTACCATTACCGGTTATGATTCGTGATGGTGTGCCAACCAGAAATATAATGTCTTGTAAACAATCTGCCATATCGTCCGTTTTCAGACTCTTGACTGCATACAGGAACGTGTATTTGGAAAATGCATCTACTGCCACGAAAACATGTGTGAATCCATTTTCTGTTTTCGGCAAAGGGCCAAAACAGTCTATGTGGATTGTATGGAATGCGATGTCGATTTTTGGAATTGAGTGGATATCGTTAAGGGCCCGCTTAGGCGTACGTTTTCGGGTGAGGCAAGTTAAACAAGACTGAATGTACTTTTTCACAAATTGATGCATCCTAAGAAACCAGAAATGAGAAGAAATACTTAAAATTGTTTTATCTAATCCAATATGAGCTTGCCCATCATGATACTCCTTGACAAGGGCGTAACGTGCATTTTTCGGTACAAAATATTGGGTGATTTTTTCGGAATTGATCTCGCTCAAATGACATAGGGTACTACCAATAACACAAAATTGCTTTTTGTCCAATTCCCCATTCGCCAATTTCTCTTTCAATTCTGAAGTTTCGCTGTCCGTACTTTGTTGTACAAATAACCAACCATTTGGCATCAAATTTTGTTCTTCTGTATCCTCGTCATCGGGAGCGGCTTCGGAGATGTGATTGATTTTGGTAGATACTATGGGATCGCCGCTGGTAAGCTTTGGTGGGTTACGGCTCAGGTAATCAACATAACCCATCTGACTTCCGGACCTATGCTCGATAGTGAAGTCAAAATCTTGGAGGTAGACCCACCAACGACTTACTCGAGGTACAAGATCACGTTTGTGTTGCGAGCTTTTCAACGCGTTACAGTCTGTGACCAATTTGAATGATACGCCAACGAAGTAATACCTGAAATGTTTCAAAGCGCATACAACAGCCAAAGTCTCAAGCTCATAAGAGTGGTATCGAGACTCTGCGTCAGTAGTGGCCTTGCTGAAGTAAGCCACTACTTTTTTAATACCGTCATGAATTTGTATTACTATAGCGCCAAGACCACGGCTACTTGCGTCTGTATGAAGTTCGAGTGGAATGCCTGGGTGAAAGATTGCTAAAACGGGTTCATTAGACAGAATGTTCATCACATAATGAAAGGCTTCGCTATGTTCCTTCGACCAGGTCCAAGGGACATTATTCTTCAGGAGGTTAGACAACACTCGTGTCTTGATAGAAAATGAAGGTACCCATTTGCGAAAGTAGCCTGCCAATCCGAGAAATTGACGTACTTCCCTCACATTCGTAGGAGGTTTCATAGCTTTCAGAACGTCTGCCTTATGTGGGCTTGGTTTCACATTACCGTTAGATATCACTCTGCCTAAATATTCCACTTCTTCCTGTAGGAAAGTGCATTTCTTAATATTCACCGTGAACCCATAATGCCTCAAGGTAGACAGAACTAATCGCAAGTTCTCGAGACCTTCCTGTTTTGTCAGAATTTACTAGCGCTTAAACGATCTATCTGGTCATCAATCAGAGGGAGTGGGAAGCGATCTTTAACTGTTCAAGGCTCTGAAGTCACACACCAAGCGATGTTCGCCATTTTTCTTTTCAACCAGAAAAGCTGGACTGGCGTAGGGAGATTGTGACGGTCTGATTATATTATTTTCGATCAATTCATTGATGATATGCCGCATAATTTCTTTTTCGGATATTGAAAGCCGATAAGGACGATATTTTATTTCTTTATCTGAAGTCAAACGTATTTTGAATTCACCTGTAGTAATGAGAGAGTGAACTTTGTTACAACTTGTAGATATGTCTCGAAATTCTTCCAATAATTTTTCAAGTTCTTTCTCTATAATTTCCGGGAAACGAAATCTCAAAGTTGGTTTGTTTTGATCATATTTCAATATAATCCCAGGAATGTTTATGAAATCTAAGCCAATTATTGCATCGCAAGGTATTACATCTGTTACGGTTTTATTTCATTTAAAGAAGGCCTAGCAGAGCGAAAGCTTCAAGTGGATTTAATTCAATTGTGTGGGGTGGAATTGGTGGACATAGGTATATATATTGTCAGAAGTAGATAAACATCAATAATAGATCTTCAGTTTGAATTTTGGTTGGGGTCAGATTGAGCAAATTGGGCTGTCAGTTTCTTCTCTTGCTTGGTACATAGATATAGTTCTTAACCTATAAACACAAAACCCAATGGACCCACTACGATATTTTGACGCGAGCCTGGGAGAGGCGGCCATTTTGTGATAACCTGTGGAGGTAGACACAGAAAGTGTGCTGTCGCATTTTTGCGGATTTTTCTCAATCAATCAATTTTATTCTGGGAAGTTATTGTAGTCAAAGAATGGTCCACTGACTACTCAATGGTACTCATTGGATAAAAACTCCTGATAAGGATTGATTAAATCATTTTGTTTTCTCAACTCACCGAAGTTGCTACTCAATTCTTCATACCCTAGGAGATATAGCCATTTTCTACCCTTGCAGGGCCAAATTTTGGGCATCTATACTCCTTCCATAAACCCTGCTGCCTCTAACCTGCTTTACGCTGCATCTAGCCTGCTTTGTCTTTGCTGCCTAATACCTGGCTCAGAAATAGGACTAGGAGAACAGACTGAGAGAATCCAGCCCCTGGAGCACCTATATCTTTCTGATCACAAGTGAGAGTATCTACCTTCTCCTTTTATTTGAACACTTTACTCGTGCCAACTTTATCTTTGTGTATAGCCCTAACTAGATCTTTCCTAGCTCTATTGTATTCTAAATAGGACAGGTATTCCTGCATGTGAACTTCTGGTACATCGATACCTGGAGAGAACCTAAGTATACTCGACAGTGTAATCAGGTAAGATTGCCTATAATATCTGCCATTGGCATGCCTTGAGGGCACCACTTTATAAATACTAACACCTGAATTGAAGCACTCCTCCACATTCAATAAAGCCATTGTATCCTCCACTCCCTGAGTTTCATTGCTAACTGTTGGTGGATACCAACTCATCATTGTTGGTGCCTTGGTATCCACAGCGTTATACATCATCGGGGACAATATGCATTTTGAGAGGGAATTTCCTGTCGTCAAATAATATGGTAACGTTAATGACGTATTCGGAAGATAGCAAGTTTTTTCCGACTCCTTTGATAAGCATTTTCTCTGGGATTCGGAGAGATAACATATTTTTTGAAACAATCTCGCGTAACAAAGAAACCTGCGCTCCTGTGTCTATTAAAACATCGTAGTTCTTGCCATCGATATTGAGAGGATATAAACGCAAATTGTGTTCAACACTATCTTGGTCAGGGACATGGGAAACATTTACTCGTCTAGACTCATCAATACGCTTCTTTTTGAAGCAATTGTCAATTATGTGACCAGGCTTCTTACAAAAATCACAGGTATTGCTTGTACTGGGTGTCGATTCTTCCCTTTCGCGTTTGATACCTTGTGCGGTATCTGATGTTGGACAAAAAGATCTAATGTGCCCAAATTGGCCACACCGGTAACACTTCGTATTGCTCACATTTCTAGAAGGTGCCTCCCGAGGTGCCTCTGCCATACTTCTAGCGGTTTTTATATTGTAGTCTATGCCATATGCGAAAGACAAAGAAAAAAAGGCAATACTTCACAGACAAAGGTTTGCGGGTATGACACAACCATCCGTATGACGAATAAATTCGGAATTTCGTGGGCACATCCGCACTTCTGATGTTGTATGATGCTCAATAACGAAGACACACTATTATAATATTAACACTTTACTTATAAACAACCCAAGATCAATAATACACATATAAACAATAAGTAGTTATAGAGATCAACACAGCGGTACAAGGCACGTATGTATTCTGACTTATCGAATAGATACTTGGACATGATTCGCCGGTGTGAGTCGTTGGTGACTAATTAGCTCTGGAAGTCTGTTACGAGGGAAACCGAAATTCGGCTACACGCCAACAGGCCACAAACATTTTGATTTATCAACAAGCCAATTCACTGGCACTTCTGAAGTGAACTCTTCGTCATTGTTACCCAGTAAACAATCGTGTAAGATTTACGTAAGATTCCCGTGAAAATGAGGGAACACAATTTATGTAAAAAAGCTATATCAATTTTATGTAAAAGAGATGTGAAGAAGTGCCCTTTTCCAAAACTGGTCCATTTTCATCTCAAATGCACGTAATACTGACGTAAAAAGAGTTATCCTGAATTTATGTTGTTAAGTTTACGTAATATATATATATATATATATATATATATATATATATATACTCGACCACCGTATCTTGTTACATCCGGTCAAAATTCGTACGTTTCGGCATCCACATGAAGGAATGCAGATAGAAGCAAGATAAAAATATGCATTTCTGGAAATGAAGAGGGGGTACTGCTACGATGAAAAAATTGATGGAAACAGCGTTTGGAAAAAAAAATTATGTTCTATCGTATCTACATCCGGTGTATATTCAATATACATTTTGATTTCACAGTCTGAATGACATCCACGAGAATTTTGCGATTCTTGTGACATCCTTACAGTGTTGCCTTTGTAGCTGAATTCAGCTGGTAGGTATGAAAAGACGGTTGGAATTATGATATCCATACTAATCTTCATCGCGATCGGTCGCAGAGATAAACTACATGTGAACTTGACAATTTTAAAGAGGAATAACGTCTATGGTGATGTGCGAAACATATTCTCATGATTTTCATTGCACTGACTGGTAATCTACAGGATGACGTCTAATCAGGTTGAAAGGAGATTGAAAGTGTCGTTGAATAATGATATCACCTTCATAGATTTTTGGGATTTTCTCTCCTCGTTTCTAAAAATGAAAATAGAAATTTTAATAATTATCTCAATATATTTGTAATAAGGACAAATTGAGATAATTAATTATAATTTCTATTTTTATTCTTAGAAACGAGGAGGTGAATATACCACCTCCTCGATTAACATACAGAGAATTTAATGATATCACCTCTGGACCCTATTCCCAAATGTCTATCGGGTAAATGTCGCATGCAACACTGCAAAATTGACCAATCAAATCTAACAATAATTATCGATTTCGTTCGACAATTTTATGCGACATTGCTCGATACACCTTCGAGAATTGACCCCCTGATTGGAACATTGTCGAAAGGAATATGGAAAGATCGATTTTATTCAATGATTGAAATATAAAGTTGGTCTTCGGGGAAAAAAGAATCATAAAATTTATTAAAACACATAAAAATGACAAAGAACAAAAAAGTCACAAAAAATTCAATATTCGTCAATCGTATTCCAAATTATTTGATTTAATTTCGAAAAGAATCATATGTATTTCAAATTATTTTATTTTTATTTTAGAAGCTATCTACAGTAGTCTAAATACACATAATATACAGGGTGTCCTTGAAAGGTCTTTACAAAAAGCTACCACATATTCTTCAGACCAAAACAATTCGATACAAGCAAACTTACCTCAGTAAAAAGTTGCTTAGTTTGGGCGCTAGACGGCTCTGATCGATTTTGCTTCATAACTTTTGAACGGCTCATGAGATTTTTTTCAAATTTGGTACGTTGGCATAGACTCATCGGGCAATGAAACTCATATCATAATCATAATGAATATCATTCCATGGGCGTAGAACTTGATTTTTTCAGTAAATAAACATCTAAAACTCCTACGCCAATGGAAAAAAATTAGTTTCAATATGAAATCTAAATTATTCAACTCATTCACTACAAAAAAGGTACTCTTGACAAAAGTCGATTCCTCTCATGGTTTCGACAAAATTTTAATTTTAGTGATTTAGAGCATAATTAATAATAAAACGATTAACAGATATTTCATAAAAATTGTTCAAAATGTTCACCATTTTCACGTATACAAAGATTTATACGACGCAAAAAGTTGAGATGTACTTTTTGCATAGGTTATTTCTATTGAAAATAAGTAGCACTGGTTTTTTTTTCTGAAGACTATTATTATCTGCTCGAAAACAGTGATATTCACATTCTTGGTTTCCTTAGTTTCATCTGTGTTAATTTGTCGAGTTTTATTGACGTTGATTGTTGATATCGGACTTTTCTGATTTATCATGGCCGTACAATACACCAATGAAGAATACACCGATATGTTATTGGTATTCGGATATTGTCAAGGAAATGGTCGAGAGAGTGTGAGGGTGTATTCGGCAAGGTTTCCAAATCGTCGCGTACCAAGCCACCCAACCTTTGCTGCAGTTGAGAGACGTCTTCGGGAGACCGGTCATTTTGCTCCTAGAACTGGTGATTATGGAAGACAGCGTTATGTAAGGATTCCCGAAGTCGAAGTAGAAATTTTAGACCGTATTGAAGAAAATCCAGAATTGAGTACTAGACGGATAAGTAATGAACTAGAAGTTTCTAGGAATGCCGTTCATGAAGTACTAAGAGAACAATTATTATACCCATACCACAAGACGCCAGTTCAAGATTTATTAATCCATGATTCACAAAGTCGTCTGATGTTTTGTAGGTTCATTAATTTGCAAAGAGAAATGAATCTGAACTTTGGAAAGAATATTTTGTTCACTGATGAAGCCTGTTTCACGAGAAGAGGAATAACTAATTTTCATAATGAACACGTTTATGCAATTGAAAATCCTCATTCCATTAAAATAAACCATTTTCAACACGAATTCAAAATCAACGTTTGGGCTGGAATAATAGGAAATTTTATAATTGGTCCTGTCATACTTCCACAAAGATTAACAGGAGACATGTATTTACAACATCTACGAAATACGTTGCCAAATTTGTTGGAAGATTTACCACTCCAACATCGGGTAGATATGTGGTTTATGCACGATGGAGCACCACCACATTTTTCGGTGGATGTTAGGAATTTTTTAAACCAACAGTACCCAGACAGATGGATAGGTAGAGGTAATGATGCACCCGTGAATTGGCCACCACGTTCTCCAGACTTAACACCGATGGATTATTTTGTATGGGGTTATCTCAAGTCTACGGTTTACAAGACCCCTGTGAATACTGTAGAACAATTATGGCAACGTATCCAACAGGCGACGAATAATCTTACAGGCGATGAAGAAGTTATGCAAAGAGTACATTTCAACTTTTTGCGTCGTATAAATCTTTGTATACGTGAAAATGGTGAACATTTTGAACAATTTTTATGAAATATCTGTTAATCGTTTTATTATTAATTATGCTCTAAATCACTAAAATTAAAATTTTGTCGAAACCATGAGAGGAATCGACTTTTGTCAAGAGTACCTTTTTTGTAGTGAATGAGTTGAATAATTTAGATTTCATATTGAGACTAATTTTTTTCCATTGGCGTAGGAGTTTTAGATGTTCATTTACTGAAAAAATCAAGTTCTACGCCCATGGAATGATATTCATTATGATTATGATATGAGTTTCATTGCCCGATGAGTCTATGCCAACGTACCAAATTTGAAAAAAATCTCATGAGCCGTTCAAAAGTTATGAAGCAAAATCGATTTGAAAATTTCAACTTCAGCGCCCAAACTAAGCAACTTTTTACTGAGGTAAGTTTGCTTGTATCGAATTGTTTTGGTCTGAAGAATATGTGGTAGCTTTTTGTAAAGACCTTTTAAGGACACCCTGTATATAGTATCTTACAAAGCTCTGCCAGCAATTCTTCTGAATACAAATGATACTCAATTTTGGAAATTAAATTCTTAGTTTTTTAAATTAATTTGAATAATTCAAAATACAAATGATATACTTTGAAATTCAACAAACAATTTCGAAATTATTTTGATGCTTTATAGAATCCAAATGACTATTTAGAAATACAACTACAATTAGAAAAGTAGAAGAGGCGTGCTCCATTTTCTGTTCGATTCTCGAGATGAATTAGGTCGTTAATTTGAAGACTTATGAAAAATTGAATATTTTGGAATTCTCGTTAGACCAAAGCACATTGCTAATATGTGGAATATGTGTATTTATTTCGATAACACTTTGTATATCAAAATATCACAATTCGGATTGAAATTATCATATTTGTTTTGATAAGAGAATATTGAGAGACTGCGGAAAGACCTCAATATTATTCCTGATTGTGATAGATAAAGTTGTTTGAGGAGGGCAACAAATCTCCTCTTTCACACCCATTAGATTGGTATTGTATTGTATTGTATTGAAGGATATAAGTACCTTCCTATACTTCGTAGTTTCACACACCCTTATCATATCCAGTATACTTGAATAGGTAATGTGAACATAATGATCAAATTTCAATGAAAAAAACTCTTTAAGGAATCGGTAGAATTCAATAAAACAAAATTCCATGAATATATCCTTGGGAAAAATGCATGATTATGAAAAGATCGATATAAGGCATTGAAGTCTACATTTTTTTAAAAATATCTAGAATATTTACATATTCTTGGAATATAACACTCTGAGGCATGTATTTCGACTACATGATGAAAAAGTTGAGCACACCACTAACTAGATTGTTTATCATACAGGGTGTGAGAAATTCTGAATTGAGAAAATCCAATCACGAATCTGTGATTAGAGGTTTGTAGAAGCAAATTCTCAATTTCGGAAGATTTTAATTTTCGAATTATCATTGTTTATTTTCACTAGATGTAATCCAATGTACGTCGAGGCATATAGCCAGGAAAGTAATTGTTCTCTGTTGAATATACCGATAAAGAATTCACATTTTCATCAGAAAAAGAATGCGAATTCTCAATGTTATTCTTGATATGTTCCTATTTTTTCCTTGTTCATAGTATATCTGAGAATATTCCTTTTCAAAACTAACCAGATTACTGAAATATTATTGTTGACTTCTACACCCAATGTCTCGAAAGTGGAGGGTATCCTCACAAGAAGATATTGTTTTGTTTGATATGAGACGTGAGTTATCAGGGCCTACTCTATGGTGAGATAGAGTAGGCCCTAGAGTTATCCTATTCTCATATCATGAAATAAAGATAGACAGATAAGATCGACAAAGCTAATGATTTCTTATATATATTGATATGGGAACAGACAGTATTTAGAAAAAAATATGTATCTGCATTTTTTTAATTCTCGAACGAAATCATCTCCGACCCCAAAAGTCCTCACAAAATAATTACGAATAGAGCCTGATAAAAAAAGAAAATCTTCAAATGTTCGTACTCTCGTCACTCAATAATACAGTGTTTCTCACGGTAGCCGTTCTTCAGAAGTTTTCGTGGTCAGAAATAAATTCTTGGCCTTCAGAATAATTCAACATTTTCTTTCATTTTAACATATTCTCAATGTCATACCACTTCCGTTTATACCGGATGTTACCATCAACTTTCTTATTTTAAATGGAACACCCGGTATATTATCCTGTTTTTGGATTCCTGAGAAAATATCATGATAAGTTCCATCAGGTTTCCCTATACCTACTTTCAACTCTTTCTTAGATATCTTGATTATTTCGGAAAATTTCAAAGATGTAGCCTTATATTCAACACTGCGCCTTCTACCCATTTCCAACTGGTGGTGAGCTGCTCTTCTGGAGTAGGCGAGAGCACAGGAATGTTACTTTCGAAATCTACATTACCAATTGATTTATCGCATTCACGGTATCCAAAATTGGACAACGAATTGCGTCATTTTCAAAATTGAAAAAGTTCGTTTTTTCAAATGTGATACCCTGTATTTATTGAACTTTCGCAGGCATAATTTGATTCTGCATCGTTTCGCTGTAGCTTTCCTTATACCTATTTCCAACGATTTTCTTGTTAATCCATATTTTCTACTTTGATGGTTTTTAGTAGAAACTGAAATATGACACCCTGTATTCATTGGATGGTCGGATGCAGAATTTGATTCGGCATCGATTGGCTATAACTTTTCCTATATCTATTTCCAACGGTCAATCCATATTTTCTATTTTGATGTGATTTTTGGCAGACACCGAAACATTGTTTGTCTCTCGAAAGAAACAAGAAAGGCGTTGGAAATAGGTATAGGAAACGTTATAGTAAATCGATGCAGAATGAAATTCTGAAGCCGATATCCAATGAATACAGGGTGTCACATTTCAGTTTCTACCATAAACCACATCAAAATAGAAAATAAGGATCAACGAGGACACCGTTGGAAATAGGTATAGGGAAAGCCACAGCTACAAAAAAGATGCAGTATCAAATTCTGCATCCGACCATTCAATACATACAATGTGTTACATATGAAAAAACGATTTCTTTCAACTTTGAAAATTATGTAATTGGTCGTCCAATTTTGGTTACCCCGTTTGCGATAAATCAATTGATAATGTGGATTTCGGAAGTATCATTCCTGTGTTTCCGTCTACCCCGGAAGCGCTCACCACCAATTGGAAATGGGTAGAAGGCGCAGTGTAGAATATAATGAAGCTACATCTTTGAAAATTTTCGAAAGAATTATTATATCTAAAAAAAAACAGTTGGAAATGGGCATGGGAAACCTTATGAAACTCATTATGAAATACAAGAAAATTGATGATAACATTCGGTATAACCGGAAGTGGTTTAATCTTGAAAATAGTTTGAAAATGGAAGAGAATGTTGAATAACCCTGTAGGCCAAAATATCAGAATTCTAAGCTATTTCTAACCACGAACACTTCTAACGAACGACTACCCTGTATATTTCGTGTAAAAATCGCAAACTTTGCGCGTCAAACTTTCGAATCTGTAACTCACGTATATGAAGGAATATTTTAGCTTCATAGTGCTTTTGTCTGTAGGTTAATCGAGGAGGTAGTTGATTCATTTTCTAGATTTTCTGGGATTTTCTCTCCTCTTTTCTAAAAATTTAAAATAGAAGTTATAATAATTATTTCAATATATGTGTAGTAAGGACAGCCTCCTAAGACTGCCACAAAGTGTCACTGCCTTTAAATTTAACTTCCAGAGATGTACCTAAAAGAGAAATTCTCTATTTGTCAGTGACACCTTGTTTTTAAAAAATTTGGAAATGAAAATATATTTTTGATAAAATTAAAACTTCTACTTATCTTTGTGGACGTTTCGGGAACGAATCTGTTCCCGTTTCCAACACTATGGAAAAAATATCTTCTCAATCTCAAATGTGATGGGGTGTTTTCGATCTCTGTAAATCGTTTGAAAAGGCTGAACAGCCAAACGATTTACAGAATCACTTCAAACATTTCAATGGGTGAAAAGGATCAAGAAAATACATTTAAAAAAGTATAAAACATGTATTAACAAAAAAAACCGTACCAAAGCCCATGAAAATAGCTATAATCTCGCCTTTAATAAATGTTTCTCAAATATAGTATCACATTCAGTTGAAATTACAATAGTTCTGTGTCTTTTACTATCGAGTTTTCTTGCAGATAGATCACTCTACGTGGTGGTAGACGGGGTCTCGTCTGATACAATGACGATCAATGCTGGTGTTCCACAAGGCTCTGTCTTGGCACCAACTTTGTTTTTGCTCCACATCAATAATTTGTTGAATGTGACCTCTAGCCCAGTTCATAGCTTTGCGGATGATAGTACACTTCATTCCGCCTTTTCCTCTAGAGCCCCTATAACATCCAATGAGGCAAGAGGTGCAAGGCGAAGACAGGTTGATGCTTTAAATGAGGATCTGACAAGAATTCTGAAATGGGGATCTGAGAATCTAGTACAGTTCAATGCAACTAAAACTCAAGCTTGTATGTTCACCAAGAAGGCTGATCACACAATGCCCAATTTGATGATGTCGGGTACCACTGTTCCTATGAGGTCGTCAATATCCTTGCTGGGTGTCACCACCAACAGTGCTCTCTCATGGGACGATCATGTGAGGTCCATTGCGAAGACTGCTTCACAAAAAATCGGTTTTCTTTTCCGTGCGAAGAGATACTTCACATCCCAGCAACTGCTTATGATCTACAAAGCACAAATTCGACCTGTCCTGGAGTACTGCTCACATGTTTGGAACTCAGCCCCCAAACATACGCTTAAGCTCTTAGATTCAATTCAGAAGAGAGCTATTCGCCTAGTCGATGACACAACACTCACCAAATCATTAACCTTCCTAGATCATCGTAGAAAGGTCGGCGATCTCTGCCTTTTTTATAGGTACTTTCACGGTCGGTGCTCAACGGAAATATCATCTATTATGCCACCACGCGCGATTCCTAGTAGACAAACCAGACGAGCTCAAGCTGGTCACCCCTACACTGTCAGGCTCGAGACCTGTCGAACATCGCTATACCAAGCATCATTCATCAATAGAACGGCAAAGTTGTGGAATTCTTTGCCTAGTGAAGTCTTTCCTGATGCTTACAACCTCCAAACATTCAAGAAAAATTCCAACACCTTCCTTCTTTCCCAAAATTCCACCGCTGGCTAACACGATGTTCCTCGAACATCATAGGTTTCCCTTTCGTGTTGTCCACAGATAAAAAAAAAAAAAAAGTTCTGAACTTTATGATAGCTTAACTCAACCTTCCTATTCTAAGGATGATAACTTAATAATAAATAATAACGTCTTATGGAAAAAACATGAAAAACTGAGATCATGGTAGAGAGAGAGAGAGAGAGAGAGGGAGAAGAGATCGTTTGATGTTTTCCAACATTTTGACAGTCAGTTCCTGGACTTTTCAGAAAATTTTTACGCAATCTGTGTCTGGACTGTTTGATTTAAATTGTTTCATGGTTTTTCCTTGCCTACTTGCTTATACTAAGCCGACCCGACCCCTCTTGACAACTATAACAGCCCTTTTCAGATATCTGGTCCAATATTTTTTATTTTATAAAATTTTGACATATTTTCTTTGAGTTATACGTGAGCCGCTTCACCTTGTAACAAGTGAACGTATTCGTTTTTCCCTCGTAATTTTTAGAAAAAATTACCTAAAAATTCGAAACCCAGCGCAAACGATTGAAAGCAGAATTGGTTATGTTAGTTTCATATTGTTTTATTTATATGTGTTCTGTGGATGAATCCCCAGTGAGGTTTTGTCAAGATTTTCAATGCATACCTAATTCTGATACAAATTCAAACTTTTTCTTCTATTCATCTGTGTAAACTAACTAGATGACTGGGTTATATTGGTAAGCAATTTTTCGGTAATGAAGATACCTTTTGAGTTCGATAGGCTACGGAGATTATGACCTCAGTATACATTCTGAAAGAGTTAGACGAAGTCATTTGAGCTTGGCAACATATCTCTTATTTTTAAAGTCAATAGAACTCTCCCTGAGCACACCACCGACCACAATATTATAATAAAATATCAGAGCGACTGAATGATACAATATTAAAGATATTCGTTTAGAAAATGTAGTCTCTGACAACTTATTTAGTGCTGGGTATCAGCGTATTCTCACCAGAAGATATTGTTTTGTTAGATATGAGAGGTGAATTACACGGATAGCACTTCCAATGGACGTCCTAATAGAACAGAACGTCTGGTCAGTACAATAAGGACGTCCAAAGACGTTTAAATTTGGTCCTGGATGTCAGTGGGACGCACAAATGTCTATAAGAAAATGTCAAGATTTCCTGATACCCACATCAGACGATTGAACGAACGAATTATATTTTCCAGAGATAACATATATCCACTTAAAATTTTCCGGAATTATTTCAGAATATGCATATACAGGGTGTAGATACCAATAATATTGTACAAAAAATCCATGAATCCATTCCTTGCGAAAAATTCAGAATATAGTTTTCATAAACTTTCTCTTTTCGAGATACTTCAGTCGAAGTATTCGATAACAAGTATTATTCAATCAAAAGAGTTGATATTATTCCTAAATATAATTACTAAATAGGTACCCTGAATTTTCAAAACTACGGATCACGGAAAGTTCATTATACTTGTACTTATCCATAGACATGATTTATATTGTTTTTCTCAATTCATTCATTCATTTTGACTTTCCACCCTGTTCAGTACCTATTACTGATATTCAGTATTGTTAGCGAATAATTTGATGAAATTCAATATAAAAATGAAAATTTATCTCGATTTCTTTAACGGGTGTTGTAATAAAGGTTTCTTCTAATGAGTATTCAGGAAAAACTTTATAGGGCATCAATAAGCTCTCAAATCGAAAAAAAAAGGTACTGACATAAATTGGATGTAATAAGATCTTTTTCAAAATAAGCTTTTATTCATGAATTATTGAACGCTGCCATCTTGAATTCATGAACTTCGACCCCCACATACCAATTTTGACTGAAATTAGACCGATATCAGATCACTCTTCATCATCTTCAATTTGAAGATTCCGACAAAAAAAATCTCAATTTTCGACCCCCCAAATCCTACATACCAATTAAAAAAGAATCGGACCAAAATCGCGATCTGTTATCTTGGTGACGCCATCTTGAATAAATGAATTTTCATAAAAAAATCCGAATATCCGATATCTGAAACCCCTTATAGCAATTTCCGGTTCAAATAATAATCACGAAACAGAACTTGTCTGCTTCATTGAAATTTGAAAGAAATAAATTATAAATAAAATTAGATTGCCTCATTGAAGGCGACATTTTGATTTTTCAAGAGCGTATGAGTTCGAATTCGAATATTGACATTAATTGAATAAGTTAATATAAATTATCTATCCGACAGCTACTAGTTTCCATTTGAGTTTTGAACACCATTCCTAATTTCAAATTTTGATTTATGATCTATCAAACTCCGTTATCTTGAATTCGTGAATTCTTATAAAAAAATCAGAATGTCGCACCCCAACCTACTCATATCAGTTTCAGCATAGAGTCGGAGTCTGAGAGAAAATTTGTTTGTCATCTTGAATTCATTAATTTTGACAAAAAAACAAAATTTTCGATCCCGAAAACTCACAAAACTATTTCCAATATAAATGAACCATTATCACATAACTAGTCCGCCATATTGATGACGCCATTTTGAATTCATGAATTGTGAAAAAAAAATCATATCTTTCCACCCACATACCAATTTTCAATATAAGACAGTCACAGTCACAAAACTTGTCTGTCATATTGGAGACGCGATCTTGAATTTTTGTATTTCAAAAAAAAAACACTATCTTCGTTCCCGAAAATCCTCAGAAAACAATATTTAATAAAATATCAACATAATTGAAAGACTCGACCGCAATCATTTTGTTTTCTTCCTCTGAAAATGGTTTATACCTATGCATTTTTAACGGAATTAGGAAATCCAAATTACTGCTAAATCAAATGGCAGCAAGTGCCCAAAATATGAACAATGCAATTTGAAATACATCTTATACCAACAAAAAATAGTCAGAACTCAAATAATAATATTTCAATCAGATTTTTTTTTATCTTTTGACAACACGAAAGTTAATCCTATAATGTTCGGGGAACATCGTGTTAGCCAGCGGTGGAGTTTTGGGAGAGAAGGAAGGTATTGGAATTTTTCTTGAACGTTTGGAGGTCGTAAGCATCAGGGCAGACTTCACTGGGCAAATAATTCCATAACTTTGCCGTTCTATTGATGAATGATGCAACGAAATATAGATTATCAGAGTTGTAAAAATTGTCAACCCGGTATATTTCGCTCCGCAATAATAGTGTAATGAAATATTTTGGTATTTATTATTTTTTAAATCTGGCAGCCTTCAAGCTGATGCAATTGCAACTTATTCGTACGGCAGGATCAACAAAGTCGATGAACTGCACTGGTTTGTTCATATAATGGAAATTATCCCATTCCGTATGGGCTATTCTAGGAAAGAATAAAATAAAAATGCAGAGATAACCACCACCCGATGACTAGATATGATCCAACTTACCTTCCGATGAGCATTAAAAGAACACACACATTCAACTGAGATGCGTTTCACACTGTTGCCAATTTTCGGATGTCGAAAAGCGCAGTAAATGAGAAATATTATAACCTATATACACATGTTATCTGCTTGGATGTCACAACGTATGCCGTGTGAAATTGGAAGCTGTATATTTTTTATACAGCGCCAATGCTCCTGCGCGCCATCTATACACATACACGCTAGAACTAAAATATACAAAATTTTCAAAATCCTTCATTTCGACATCCACCTAAAATTTTTCCCACACCCTCCCACCCCGTCTCCCGACTATTTAACATTGAAAACGTTGTGACATCCGATTTTGGATGTCACAACGTCCTCGGATGTCGAAGAGATATCGAAATTTTCACGGAATGATGTCACAACGTGCATTGGACGAATCTATATATATATATATGTTTATTATGTAAGAGAAAAGTGGAGAATCCGACTTCTTCAGTAAGAATTTTTTTTCCCAGAAATTTACGTAAGTAACAGCTGTAATAAGTACTTATATCGAATGCACTTTGATATTATTATAAAATATCATCGTCTCTCCAGAGTTCCCACAACAATATTTATATAAAAAAGTTACGTCAGTTTTCTATAATTTCACTGAATATTCTGTGTTCAACCACAGTATATTATCCTATATGAATATTCGTTCCTAAATATAATATTATATCATGTCTGTTTTCCTTATCACCTCACTTATCCCTATCCCGCGTGACGCGCATAGGGCAAAGAAAAGACAAAAGACGCGTCTGCTGCATGATACAATTGTATGCGTCTGCTGTCAGTTTGGCCGGTTCCCTCCTCAATACGCATTTTTTAGGTTATGATATGATGGTTATCGCGTTTAGCGTTATGGTGGGTTTATAGATTCAACTAAACTAACAATTAGGAATCAACAATTAACAATCTACAATTAATGATTAGGGCGGTGTTTATATATACAACTAATAATTAAGAATTGTTCCGTGATTGACATTCAAAATGACGTTAAAAAGTGTTCTGAGTTCTGATATTCGTTTTGTTTGTTTTTTCTGGTTATTTCCTATGATAATTATTTTTTATTTTTCATAATGAACGACGGTGAATTAATTGAGAGAGTTGAGCAGTTCGAACTGTTATATAACCAAAAAAATGTAAGCTTCAAAAATAAAGTGAAGAGAGAGAATGCTTGGGAAACAATTTCTTCCATAATGGGAGGAGTAAGTAGATTTATGTGATCTCCAACATTTTCCGTTCAATTCATTGATATTGATTGATCAGTGAAAGCTCCGATTCTAGGTTCATGTATTTTTTAGCTCAAGAATGTGATCAAAGATGGACAGTATTGAGGAATAAATATGCAACAATAAAGAGGTCTTTGAAAAATAGGCCTTCTGGATCCCAAGCCTACACAGTTTCCTGGCCATATTTCAATTCGATGAATTTTTTGGATCCCTACATACAGGCTAGAAAGTATGCAAACATAAGGCTCAAGTAGTTTTTGAATTTAAATTTCTATTTTTTTTTCTAGGACAATCTCTAACTTCTCTCCATCACAGCAATCCGGTATTAGTTTAGACATAAATTTTGATGATGATGTAACTCAAATCACTGAAGTGGAGGAAAATCCACATCGTGATGTTCTTGATAAATCTGTAGAGGAAACAAGTGAAACAGATACATCAGGTACAAACACAACACTATCTAGGTATGGATTCCCACCTACAAAGAAATTGAAAAGGGATGAAAATGAGAGGCCAAATGAAACTTTGAAGGAAAGCCAAATATTGAATTCCAACTGGGCTGAAATCAGAAGACTTCGAGCTAACAACAAAAACAAACCAAAGCCACAAGATATCATTGTGGATATTTAAAAAACTGTTGTTTATCATTCGAAGCTGCAAACTTTATGATGTTTTGATAAACACTGACACGATCACGATTTTTGTTCATCGGTCTTGTTTTATATCGGCGATGTCTTGGTTTCTTCAATATGCCAGTTGTGAGGGCTGTAGTTGTCAGCACAATTAAAAAAGCACCCATCAGTTCCATAATGAAGTTTTCTTCACAATCCATATTGAATATTCTAAAATTTCAAAACAAACAATAACGCAAAAACCGAATGATCTGAACCTCACTTTCATTTAAACAATAAGAACCCCGCCAAATTTAGCTAATCGACAATTGAAACTGTCACGTTCTACGCGTTCTGTCCCAAAAATTTCTTAATTCTTAGTTGTTAAGTTGAACTTCTCAATTGTTAATTCTTAATTTAATTGACAGATATAAATGTATAAACCCATACATACGTTCCCTTATATTCAACATTCTAAGTTCTTAGTTGTTAGTTTAATTCTTAGTTTAGTTGAATCTATAAACCCACCATTAGCGTTTGTCGGTTTGACTCATAGAAAACACTCCTCAAATAGAAAGGAATCTCTAATAGAACAGACCGAAACTGTCATGGCGGACGCGATTACTAATGCTTCCAAATCATAGATGGCATTTTGATAGATGATGTCAGATTTTCAAGACATTTTGTATTGCCATAATTGTCATTTGTCGTGAGATTCTTGCGGTGAACGTCGTCGAGTTAACATCGGAGATAATCCGACAGCTGCCTAGAGACGCTAGTCCAGATCTTCCCTGTGCCTCCTTCAAATTTCCAAAGGGTATCTTTTTGTAGAATAACACAAGTAAGTGTATGTAGTTAGATATAACATCTGCTAATCGAGGGTCTCTCATCACTGAACTTTGTCCTTTTTTTCTCTTTTCACCTAGTGAAAACTTTTTTATTGCCGGTCTCTTACTCCAACGACAACGAACATAGTGTTAAGTGGCATTTGAGTGAAATGGGGGACGACTCCCCCGGAGATCCCGGGGATCGGAAAACTCGATAATGATATAATAAACTATAAGAATTTAATTGATAGGTCCCCTTCAACCAAAGAAGCGGTAGAAAATTTATTCCTTTTTGCAAATAGATTTGGTTATGATTCTCAAAAATGTGAGGACTTGATATCTAATATTAATATCAACGATAATTTTGCATTAGAAGTGAATGAATCAATCAGAGAGGGATATTTCTATAATAACGAAAATGACATGAGAACTAAGTTTCCTGCAAAAGTCAACATTATATCTGACCTTGTAATAAAAAAAGCCAATTCAACATCCAGAAAAAAGCTTGATAAAAACCAATCATATATAGAATCCAACGAAACCAAAAAAGTTAAACTTTCTGAAATAGTGTCTGAAAATAATAAAACGCAAATTGAATCGATGGATCTGAACGACGGATTAGATGTCCAGGAAAAAGTTGGAATAAACATAGAGAATGAAAGTAGATATGAAGTCACTGATCAGGGTCCATATAATGTCTATATTGAATCGTTGGATAAAAATATAGGTTACCTATCAAATTTAGCGGTGGGGAAAATATTCCACGAAAGCCATAAATATAAACCAAGCGCAATTGACAGGAGAGGGAAAAACAGACTATTGATATCCTTTAAGAAAATGGAACAGGCGAATAATCTATTAGAAGATAATAACTTTCTTTCAAAAAATAACTTGAAAGCTACAATCCCTAATAACCTAATTACCTCGAAAGCGATAATTAAAGATATTGATAACACCTTTTCAGAAGAAGAAATTGAAAATAATATTAAAACAATTGATAATAGAAAAATTGTTCATGTTAGAAGACTAAAGAAAAAAGTGGTAGTTAATGGAGAAATACAATATAAAGACATTCCAGTTGTACTGATTACATTTAGAGGGAAATACATTCCAAATAAAGTTTTCATCTATTCATGTTCTTTCGAAACACTAAACTATTATGCCCCCGTCATACAGTGTCACAACTGCCTACGGTATGGTCACACTAGAAATCAATGTAAAGGGAAAATAAGGTGCCCAAAATCATAGCTTACAAAGTTGTTCAAAAACACAGTTATCCTGTCTTTTTTGCAATGGGGAACACCTCACAAATGAACCAGACACTTCATTTAAGAATAGAGTTTGCCCAGAATTTCACCGACAAAAAAGGATTAAATAATTGATAGGTGAAAGAAATATATCTTTCTTTGAAGCATCCAAAATTGTACCGCCCATGTTCAGTCCAATCAGAAATCAACAATCACAATATAATTTCAATATTAACAGTTACCCAGAGCTGCCAAAAATCATACAGACAACAGCCCAGGTACATAATGAAAGTACTCCCCCTAGGAGGAAAATTTTGCAGGGATATAAGGATATTGTGAAAAACCCCAAGGAATTTAATAACAAAATATATTCTCCAAAGAATAATCAAGAATCTAAGACAATAAAAAGAGGAGTAGATGATCTTCATAAAACTTGCCTCATTAATCCTGAAGGACGTATAAGGGAACCCCCATATAATCCCATTCCTAGAGAACACACATTAGGTCCAGCTCCACCGGTTACCTATACTAAACAAAAAATGAGAGACGACATTTCGAGTCTATATTTCAAATACCCAGATATATTTCTTGAACTAATTAAGGAATTCATTCCACCTTCTAACATAACTAAAAACTCAGAACCAAGGGAAGAAGCGAACTCATGGGACAGTTATCTTTGATTAACTGGAACATGAGAAGCTTCCAAGCAAACAAAACAAATTTAATACAATTGATCGAAAATCTTAACCCAGATATAATATGTTTAACTGAAACATGGATCAAACCAAATCTTGTATGACAGTTAAAGGATACAAATCAGTATTACACAACAGAGATGATGGAAAGGAGGGATCAGGTATCCTGGTCAAGAATTGTGTTAGTTTCAGCACAATCAACCTCAACTTTCAAGTACCGAACAGGGTGAATATAGTAGGAGCCAAAGTAAAAGACATAGTCATATACATTTTTCAGCTTTTGATGGGATTTTCTCTCCTCGTTTCTAAAAAATAGAGTAGAAGTTATTAAAAATTATTGCAATATATTCGTAGTAAGGACAGATTTAGGATCTGTCCCAAAATGTCACTGCGCTTGAAATTAAACCTTTAGATACCTAACAGAGAAATTCTCTATTGGTCAGTGACACCTTGTTTTTGAAAAAAAATTTGGAAATACAAATATATTTAATAATAATAAAACCTCTACTTATCTTGGTGGACGTTTCGGGAACGAATCTTCTCCCGTTCTCAACACAATTGAAATATTTTTCTTCGTGAACTTTTTTCGATGTTTCCGATTTTCACACTGAAAAGTGACAATTTGGCTGACGGAGGAATTCTGGTTACAAGGTGTTTTCATTAATTGATATCGAATTTTCCATTTTCATATTCAAGTTTCAGAAGTGGATGCCAAGTTCTATCTATATCAACTGAACAAGAAGCAATATTATTGTCTCCGTTCAGGATAATGCAAGCAGACTCTTTGATTTTCCGTTTTTGGTTGTTGTCTTCTTTTCCTATGATCTTAATATTACTCCAATCGGCCATATGTTGTCCATTCTCAGTAAGGATATGCTCAGCTGATTTTGACTTGTCAGTATATCTTCTCTTTATATTGTTCTTATGCTCTTTCATCCTTACTGATAGAGGCCTACTGGTTTCACCGGTATAATATTTTCCACAAACACATGGTATACTGTATATACAATTTTTTGATGACTGTTCTTCATTTCTCGGTTTTGTATGAGTCAAAATCGATCTCATTGTATTTTCTGTCTTGAACACTGTTTTCACTCGAAACTTGTCACCAACACGTTTGATTTTTTCAGATATTCCGGGAATGTATGGGATTACATTTGTTATTAGTGTTGGTTGTCTTTGTGTTTGTTGTATATTCTGTCTGTTCTCAATTTGGTGTATTGTTTTGTCAATGAAATGTTTCGGATAAGTGTTGAGTTGTAGAACATCTTTTATATGGTTCATTTCGGCATTGAAAATTTGGTGGTTCGATGATATGGATTTGGCTCTATCATGAAGTGATTTGATTATTCCTTTCTTTATACTTGTATGATGATTCGATTGAAAATTGAGGTATCTGTCGGTGTGTGTATTTTTACGATATACACTTGTTATCAAATTGTTATCTGATTTTTTAATGAGGACATCTAAGAATGGTAATTGATTATTACATTCGATTTCTAAAGTGAATTTGATTGTTGGTTCGATATTGTTTATATAATTTAGAAAATTATCTAGTTCCATACGGTTATGTGGCCAAATGATGAAAATACCATCCACATATCTCCACCAAGTCTTTCGTTGTTTACTGAATTTTTTCACAATATTCTCTTCAAAATCTTCCATGAATATATTACTTAGAATAGGAGATAATGGTGAACCCATGGCCATACCAAAATTTTGTTGATAAAAATCATGATCTAATTGAAAGTAAGTTGTTTTGAGACATAGTTCCAAAAATTCTAAAATGCCTTCTACACTCAGCTTAGTTCTCTCAATGAGTTTTTCATCATCTTCCAGTTTCTTTTTCACTATTTGTAAAGTTTTTTCTATAGGAACATTAGTAAATAAACTCACTACATCGAAACTTACTAAAATATCATCTGTATCGAGATGGATGTTATTTAGTTTCTCCAAGAAATGAGCAGTATTTCTAATGAAACTTTCACTATTTCCTGATAAAGGTTTTATTATATCTGAAAGAAATCGTGATAAATTTTGACAAGGAGATCCTATCGAACTCACGATTGGTCTTAATGGATTGTTTGGTTTATGTATTTTTGGAAGTCCATAGAAATGTGGGGGTTTGCTATGGTATCTGGATATATGTTTCCTATCTGTTAGTGTAAGTTCATTTTCGTGTTTTTTCATTATGTTTCGTATCTTTCTCTCTATGTTTGCTGTTGGATCTCTATTCAATTTTGTGTAATTGCCTTCATTTATAATTTGTATTATTTTATCATTACATTCATTTTTGTTCATAATGACTGTAGCGTTGCCTTTATCAGCTGGAAGTATTTTGATTGTATCATCATGTTTAAGATTATTAAGTGTGTTTTTCTCTTCTCTTGTGATGTTTGGTGTTATTTCATGTTTTTTCTCAATAATTATTTTATTTCTGATTCTATATTCATTAGAAAATTCATCAGGAAGTCTTTGTGCAGTTTGTTCAATAGCTGTTATCAAATCTAATTTTGGAATATGATTCGGGGTGATTAAAAAATTCATACCTTTTGACAGTATTAATTTTTCAGAATCTGTTAATGTTCTTGAGGATAGGTTTATAACAGTTCTATTCATGAAATTTTGTTGACGATGTCATAATCTCAATTTTTTTAAATTCCTTTCTTCAATGAGTTTATTGAATTTTCCTATGTGTATCAATTTGTTCTTGTCATTCTCTTTTTTGTATGAGTTGTTCACAGAAATGAATATATGTGTTGAATCATCTTCGTGTAAAACGTTGTATAAAGTTTGTTCTAACTGTGAGATGATATTCCTTGTTCTTACCTTGTTGTATTTGTGGAAATTTATTCTTTCTCTTACCAATGCCTTACTTGCTTTCGGAACTATCCATTCACATTTCTTACTATAAAATGAGAAAAAACATGAAATAACACCAAACATCACAAGAGAAGAGAAAAACACACTTAATAATCTCAAACATGATGATACAATCAAAATACTTCCAGCTGATAAAGGCAACGCTACAGTCATTATGAACAAAAATGAATATATTGATAAAATAATACAAATTATAAATGAAGGCAATTACACAAAATTGGATAGAGATCCAACAGCAAACATAGAGAGAAAGATACGAAACATAATGAAAAAACACGAAAATGAACTTACACTAACAGATAGGAAACATATATCCAGATACCATAGCAAACCCCCACATTTCTATGGACTTCCAAAAATACATAAACCAAACAATCCATTAAGACCAATCGTGAGTTCGATAGGATCTCCTTGTCAAAATTTATCACGATTTCTTTTAGATATAATTAAACCTTTATCAGGAAATAGTGAAAGTTTCATTAGAAATACTGCTCATTTCTTGGAGAAACTAAATAACATCCATCTCGATACAGATGATATTTTAGTTAGTTTCGATGTAGTGAGTTTATTTACTAATGTTCCTATAGAAAAAACTTTACAAATAGTGAAAAAGAAACTGGAAGATGATGAAAAACTCATTGAAAGAACTAAGCTGAGTGTAGAAGGCATTTTAGAATTTTTGGAACTATGTCTCAAAACAACTTACTTTCAATTAGATCATGATTTTTATCAACAAAATTTTGGTATGGCCATGGGTTCACCATTATCTCCTATTCTAAGTAATATATTCATGGAAGATTTTGAAGAGAATATTGTGAAAAAATTCAGTAAACAACCAAAGACTTGGTGGAGATATGTGGATGATATTTTCATTATTTGGCCACATAACCGTATGGAACTAGATAATTTTCTAAATTATATAAACAATATCGAACCAACAATCAAATTCACTTTAGAAATCGAATGTAATAATCAATTATCATTCTTAGATGTCCTCATTAAAAAATCAGATAACGATTTGATAACAAGTGTATATCGTAAAAATACACACACCGACAGATACCTCAATTTTCAATCGAATCATCATACAAGTATAAAGAAAGGAATAATCAAATCACTTCATGATAGAGCCAAATCCATATCATCGAACCACCAAATTTTCAATGCCGAAATGAACCATATAAAAGATGTTCTACAACTCAACACTTATCCGAAACATTTCATTGACAAAACAATACACCAAATTGAGAACAGACAGAATATACAACAAACACAAAGACAGCCAACACTAATAACAAATGTAATCCCATACATTCCCGGAATATCTGAAAAAATTAAACGTGTTGGTGACAAGTTTCGAGTGAAAACAGTGTTCAAGACAGAAAATACAATGAGATCGATTTTGTTTCATACAAAACCGAGAAATGAAGAACAGTCATCAAAAAATTGTATATACAGTATACCATGTGTTTGTGGAAAATATTATACCGGTGAAACCAGCAGGCCTCTATCAGTAAGGATGAAAGAGCATAAGAACAATATAAAGAGAAGATATACTGACAAGTCAAAATCAGCTGAGCATATCCTTACTGAGAATGGACAACATATGGCCGATTGGAGTAATATTAAGATCATAGGAAAAGAAGACAACAACCAAAAACGGAAAATCAAAGAGTCTGCTTGCATTATCCTGAACGGAGACAATAATATTGCTTCTTGTTCAGTTGATATAGATAGAACTTGGCATCCACTTCTGAAACTTGAATATGAAAATGGAAAATTCGATATCAATTAATGAAAACACCTTGTAACCAGAATTCCTCCGTCAGCCAAATTGTCACTTTTCAGTGTCAAAATCGGAAACATCGAAAAAAGTTTACGAAGAAAAATATTTCAATTGTGTTGAGAACGGGAGCAGATTCGTTCCCGAAACGTCCACCAAGATAAGTAGAGGTTTTATTATTATTAAATATATTTGTATTTCCAAAAATTTTTTCAAAAACAAGGTGTCACTGACCAATAGAGAATTTCTCTGTTAGGTATCTAAAGGTTTAATTTCAAGCGCAGTGACATTTTGGGACAGATCCTAAATCTGTCCTTACTACAAATATATTGCAATAATTTTTAATAACTTCTACTCTATTTTTTAGAAACGAGGAGAGGAAATCCCATCAAAAGCTGAAAAATGAATGTACCACCTCCTCGAAGAACTTACAGACAGTATTTAACATAGTCATATATTCTATATATATTCCTCCTGACGCCAAGGTAGATGAAAATTTTTGGATCAACTGCTCAAGCAGCCAGAGATTCATAATATGTGGGGATTTCAATTGCCATCATGAAAATTGGGGAAACTCAAGAAATGATAGAGGAGGGAGAGAGCATAATTCTGTAATTGATGAAGGTAGAATGATAGTGATTAACGATATGCAACCCACAGTTCTTTCATATCTATCAAAAAGTGTAATTGATTTAGTGAGTGTATCACCCAATTTATATAATGACATCATTAGATGTAACACTTTAGAAGACACATACGGATCAGATCATTTCCCAATATACACAGAAATTTCATTAGGATATTCAATATACAATAAACTCACAAATGTAATGATGATATTATCTATAATTCAAAAAAAATAGACTGGACAAAGTATGAACAATTTATTGACACAACAAATATTAATTCATATGAAGAACTAATAAATAAAATAAAATAAATAAAATAATAAAATAATAAAATAATAAAATAATAAAATAATAAAATAATAAAATAATAAAATAATAAAATAATAAAATAATAAAATAATAAAATAATAAAATAATAAAATAATAAAATAATAAAATAATAAAATAATAAAATAAAATAATAAATAAAATAAAAAATAAATGCAATGAAATTAGGAGCAGAACAAAGCGCCCCAATCATAAGCAGAAACAATAAATACAGCAATATAATGAAACCTCCATGGTGGGATGAAGAATGCTCAGAAATAATTAAGGAAAGGAAAAATAAATTCAAATTATATAAAATAAATTCCAACCAGGAACATTACATCAAATTGAAAAAACAGATAGCGAGATCCCGTAGGATATTCAAAAAGAAAAAGAAAAAATCATTCCAACAGTTTACAGAAACACTCTCTAGGGAAAGTGATATTTCTTTGGTATGGAAAAATATTAAGAAATTTTCGAGACCTTTCAATTACACTCAGAATAACAACCAACGTGAGATAGAAAATGAAATATTTTGTGAATCCCTACTAGACATATTCTGTCCAGCCGATGTTAAGCCAACCCCTATAGTTATCGAGAGAACTGAAAGAAATAGAGATATCAACTACTATATATTCACGGAGAGAGAAGTTAGAGACATAATAGATAATTTCAAAGATTCATCTCCAGGAAAAGATGTAATAACATATGAAATGATTAAAAATCTACCTAAAAAAGTATTCAAATGGCTGGTGAATTTCTACAATGATATATGGATGAGTAGAATAAACAGCCCTAAAGAATGGAATGACATTGTACTAATTCCTATTCTTAAACCGGGTAAAGATCCTAATGATTGCAACAACTATAGACCTATTGCATTGTCATCCTGTCTAAAGAAAATATTTGAACATCTAATCAAATACCGACTAGAGTGGTGGTTAGAACATCGCGAGGTACTGCCAGAAAATCAATTCGGTTTCAGGAAGGGAAAAAGTACGATGGATGCACTGGTTAACTTATACATGGACATACAAACTAGTAAATTGAAAAAGGAAAAAACTCTGGTCGTATTCATCGACATTCAATCAGCTTATGACAATGTTATTCCGGAAATTTTGATTGAGAACCTCCAGAATCTAGGAATTAATAAAAATGTAGTGAAGATCATATATGACTTAATTAAAGAAAAAAATATATATATATATATATATATTCGGGATGAAAACTACAATTTATGGGGACCTAGAAAAAGATCCAAAGGTCTGATACAAGGTGCGGTTCTGAGTCCAATCCTTTTTAACTTATATACGGTAACCATCTGGGATGCACTTTCAGTGCATTGCAAATATATACAATATGCAGATGATATTACAATATACAGAGCACATAACAATTTACAGTACGCCAAGCATCATATTGATAGGGCCATAGCATCCTTAGAAACATGGTTAGATGATCACGGCTTATCCATTTCACCTGAAAAATCAAAATGCATGATTTACAGTACGCCAAGCATCATATTGATAGGGCCATAGCATCCTTAGAAACATGGTTAGATGATCACGGCTTATCCATTTCACCTGAAAAATCAAAATGCATGATTTTCTCCAATGCGCACCTCAAAGAAAAAATCAACATTGAAATCTCAAATAACATCATTGAGCAAGTTGAACATCAAAAACTGCTAGGTCTGACCTTTGATAGAAAAATGAATTGGAGAAAACACACAGATGATACAATATTCAAATGCAATAAAATAGTGAATATTCTGAAATATTTGGCTAAAGTCAGTTGGGGAGCGGACCCTAAAATATTACTCAACGTTCATAATGCCCTAATTTCATCAAGGACCTATTATGGATTGATCCTATATGGAAACTCCAGTAGATATAACATCAAAAAAATATCTTGCCTCCAATACAAATCTCTGAGAATATGCCTAGGATTGATGAAATCATACCCGACTAATGCGATATTAGTAGAGGCAAATCAATACCTGATAAATATCAAACAAAACTTAATGACCTTAAATTACATAAATAAACAAGCATCAATTAAGTCAAACCCTATCATAAAAAAAAAATGCTCGACTATGAACAAATAGTTAGCAATTCAAACAGAAACAACATGAAGGAGTGTACCCTATATTCATCGATTAGGGAATCAATGACCCCCCCTTTCAATCAAATCATATCATCATATTTTCACCTTATTTTCAAAGTTCCGTTAGAATGTCACTATGAAAATTTTGATATCATAGAAGATATAGGTATAAATAAAGCTGATAAAATATTAAGAAACAATAATGCTAAGTTAATAAATACAATCAAAGAAAAATGGCCAAACTACAAAGAAATTTTCACAGATGGCTCTAAAACTAATGACAAAGTTTCGTTCGGTATTTATATCCCACACAAAAAGTTAGAAAAAGGAGGCATGATACATCCCAAATCATCTATCTTGACTGCAGAACTCACGGCTATTTATTTTGCTTTTATTTTGATCAAGGATGAACCTGATAATTACTTAATACTAACGGACTCGAAAAGTGCAATATCTGGACTCCAAAATAAACAGCTGAAAGTTCACACAAATGATCTATATATGAAGATTAAAGAAATATGGCATGAACACAAGAAAAACAATTTCAAAATTAAACTTTGCTGGATACCTGGACATTCCAACATTGAGGGAAATGATAAAGCTGATAAGATCGCAAAGGAAGCGCGTAATACATACAAAATGAAAAACGCTAATGAAAAACAAATTTCAACTTTTCTGGACTCAATCTTCAACATCGAGAGGCATACAATATAAAGATATTCAACCTAAAATTCAAGATAAACCTTGGTTCAGTTTGTGCCAGTCAATTCCTCGTAAATCATTCACATCATTGATTAGGTTGAGAATAGGCCACTGTGGCCTCCCAAAACACTTGTATAGAATAAAAATGAAAGATAGTGATCTATGAGAATGTGGGAAACTAGGAGACATTAATCATTACTTCTTTGAGTGTTAGAATAATAAACAGAACATCGATATATCATACAACAAACTGATTAAGATGGGACTATCAACCCCATATTCATATCAAATGATAATCAAAGACTTGAATTTTGACAAAATCAAAGTTTTAAGTACATTCATTGAAAAAAGCCTTATGAATATATGAAGATACTCAGATATTAGTTGTAGTTTGAATAAGTGACCTAATATACCTATAGTGTGTATGTTTTTAGAATTGTGACGTCAATTTATGGGAAGCTCTATAACCACACCCTTGAATGTGATAACAATTTACACCTAACTAATTGGAATACTAACTGGGACAACCCTTGAATTATCTCCAAACAATATTCAAACCAATATATACCTGATCTGGTGAAATTGGTACCCAAAGGAGCCAGAAACCAAGAACCACAAAAGAAGAAGAAGAAGAAGAAGTCATTTGTCGCGTTGTCGCCATATTGATTGTTATTGTTATTGTGTTATTGTCGGATTGTCGCTTTGTCGTTGAGTTTTGAGTTGTTATTACGCTGTTATAGGAATAGGAAACAGAAAACCCATCTGCTGTTGTTGATAAGTTTGTGTTTGTTCTCTAAGAAAAATCAGAGTTGTTCCAGAATTATCAGTATTTCAATCATTTGAAATCAAAAGCAAGTGAGTAACAATAATGCTGGATTTATAAACTCAACTAAACTAACAATTAAATTAACAACTAAAAATTAAGAAAGATGAATACAGGAAAATCCCATTGGGCGTTTATAAACTTTCATCTGTCAATTAAACTAACAACTAACAACTAAGAAGATGGCCATCTTTCATCTTTTCAACTAAGAATTATCAATTATGAATTTAACGCATGCGCATAAGCCATATTATTTTCTGACATTGACATTAGTTCAAAAACAAATTAAAGACCGCGAAAATAGGAAGTTTGTGACGTACAAAGCAATTGGTTTAACCAAGACAGTAATATCTAAGCTTTTTCCCAATTTTGGGTTCTCAACTCAATTAATATGGATGAAGAAGTAATAGAAATGATGGGTGTTATGCTTTTACTAGCCACGACAACTTTCTTTGCCACTGGAATTTTCAAGAAACGAAAAAATCGGAGATTTAAGATAAGGCCAATGAATAGAAATAGAAGGGAAATCGGTGTATACAAAAATATAATCCAGTATGCTGAAGTGAATGATAGGGAACAATTTTTTAAATATACCAGGATGACCCCAGAGACATTCAATTATGTGTTGTCTCTTATTAAACCATATATTCAGAGAAGCCCAAGAATTGATTACATTTGCCCGGGTCAAAGATTAGCGATGACTTTACAGTATGGCAATAAATAAAATGAAAATAGGAAATTATAATCATCTTTATCTTTATATTTTAGCTACTTAGCAGAAGGTTGCTCTTTTCAAGAGATAGCTTTTAACAATTTCATTGGAAATACCACGGCTTCCTTAATAATCACGGAAACATGTGAGGTATTATGGAAAGTGCTTTCTCCCATAGTGTTGCCATCACCAACTGAAAATACTTTTAGTAAAGCTAGTGATGGATTTTTCTTCAGATGGAATATGCCAAACTGTATTGGGGCAATTGATGGCAAGTTGGTAAACATTCAATCACCGAATTACTCTGGGAGTGACTACTTTTCATACAAGAAGTCTTTTAGGTAGGACTTGCTTCGTAGTATATACATTAATACATATTCAAAACATTGTAGCATCATCTTGATGGCTGTTTGTGACAGCTATTATAGATTTCAATGGGTGGATGTGGGAGTACCTGGTTCGAACAATGATGCCTCAGTATTCAGGGAATCAACATTTGGCCAATTGTTGCTACAGAAAAAACTACCTATTCCCCCAAAAAAAAATCTTCCAGGAACAAATCTTAGTTTGCCTCACTTTCTTGTAGCAGATCAGGCATTTCCACTCCACGAAAATATTATGAGACCCTATCCTGGAAAGTATTTAGGGGAGAGCAAGAATATTTTCAATTATAGATTGTCCAGAGCCCGTAGGACTATTGAAAATACATTTGGCATCTTGGCGCAACGTTGGAGGCGCTTAAGGAACCCTATAATTGCAAGACCTGAAACTTGTGAGAAAATTATATTGGCCACAATTGTTCTCCATAATTTGTTACAGAAAGGAGAGGAAGATTTGCCTATTGAAGAGAGGAGATATTGCCCAACAGGATTTGTTGATACCCTTGATAAAGATGGTAATATAAAAGATGGTGTTTGGAGAACCATGCCTGGAAATCTCAATTCTATTGGCAGAATAGGGGCGAATAATGCTGGAAAAGATATTTTCGACAATAGAGATCACCTTATGGATTACTTTCTATCAGATATAGGGGCCCTTCCAGGTCAATGGAATCAGGTACACCAAGGTGGTGTACCTAGTGATTTTTCTATGGAATTGTGAACATTAAAAAAAAAATCTTCATTTGAAACATATTTTAGTCCTTTTCCATTGCCCATCGTTAATTTTGTTCAGAATTTATATTAGTTTATATATCAAATATTGTCCTATTTAAATATGAAAATTTTCAGTATCTTGTGTTTTTTTTTCATTTATTTATTATCATACATTACCAAAAGAAGACCTGTTGTTCATTTTTTAAATAATTTATTGCAACATCATTAAAATGATAATGTAAATAATATTAAACAAAATGTTGTATTCTTAATAACTATAACAAAACATAGATTTTCTCCAAATCATAGAAACTTAAAATATAAAACAGAAAAACATTCGTAAAAATAAATAAAATATTGCTAATAATGATTTATCACATGTTTACATTAATCAGTCAATTATGACAAAATACATATTTTGTTATGAAATCTCTAGTCTCTTTCTCTCAGTTTTTTATCCATACACTCGTAAAATTGCCTTTTAAGCGAGATTTTTTCAGCTGGTGTGAAAACAGACAGATCTTTGGATAACGATTTTACAAAGTCCTCGTCCTCTTTCTCTGATGACTGTTGTTTATGTTCAATAAACTTTTCAAACGTACTTAGGCAACCCCCTAATTTGTTGAAAATTCCATCTTTTTCAGATTTATCATCTCTTGTTTTTTTTATGTTTCGGAGCCTTTTTATTTCTGCCAAGTTTTTACTATTATTGAGTACTTGACTTTCTTTCACATGGGTTGGGTCGTTGGATATTTCCGTCACAGTTGCAGAAGGCTGTGGTACCATGGTTTTCATTCTCTTAGCTGGTGGAATTTTACATGGTAGTTTTTGTTTTTCAATGAAATTTTCATAATGTGCCTGAGTATCATCGGTCTCCTCCTGTTCGTCCCTAGAATTATTATGGTCTTCAAATACTTCGCCGACTTCTTCCTCAGAATCAGTGTAATTGATTATATTGTGGACACCACTATACATCAAACTTGATTCAGGCATACTCTGACTAGTTGAAAAATTTGTTGTAGTCCTAGAACAATATTTATATTGAATCTGAATACTCGCTATATAAAAATACCCACTTTCGTTGTTGAATGTAGGGATCTAAAAACCTCATTAGTTTGTAATAAGGCCATGTTATTCTATACGATTCTGATCCTGAGGGTCTGTTCTTCAATTGTCTTTTCAATGTGGCATATTTGTTCCTCAAAACGGTCCACCGCTGATCACACTCTATAGCTGAAAATAATAAGGATTTTAAGTTGTTTCCTACTGTTGCTACCTTATTGAAAATTGGAATTTAACTTCATGTCATTCACTTGTTGATGAAAACACCAGAAAATACTTACCAGTAACCCCCATTATTGCGGATATGGTTTGCCATGCATTCTCTTTTTTGACTTTATTTTTAAAATCTATATGTTTTTTATCATATAGGAGTCTGAACTCCGACACCCTCTCAATCAATTCGCCATCGTCCATTTTTCCTCGGGATAATTTAAATATTTCAAGAATACTTTTTAAAATAGCACTATTTCAGTATTTCACATGGAGTCTACGGCGGGAAAGAAAATCAAATGTCAAATGATCACAGAACACTTTCCTAGCTCTGAACGTCAAGCACGAAACGCTGAAAACCTAATTCTTAATTTTCAGCTAATGATGTTTATAAATGCCTCCTCTATTCTTAGTTGTGAATTCTTAGTTGTTAATTCGTAGTTGTTAGTTTAGTTGAGTTTATAAATCCAGCATAACAATGCCTTATTTGAGAGTGTGTTCAGTACTTTTATCCTTCAAATCCTTTTATATTCCTATCAAGAAGAAGGAACCTCATACCAAAACAGAAATTCATACTCTTAGGTAGAGGAGGGAATACCTATTTAATATCGATTTTCATTTTCATAATCTTGTAATGAAGTGTTTTCTCACCAGCTTCATTACTAGGCTTCGGTGTACGAGCCTCATATGAGAAATGAGGTTAAGGCCATTTTAGAGTCACCCTGTATACCTGATTGACAAATTCATGAATCAAGGAGCTCCTTTGGCTAGTATTTTGAGCCCCCCGGAGAGCCCTACCCCAGACTAACCTTGTTTAGCCCCGTTGCACCCTGCTGAGGGTAATCAACTTCATGACACCCCTGCCTCCGTTTTGAAAGCACTACCCGGCTAATGATTTCATACATATCATGTTCAGACACTTGATATTAGTATTGGTAGGATTTGATTGCATAATGACCGTCCAGAGCCCTGGGAAATAAGAAGTCCAGTATGCTATCCGTTTACTTGCTTTATTCATCTTGCAATGATTTTTGCATACGGAAATCCTGATCAACCCAGAGACTAAGACTTCTTATTGCCTATGGAGAGTGTATTTATGATTTTGGAAAGAGTTAGAATGGTTTTCATACCTGGAAAGACATTTCAGGGTCATGTGATATTGTTCAGGTCATAACTTTGTTATCCTTCGTAATTTTGCAATCAAATTCGCTCAGTAGCACAAACATGGAATGCCAAGCACTTTGATACTACCGGTTTTGAGGAAAAATGATTTCCACCGCAAGTTTCCAGACCCAAGGTCAAGTAGTGTTCACTTTTTCCTTGAGAAAACAAATCATGGTCAGCTCGAGGCCAGACCAGCCCGACCAATCAGAATCCCGACCTCGCTCTGTTTTTTGCCAAACCTGAAAAGAGTATAAGTAGCAAAATCCAGAGGCCCGGGGAGCCTTTTCGACAGTTATAGAGAAATAGATAGATAGTTAGATAGATTCCATTTGGCAGTGATTATTCTGATTCAGTCCGATTCTTACCGTTTGATTCAGTTCGTATAACCGTTATAAAAAGTGATCAAGGTGCTCGAAGTTTTTCCTGTATTGACATCCCGTTTTTGTGTTACACAAAGTTGAAAAAGTGAGCCAGAGCTTTTTCTGCCGACGATTCACCCGTGAAGTATATTACCAGTCAAGTGTGAGTTAACTGCATTTTGATTTCACTGCATTTTCTCATAGTTCTATCAAACTGCAGCTTAACTTCATAGATCAAATAATTTTCCAGTATAAATCCAGTTGTTGTGACATTTGTCGTGACGGTTGACAGCGGCCAGTGAAATTCAGAATCCAGCACAGAGTAAGCATTGGAACTGCCCTGTTGTATATATATGTATCATTTGTAATGACCTGCAGGATAAGTTCTGTGGTTTGAAATCCTAACGTAAAGAGTTTCATCAGGAAAACAACCCTTGTAACGGTCGAGGTTCTTGGTCTGCGTAGCAGTCAACACCAAGCGTCACCAGGGTTGTGAGCATCCCGGTCTCCTGGTCGCATAAGGCTTATAGTCAGCGTCGAGACCACCCTGATAGTAATTAGCTTGCAAACCCCAGACGGGTGAACAGTCTTTGTACATTGACCAGAACTTGTTTTGCAGGGGTAGAGCTTCTTAACTCGCATAGGCGCTTCCCGGATGCACGTTGCACGGCTTACTCTTTGAATACCAGTCAGATTAGCTGTCACCCTGCTTAAGTCACCCTGCTTAATTAATTGTCACCTGTAGATATATGTGGTTAGGATAATCTACCCTGAGATTATTTGATCTGTGGAATTTTTGCTATCTTGTGACTGACTCCTGTCGACATATTCTGTCATCCGAATTTACTCGTGATCGTATTTTCTTGGTTATGATAATAATCATTGTGAGAGATAAATTCGATCTGTTAATTGTTTCCAGTGAATAAACCTGTTTAAGTGTGAATTTTAGTTCTGATTATTTGTTCTGAGTGATATACCAAACACCCGCAGCAACCCGTATACCAGGGTGAAACCAAGTGGGTGAACTTAAAGCCCTCACCCCCTTGTGATCTTTTCATTGTCCAGAAGGCCTTCGACCCCTGGCATACCGTCGCTTCGACTGTGTTGCTACCTAGGCCTCCCAACAAATCCTGGTTGGGAGAAAGTGGAGTTCACCACTATAATCCAACTGGCGCTCGAGGCAACCCCGGTCTATCCTAGATATAGACATCCCCGTTAAGCACCACCCTAGTAACACCCCCCCAAGAAGGAGGAGACGTTACAATCTAAGGATGCCGCCGATGACACGGTCTGGTTGCTGCATTCCTGGATGCACTCCATTGAAGGAGCATCGTCGTCACCGGATAGTTGACCCCAAAAAATATCCAGATATGTTTCAAAATTGGGTGAAGATTATCAACAATAGATGCTTCAAATCTATGACTCCGGAAATGATATATAACTTGTATTGGGTGTGTCAGAAGCATTTTGCCCCTGAGGACTTTTTGCCAAATTGCAGACTCAAAAAAACTGCATACCCCAAGTTTTATTCACCAGGTGAGCTATAATTATTATCATATAGATAATCTATTCATATTTGTCTAAACAGATGATATATAAAGTTTATTTTAAGGAAATGTTGAGGAAGATATGGATGCTACCAGTGATGCTCCGGAAGAAACAGCTGTACCTGGCTGCAGTACTGATCCTTTTATTGATCATTCATATGTACTTCCTTTCAACACCGAAGGTTTGAATATTGTCAGAGAACCAGGTGCTGCTAGTTCAGTGGAACACAGAGATGTTGAAATTGATGTCGAAACTGAGAGCCTGACAGAATTCAAAATCAGAAAAGTGGCTGCTTTATCTCCCAGGAAGAGGTTTCTTCATCGACAAATAACCAAGATGAAAAAAAATCAATAGCTCTTGCAAAAAGAAATTCTGACCTGAAAACTAGGCTTAAAGCTGCAGAATCTTTCTCCAATTCAGAGTCTTTTGAAACCCTAACAAATAATTTGGATGAGGTTTCTAGACATTTTTTCAAAAGCCAATTACAGTGTGTTGACAAAAAACCAAAAGGGCGAAGGTTCACAACTGATGACAAGATTCTAGCTCTGGCATTATTCAAACAAAGTGGACCAGGGTATCGATTGTTATCCAGAATTTTTGCTCTTCCTTCAAGGGTTACGCTCATGAAATTATTGAATATTATTCCAATCAACCCTGGAATGAATGAATGTATTTTTAATGCATTAAGAGAAACTGGAATGACTCTGAAACCTCTAGAAAAGCATTGCATCTTAATGTTTGATGAAATGAGCATCACCTCTAGTCTGAGATATAATCAACATTCTGATGTGGATTTGAGGACTATGAGGACTACAGAACAGGCAAAATAGCAGATCATGCCCAGGTATATATTTATTTTCTAAACTGATGGAAAGTCAACCATAGGATTTTGAGAACTTCTTGGTATGGTATCTATATGACAATTTTTTTTCTAGGTCTTCATGCTCAGAGGCCTTCACAAAAAATGGAAGCAACCAATTTTTTATCAATTTGTTAAAGGAGCTGCCAAATATATTGATATAGCCAGGGCGCTGAAGGAAATAATTACAGCAGTAGAACAAGCTGGTTATAATGTAGTGGCAACTGTTTCTGATCAAGGCACAAATAATGTAGTAGCCATTAACCACTTAGTTCAAGAAACTAGGGCACATTATTTGCGTAGGTGGGAAGAACTGCGCAACCATGTGTTCAAACTAAAACCTGGCAAAATGATAGTCCCACTTTATGATACCCCCCACTTACTAAAAGGAATCAGAAATAATTTACTAACAAAGTCCATTTTTTATACCAAAAATGGTATGAGACAGGAAGCAAGGTGGGGAGATGTTGAAAAAGCATGGCACCTGGACAATTTTAGCGGTGAACTAAGAATGATGCCCAAAATCACTGAGTTTCATGTGGATAAGATTAAAATGAAGAAAATGAAGGTCTCTACATGTGCCCAGATTTTGAGCCACACAGTTTCTTCAGCTATAAATCTTAGTTCAAGTTCAGTTCAAGAAAAATTTCAACATTCCTGTATTTGGTTCGAAGTTAACTTTATATGTTGATTTATATGGTTTGATCAAATGACCTGATCATTATTTTTGTTTTAGGATATTCTGTACAGGGAATCCAAATGGAGGAAAGAGCATCTGAAACAGCTGATTTCTTAAAATTTTGTGACAACTTATTTGATAGTGTCAATGGTTATGTCAGCTTTAATAGAAGTGGCAAAATCTTTAGAACAGCTGTTGATGTTCAGGCGGAAAGTACCATCCACACTTAATTCTGGAATGATGCTATCAGTCTCCTGAAGTCAATTGAGTGTGTGGATGAAAGAGGGAAAAAATCAGTTCCTCCAACTTTCAAAAATTGGATGAAGACATTGGAAAATTTCATTCTGTTGAGGCAACGATTGAAATCTTTGGGTTTCAAAAAAATTGTTATGAGGAATATCAACCAAGGCCCCCTTGAATTTTTTTTTGAAAATTGAGGCAGAGAGGCCAGAGATTTATAAATCCAACAGTGACATCATTTGGTCACTTTTATAAGTCATTGCTTGTAAATTCAATGATTTCAAGAACATCTGTTGGAGCAAATTGTGAAGAAGATAATTCTTCAATTTTATTGGGACTCCAAAAATTTATTCTTTTCAATAAGGTAAATGATGCTCAATGCATATTTCTGTTTACTTTTCAAACTCATAATTAATATAAAACAATCAATTTAGATTATTCTAATGAATTATTGTTTATCTAAATTTAAGAATAGCAGCAGGACATCCTCTTCTAGTGGAGATGAAATTACAGCCATGGTTCTACCTGGCGGGTTCCAAATGCTGAAACCACTGGAATTATATTTCAGGCTCATCCTCAGATTACAATTATACTTGTAGTTGCACTACCCTGTACGTTTGGTACAATTGTTTGAAGAAAACGAGTTTGACTTATCTGTTCCGCGCCCGCTCCATACTCCGCAATCTCAGTGTTTTATTTTGTACGCTTCGGTACGGTTGTGTTAGGGTTAGGTTGTGAATAAAAGAACCGGTACCTATCTAAAGTAGAAATACGGCATATTAATTCAGTGGAAAGTGAAATGGGGAAACGAAGGCGTGATACAAGAGATACCATTAGATTCTTGAAGAAAAAGATGCGAAAATTAGAAAAACGGTTAAACGTTAGTAAGTCAGGCACAGGTAAGCATAGATAACGGCTTTGTTTCAGAATCGAGAACATCGAAATGGCGGGTATAGGTACCTTTATAATAGCCCCGGGGTATCATATGAGCCCCATTAATAAGAATAAAGATACAGACCTATGAATATCTATATGGAGAGTTATTGTTTCCATGTCACATGATGGAATACAAACAATAATAGAGGCAGTATTCACATGAATACTAGAAAACTATCAACGAGACGGATATCGAGATTGATATATATTATTTTCACCTGGAAGAGACAGCTAACCTTGTGAAAATCGAGGTGAAAATAGGCATATTACAATAATGCCTTCCTCGGAATTCCTGACGTAGTCATTAATCTCAAGGTTAAAAGCTCGACTTATAGCCTAACAAAAACCAGCTTATTTCTTTTGTGGTCTCAGATGAGTACTATCGAAATATGCCTTGGCTTCTGTATATACAGAGACAGGCTAAATATCATTATGACAATAACATTATGTTTTTATAGAGAGTATACCGACTGAGGTTGATAATCGATATGCATGAAGAATTCCCTGAACCATTTGTCTGAATCCTTTTTATTTTATTATTACAGGTTCAGAAAGCAGTCGATCCGATTCGGCCGAATCAGAATATTTTTCTGATATGCCACCTAATCCGGTAATAACTGTGGCGGATGTGCATAGACCGGCAGATCCCATTCAGATTGAAGAGGTGATGGTGGATCCAGACCCAGAGGTTCTTCAATTATTGGGTAGCAACCCGATGGGAACAGTAACTGAAGGCTCATCGATTCATGAACAGGTTCGTTTAAGATGGCAGAGTTTTCTTACCAGTGGTATAAGCAAGGAGGACCGAATTCAGCTGGTAGAAAAATACCCTATAGTAGGTAACTGTAAAAATCTTTTGGCCCCAAAATTGAATAGGGAGATTCAAGAGATTTTAGAAGAAGGGTTCTTGAAAACAGATTCTTTTCTCATCAAACTGCAAGATTACTTAGGAAATGGCCTAATTGCATTATCAATTCCACTGAATAATCCGTCAGACAACACTAATCCCTTGCTGGAAAATTTAGTTGATGCAGGAAAAATTTTAACTGATTTACATCATACTATCTCAGTTCATAGAAGATACCTAATCAGTCCGAGGCTGAATCCGGTACTAAAAAAGACCTTAGATGATGCAGGTATTGACAAATGGTTATTTGGAGAGAGCTTCTCAGATAATATAAAAGCTTCACAGTCTATTAAGAAGGCATGTAGTGAGCTAGCATTAGCTAAACCAAGAAACCAGTTTAATCAACATAAAGGAACAAGAGGTATGCAGCCACATTATTCTCCGTCAAAAAACTACAAGCGTCCCAAGAAATCCTCCAGTATGAAAAAGGAAGGGAGGGGGAGATCAGACTGGACAAGGACTCAGGCCCCAACTCAAGGATCGAGGATGCAGTTCAGGAGACATCGATATCAGAATTAAAGGTATGTACAGGATATGCTGGCCGATTACAAGCATTCGTGGAAGAGTGGAAGAAATATACAAATAACTCTTCAATACTGAGTTGGGTAGGGGGCTATACGATTCCATTCAGGTGAGAGAACTCCTCATGTCAGGTGCGATTATCAAGTGCAAATATGAAAGGGGAGAGTTCTTATCGTCATATTTTTTTATTGAAAAAGCGGAATGGAAAATGCAGGTTCATCCTAAATTTGAAATGTTTGAATGAATTTATACATCCCCCGCATTTCAAATTAGAGGATTACAGATCTGTCCTGAAAGTGATAAATAAGGATTGTTCCATGACGACAATAGATCTGAAAGATGCCTACTTCCTTATTCCAGTTAATGTTCAATATAGGAAATTTTTGAGGTTTATTTTCCAGGGACAGAGATACGAGTTTCAATGTATTCCCTTTGGGCTCAGTTTGGCACCCTTTCTGTTCACAAAATTATTAAAACCCTTAGCTACCCACCTGAGGGGGCAAGGAATTAGGTGTATATTTTATTTGGATGATATACTTATTTTAGATGAATCAGAGAAGCAGTGTATTCTCCAGACTCAGAGAACCGTCTCAATTTTGCAAGACCTTGGTTTCCTAATAAATTTTGAAAAGAGCTCACTCATACCTAGTAAAACATGCAGATATCTAGATTTAGATTCAACTCAGAAGATCTCACGTTTTCTCTGACAGACGAGAGAAAACAAAAGTTGGTTTTGCTGATACATCAATTTATGGAGAAGACATCTTGCAAAATTAGGGAATTTTCTAAGTTAATGGTGGTTAAAACACATAGATCAGTCAAAAGAGGACATCAGGAAAAACAAATTTGAGTTGGAAATTTTCAGCGACGCTTCCAGGACTGGTTGGGGGCTTTTTCAGAGAATGTGAGAGTACACGGTTTCTGGTGTCGAAGTGAAACAAATCACCATATAAATTGTTTAGAATTATTAGCTGCTTTCAATGCCTTGAAGACGTTTGCTAAAAAGTTGAGAGATATTAAGATTCTGTTAGGGATTGATAATTGCACGGCTATTTCATATATCAACAGAATGGGGGGTGTGAGATATGAGAAATTGAATAGTATAACTAGAGAAATATGGAAATGGTGTGAAGATAGGGGATTATTTATTCTTGCATCATACATAAACACGAAGAATAATATTGAAGCAGATAAAGAGTCTAGATGTTTAACAATAGAAACAGAATATGAAATTGCTCCGAGAATTTTCGAAAATATATGTGAAACGTTAGGTAGGCCAGAGATAGACCTTGTAATAGCAACAACTACACCTACCCGGTGTAGAAGTATGTGTCGGGTTTGTGGGTATTAGAAGACGAGTATCGTAATAAATCTAGGTGATTTCGTTATAAGTTTTACCAAACTCAAAATTCAATTGGACATTGACAAATCTATCAAAAAGTTATTAAACAAAATCGTTCAAGAAAAAATATAAAACTTCACATCTAAGTCATGGATGAAAATATACTGGGTCTCCACTTCTAATGAGATTTTAACATTCTCCCACCTTGAGGCAAGTTTTGACGTGACTCAACAAAATTTTTAAAATCATGAGAAATTGAATCTGCAGGGTGTCTTGACCACTCTTCCTGATCTTGTCTTCCGAATTGGGATCTTGTCGGTTTGTTCAATAGGCTTAGATTTGTCTTCAGATTCTCTCTCTGATTCTGCTTCCGTTGGTTCTTCTTCGGGTGTCCATTTATTTTCAATTTCGGATGAATTCTTGAATTGGGTTACCAAATCTGAGTTGTGATCTGTATCAACTTCTAATGGATACAGCTTCTGAATTGGTCTCAACAATTTTCCATTCGATGTTCGAAGTCGTACTAAACGAATTTTGCTATCCTTGGCAGGAAAAACTTCTTCTACAATACCCAAAGGCCAATCAAGTCTCTTGACTTTCTCGTTTCCAATCAAAACGATTTCTCCTTTCTTTATATTATGAGTTGAATTAGACTTCTATTTTCGTAAGATGAGTTGGCTTAAATACTCATTCCGAAATCTTCTTCGTAGCTCAATTCTGATCCTATGTAAATATGTCAAATGTCGCCGTATTGATGTAGCTTCAATTTCGTCCAAATCAAAGGTTCCAATTTCTTTGATGTCATGTAAAAACATCGATGGGGTGATTGTTATGAGCTGGTCGTTATCTTCTGTTATGTATGTTAATGGCCTAGAATTTATGATAGCTTCACAATCACAGATGACGGAAGACAACTCCTCATATGTTAAACATGCTTTCCCGAGTTGTTTTCGTAATAATTCTTTCAAAATTCTTATCAATCTCTCCCACCATCCACCCCACCAAGCTGCACTAGGGGGGTTGAATTTCCATCGTATCCTTAGAATCGTACTTTCTTGCTCAATTTTACTCCAATCCAGGGATTTCAATAAATTCTCAGTACCAACAAAATTAGTTCCATTATCCGTATATACAATAGAAGGCCGACCTCTTCTAGCTATGAATCGACGAAATGCTAATAAGAATGTTTCTGTCGATAAGGAACAAACAAGTTCCAAATGAATGGCTCTAGATACTGCACAAGTATACAAACAAATCCATACTTTCTCTTTTGTTTTGAGAAAAAGTGGACCGGCCAAATCAATACCAGTAACCTCAAAAATTGCAGCATCTCTGACTCGATCACCCGGTAATGCAACTGGATCTGATGTCAAATTTTTGGCATTATATCTCTTACAGGTGACACATTTAGAGATGACAGATCTGACAGATTTCCTTCCTCTGATAATCCAAAACTTCTGACGAAGCATGCACAGCAATCCCTGGACTCCTACATGGTATCCTTCCAAATGATAGTGGTAGATTATCCTATCGGTAACGGGATGCTTTGATGGCAAAATAATGGGAAAAATGAAATTATTGGTGTCGTCTCGTTCGGAAATTTTGGTTTTGATTCGTATCAAGCCATTATCATCTTCAAATGGACAGAGTGAAGAAATGTTAGAATCTCGAATGTCTCCAAATGCCTCTAGCTGAACAAGTTTCAGCAAAGCAATTTCTTCTACAGATAGGTTACCTCTGTTTCTTTTCTTAGGAAATCTCGAGTTGAATATGAATCGTTTAATCCATCCCATTTCATTCAGTATCTTCTGATATTGATGGAAATATTTATAGAATATCGAATAATCAATTTTCACATTGAGACAACTTTTTGTGGTGTCTTTTCTCTTTTCTGAATCTATTTCTCCTTCGTGTAATTCGAATTGTTGTTTCGGCCAATCTTGTTCATTCCGTAACCAAATTGGTCTATCCCACCATTTTGAAAGTAACAGTTTCTTTGGAGAACAGGAACATGATACCACCAGTTTTGATCGGTGAGAGACCGAATTTCTTGAATCCTATTCCAAACAAACGGCTTCCAACAATCATCTCTCTTGATCCAAGACAAAACTGTTGAATCTGTCCAACAATATACGGAAAGATCGGGTTTCTTGATATTCTCCATTCGAGGAATTGTCAACTTTTTGATTGGAGAAATCCGATTTTTTGCTTGGATCAACTGAATACTAGTTTCAGAACGTAGAAATATTGCAGCAGCATACCCCGTTTTACTTGCGTCACAGAACATATGGATACTCCATTGTGATGAACCATTAGAAAGTAACCATCTCGGAACTCTCAATTGACTTAAACAGTTTAATTCCTTCAACCACTTCAAAAAATCATATTTTATCGCATCTGACACTTCTGAATCCCATTTTAATTTAGATTGCCAAGTTTCTTGGAGTAATATCCGTGGACAAATTTGTACTGGACAAGAAAATCCTATTGGATCAAATAATCTATGAGCTACTGAAAGAATAACTCTTTTAGTAACTTTACTGATATCAATATTATTTAACCAATTCAAATTAATTTCGATTGTATCTGATTTTTTATCCCAGTTCAAACCCAATACCGGTATCAAATTAACATTATTTCCAAAATTGTCATTATCATCATCGAGAACAGTATGCTCCCACCCTCGAAGATCAAATTTACCATCAAGCATAACATCGCTTGATTGTCTGATGAAGTGTTGAAGCTCTTGTTCATCATTTACACTAGTCACGCAGTTATCAACATAAAAACTGTTCTTGAGTTTCTCAATGATCCATTTACTGTATTTCGAATTTCCGTACATCGAACTGTCAACAAGATATCTCTCCAAATGATAGTTAATTACTGCAGCTGATAGAAATGGACTGGAGGTGATTCCAAAAACAACTCTAGCATGGCGAAATAACTTAAGTGTTCCCTCTTAATCATACCACAAAAATCTCAAGAAATCTCTGTCATCTACATTCACACTGATCTGAAGAGAAGCCTTCCTAATATCTGAAACGATTCCTATTCGTGAAATCCTAAATCTGATCAGAATTGATGGTATAAGCTCAATAAGATTAACGCCTGTTTCTAAACACTGATTGAGTGATGGGTGATTCTTTTCTTTAGCAGATGCATCAAAAACTGGTCTCAACTTTGTTGTAGCACTACTTAATTTAATAACATGTCTATGTGGTAAATAATACCCGTCATGATCAATGCATCCTGAAATATCTTCTATTATTCCTTCTTTCACCCATTCAGTTAGAACATCATCATAAGTATCATAATAACCATCAACATTCAGTTTCGTCATGAGATACTCCAAACGTTTTTTGACTACTAGAAAGTTATTTGGTAATGGTTCATGATCATCAACCCACGGTAAATTCACCACATACCTACCATCCCTATCAACTTCAATAGTTTCAAGAAATTTCCTCATGACTTCAGTTTCATTATTTTTCTCTATTAGTTTCCTATTTGGATCAGAAATTCCTAAAATATCTTAATTCCACAGGTGTGAAATATCATTATTACATAATAGTGAACTAACTATCATTGAAGATGTTTTGGAAATTTCAGACATAGAGTTCGAGATCCTACCCATCAAAGTCCACCCCAATGAAGTTTCCATTGCTACTAATCCACTCTTCAAGGTATGACGTTTGCCAATGAAAAGTTTTCCTGCAATATCAGCCCCAATCAAAATCTCTATAGGACCATCTTGTGTATCAGTTATGGAAATACCAACATCAGCCAGCTCAGATATCCATGGTCCCTCTCGAATCGGAATTATTTTGTTACATATCAGCGGCTGATCGAGAGCATTGAAATTGCAAACATAGTTTTCTTCAATACTCTTCAAAGTCACTTTATAAATGTTATGTTTGATTATTTCCGAACGAGAACCACCAAAAAGAGAATGAATCATCTCTTCAGAATCTATTGACTCATAACCCATATCAAGAGCAGTATATTTAACAATATACGATCTTTGTGATCCTGTGTCGATTATTGCTCTAATCAATCGTGTTTCTGAACCACTACAAAGTTTAACAACAAGAGTTTGCAAAAATACCTCATTATATGTTGAATTTGATAAATTCTCAATAGTCACTGCAGATTGGATAACATGATGTGTATTCGATTCAACTGGATGTTCTTTGGGACACATTATAGTGGCGTGTCTATCTTTACATTGAGAACAAGTTATCCTTACTGCACATTTACGTGCAATATGTCCAAACTTCAAACATATATAACAGCGACCATTACTGATCAAAATCTTCTGTTTTTCTAGATAAGATAATTTTTTCATGTCACCATCATCACAATCTGATGTATAGTGAAGTTTTTTACAAAAAACACATTTGGGAACTTTTTTGTTCTGATTAACCAAACCCGAAGCAGTAGGAATGACTGATGAATCTCTCAATATAATATCTTTCTTCTTACTACCAAGATCAAAACTAGACGTGGCTAAAGAAATTCTCTCTTCATTTTCCACTTCTCGTCTCAAAAATATCATCATAGTTTCCAAACGGTCCTTTAAAGATGACTCTAAATCATAATTTTTACTGCGCTGCCACGCTCGTAAGATGTCTTCCGGCAAGCAAGATTCAACTAAAGGATATAGCATAGCTGCGCATTTATCGGAATTCACTCCTAAAGTTTCTAAAGATCTGAGCTGCGATTCAAGTTGATCATAAAGGTTACTCAGTTTCACCTTAGAACGTAAATTCGATAAAATCAATTTCAATAATTCTCGAACGTAGACCTCCACTAATAAATCTTCACGACCGAAACGAGATTTGAGACTCTCAATAACCTTTGGGTAATTTTCCGCTATACATGGATAGCTGTCAACCAACTGACGGGCACGTGAATTCGATATAGTTGACTGAACAAGGTATTGAAATTTATCTCCATTCTCAATAGTTCCATCTTCATCTATTCTCTTGAATTGTCCCCAAAATGGTAACCAATCTTTAATTTCACCCCCAAACTTCTTCAATTCGATCTGCGGTAATTTAACTCTACTTTTATTCTGACTAGAAGAGTTTCCACTCGATAATTCAGAGAGAGAATCATTATTCAACCTTCTATCAATTCTAGCTCTAAGCCTATTATACTTCCCTGAGATGTCATCAGCTCTAGCTACTTCCAAATCAATTTCTTCAGCCGAAACATCCATCTCCAGCATTTGGTCTAGCAAAGGCTTCTCTAGATCCACCATCTTCTCCATCTTAGTCTCCAGGACTCGAATATTCCCTTGTAGATCTGCCACATCTGTATTTGGGTCCAGCAGTAATCTCACCGTATCTTCATATAAACGTTCAAATGCAGTTCTATGAACATCTAACGCTTTCAGCAGTTTCTCCATCTTCTAATGTCCTGTCACGGTCGCCAAATGTAATAGCAACAACTACACCTACCCGGTGTAGAAGTATGTGTCTGGTTTGTAGGTATTAGAAGACGAGTATCGTAATAAATCTAGGTGATTTTGTTTAATAACTTTTTGATAGATTTGTCAATGTCCAATTGAATTTTGAGTTTAGTAAAACTTATAACGAAATCACCTAGATTTATTACGATACTCGTCTTCTAATACCTACAAACCCGACACATACTTCTACACCGGGTAGGTGTAGTTGTTGCTATTACAGACCTCTTTGCTACAAAATTAAAAGCAAAATGTCCAGTGTACATCTCTTGGAAACCAGATCCAGAGTCGCATTCTGTCGATGCATTCATAATTGACTGGGGATCATGGTTTTTTTACGCTTTTCCTCCATTTTCAATCATTCATAGGGTACTAGAAAAGATTATAATGGACCAGGCAGTAGGGATTTTGGTAGTACCAGATTGGCCAGCACAGTCATGGTATCCAGTATTCTTGAAGTTGATGGTAGGAGAAGGGATGAATTTCGCACCAAGTGATGAATTAATTTTTTCTCCATTCAGGGAACCACACCCGTTATGGCGCAGCCTTTCCCTGAAGGTAGCAATTTTATCAGGGAAGCATTCTTGTTAAAGGAATTCCCAGCTTCAGGTCTCCAAGCGATCCTCGCCTCCTTAACAGAAGCAACGATGAGGCAATACAACTGGTGTTATCGAAAATGGTGGATTTTCAACCAACTCAAGGGAAGTAATCCATATGAGTATAATTTAGGAAGACTATTCGAATTTTTGAATACTCAGAGGGAAGCGGGGAATTCCCATTCGACCATAAATATCTTAAAATCAGCTTTAGCGCTGGTTTTGGATATCAAAATTGAAGATATGAAGTCCATAAAGAGATACCTTAAGGGAATTTATAATTTAAGTCCACCCAAACCTAAATACACCACAACATGGGACCCTAAGATTGTTTTGGAATTTCTGGCAAAGTGGTATCCCAATCAGGCATTGAGTCTCAAATCTCTCACTTTAAAACTAGTTACCTTTCTGGCGCTTGTAACAGCTCATAGAATACAGACTCTCTCAAAGATTAGACTCAGTAACATCCATTTTTTGCAAGATAGAATTGAAGTATTAATTACAGATAGAATTAAAACTTCAGGCCCAAAGACAAGACCAACAAATTTAATTTTACCATATTTCCTAGAAAGGCCGGAATTATGCGTGGTTTCAGTTCTAAAGAATTATATTGATAGAACAAAAGATTTAGAAAGGTCAAATCATGATTTTGTAATTGTAACCGTCAAGAGACCAACCAGACCAGCCAGCCCACAGTCCATTAGTAGGTGGTTAAAACAGACATTAGCAGAGGCATGAGTTGATATGTCAAAATATACTAGTTACAGTACTGGGCACGCGGCTACTTCAGCTGCCTTTAGAGCTGGGGTAGACATAGGCGAAATCAGGAAAGCGGCAGGCTGGTCTGAGGGCTCAAAGGTATTTGACAAATTTTATAACCGTCCTGTAGGATGGGAAGTAACGGATTTTGCCAAAGGAGTATTTGGGAAAACCAATAATTAGCTATAAAAATAAATATATAGTAGATTAGGAATTCAGGAATTATGGACTATTAACATTGTTATTGTTCAAGAGATGTTTTGTATAGGAACTTGAATTGTTATTATTCGCAAGGTTGAATGAGGACCTTTATAGATTTATATTTTTTCAGAATAGATTAATGAAAGATAGATCATTGAGAATTCTTTAAACATCTACAAGTATAATTGTAATCAGAGGATGAGCCTGAAATATAATTAAAAGATCGACTGACTTACCTCAAGTTAGGTTGATCTAAATTATATTCCAGCCTCATCCGAAGATTACAAAACCCGCCCGCCCTAACCCACAATGATCTATCTGCTAACACAAAATACGCACTGAGATTGCGGAGTATGGAGCGGGCGCGGAACAGATACGCCAAACTCGTTTTCTTTAAACAATTGTACCGAACGTTCAGGGTAGTGCAACTACAAGTATAATTGTTATCTTCGGATGAGGCTGAAATATAATTTAGATCAACCTTCCTTAAGGTAAGTCAGTCGGTCTTTCAAGTATATGGTATATCCTATGTGACTGGCTACATAATGAAGCTAAGGATGAAAATTAAATCTTGTGTTGCCTGCCAATACAATATTTTGAAGAGAGAAAATGAAGGAGACCTCAGTGATCTGCACAATTTGATTCACTATCGAGAGTTTAATGGTAAAAAAACTCAAAGATTGACATACTCCAATAGAGAATTTATTGAAAACATTGTTAAAGTTTATAATATTTCAAGATTTGTTTTGGCCAGAAAACCATCTTTACAAAATTTGTTGAAAGTTATTTTAAAAACTGTCACAGATAATGTGCATTTCAATTTCATTCAGTGTGAGCATTCTGATAATTCATTGCACACAATTTTGCTAAATTTCATTAGATTACTAATATTTAATAACTTCAATGGAATTAATAATTTGATAAATGGAAAAGATTGTCGACCCTTGCCGACTAACTGTTCTGGTCTATATAAAGAAGCCAGAGCAATTTTTGAAAAAAATCGATTTTATAAATTAAAAAAATAAATTTATTTTGTATTTTTTTTTGACATTAATAAATATCCTTAATACTTCTATTTGAGGAGGAATACGAAGCATAAAATCGATGAAGTTACAACGATTACTATTTGTATTTACAAACAAAAAGGGGAAATTTTTCTAACTTCATATATTTTATGCTTCGTATTTCTCCTGAAATAGAACTTAACTCCGGCTCCTATTTATTCATTTTGAAATTGGCGCCATGCCCGCCACTGGGTGATTAGTTCGGCTCCCAAAAGGCATGGTGGCGCTCTGCGCGGTTCTCGTAGTCACTTAGGGAGATTTCATTCTATTTGAGGAGTGTTTTCTATGGTTTGTCTCTTTGTGATTATTTTTCTGCTGTTGTATGTGGATTTGTCCAGGACAAGGTATTATTAAGGCAAGTAATTTCACTTTTTACTTTTATTGTTCGTTGCTTTGTCGAGTATCGTTTTTTTACACAATAATAATGCCTCGAGATTTCACCAACTTATGTGAGAGACAGAAGCGTCGTATTTTATCTTCAAAGTCTCATGAAACAAAAACGCGCTGTAAATTATCAAAACGAAATTATACCAATAATAATCAAGACCAGATTTCCCAATTGAAAGAATGTTCTACTGAGGATTTTTCTCAACAGGTAGTGTCAGATACCACCTATCATATCAGCCACTCTGACACCATTTCCGACATTGATGAAAACATCTGAGACAATAATGAAAGCATTTCTGGCTATAATATTTCTGAAAAAAATACAGTAGTGGCTAATAAATCTTTTTCTGATGAACTACGAGAGTGTTCTCATGATCACAAGGTGTCCCATAGATTCATAAATGATGTTTGGGAAGACACGGACACAATGATGAGTTGCCTCAAGATTCTCGAACGTTGATGCATACTCCGAAACACATTGAAAATTAATTTGACATTGATGGTGGTCAATACATTCATTTTGGTTTAGTTGAAAATATCAAACAATATATTAATCAAGGTAATCATGAAAATGCAGAAATTCTCTTGAATATAAATGTAGATGGTCTACCTATTTCGAAATCTTCTGGTAGTCAATTTTGGCCGATACTTGGAGATATTGTTAGCAAGAACCAAGGGGACATTCATGCAGATCCATTTGTTATTGGTATTTTTCATGGTTTGAGTAAACCATCGAATCTAAATCAGTTTCTGGAACATTTTGTAGAGGAATACCTAAATTTGAGTACAAATGTGGTTTCCATTAATGATAGAACTTACTATATCGAAATTAATTGCATTATCTGTGATGCCCCAGCGAAATCATACATTACTAATGTCAAAAACCACACAGGATATTTCAGTTGCTCAAAATGTATATGTGAAGGAGAATATGTAGAAGGACGGGTCTAAGAACAAATGAATCCTTTCGAAATAGACACCAACCAGAACATCATCGAGGAAACACAATTTTAGAAACAACAGATTTTGATATCATTAAACAAATACCCTTTGATTATATGCATATCGTTTTATTAGGAGTCACTAAACGAATTTTAACATTGTGGCTGAAAGGAAGTAAAGCTATTCGACTAGATAAAACAAAAGTTGAACAAGTTGGAAAGTTGTATCTCGAGTCCAGTGAATATATTACTTCTGATTTTTCAAGAAAATCTAGAAGTTTGGGTGAGGTGGAAATGTGGAAAGCCACTGAATTCCGTTTATTCCTATTGTATGTTGGACCAGTTGCAACATGGGAAATGTTGTGATGCAATGCCCATGTTGCTAAGGGGTGAATTATATTCTGGGGTTCAGTTTGATCTTCATTTGGAAATGGATCAATGGAATCGGGATCATCCGAACTATGATGATCATATTCACTTAAATCAGATATATCATTGTTTTCAATTTTGTTATGTTGGAGCAATTCTCTCCCTGGTAAATGATTTATACTAGCTGTGCCACTGTAGTCATTTGATTCGGTTCGAGTAACATTCTCAGTCTTAGATGGGTGTAAATCATCTGAACATATTTTGTACAATGGTTCCACAGATTCATTTATATCTGCTGTCGTATCATCCAAGAATTTGTCAACATCAGATATAATCTTGGCTCGTTTATAATACTTGCTTGGGAGAATCTGTTTCACTTCCTTTTTTTTTCTATTCATTCTGATCAATTCTTATGAAGAGTTTTTCTCCTGGATGTCCAAGGAAGAATGTGTTAGGTTGGTTATCGCAAAAATTATTTATGAATATTGTTAGCTGCAACTGGATTTAACTATATAGCTATAAACAGAGATATGTACTTACGTTTCAGAAAGCTGTTTCATAAACCAACTAGACTTTAGTAATTTATCTATGTAGAAAACACACCTATGACTTCCTTGTCGCGCCTAAAAAACACCGCGGTCGCGGCGTCATGCACGTTACATAACCTAAAAGTCGAGATATTGACTTCTGACAGCTTTTTCTTCTGTCTCAAAAGTTCAGGCCACAATGGATATCCAGACAATAAGTCTATGTATGTCCATTACGGATCACGAAACGTCCGGTGATGGACAGCTTATGGGTATCCAGGTTGCGTCTACGGACACACAACGGCTTCCGAATGAAATACACCACACTGTACATTCGATCAACATTCAATGATGTACACAATAAGGTAGTTCCGTTTGGCATCCATGGATGTCCAGGATATCTTATGGACATAAAAGGGATATCCTGTGGATAACGTGTGTTATTAGGGTTCGACACATGTTCTTGGAGTGATTAAATCTGAAACATTTTGCACAGAGCATGAGCTTGATGTATGTCTTGACTTCCAGCTTGTTATTGTATACAGATACGCACTTTGGGAAGGACTTGCCTTCAAAGGTGAATATGAATGTTCCAGTTGGTTCATATGACACTTCTTTTGTGACCCTATCTACAATTCTTCCTGTAAGCCTCCTGACTTCTAGAATTTTAATGTTGTTGACAAGTTCCTCATTCGCAATTTTATGGACCTCCTCCTCTGAAATTCTTGTCCCAAGACCTCTTACTACTCCTCTACATGTTGTGAGTGAGAGGGGAATGAGACTATTCATTAATTGATTCTTGTTAAACTCATTAGCAAGATTCATGGTGGGCAATGTGATCCCTACTCTGTTTATTCCTTTCCGTTCGATTTGCTTGATCCCTTTAAATCCATCATCGTGAAGCAGCTTTCCAAATTCTACTGGGTGTAGGTTTCCTATATTTCTGTCGTTCCCTTTGTGTTGAACCATTACTTTATGGGGTCCCATATTTCTCACGGTGTATTCTGCCTGTATTCTTGGCCTGGATGGTCTATTTGTGTTTGCAGTATCTTGCCCGCCTGGGTCGATTGGGCCCCCGTGTCCTCGCCCATTTTTCTAGGTCAAGTTAAAACCTCAGCAGGTAAGGATTTTCGCACCTCTACCCCAAAATATTAAAGCGCTAGTAAGAATTATGCAGCGTTTGCTTATACTTTGCCTATTCACTTGTGTTTAACTGTAGGATGACTTGAGAAATTCGAACCCGATGTCTCTCTCGAAGTATCAATCCAGGTGGCTCTTGAACGCTCTATGAAAGGAACATCAAAACGATACACAATTGAAACATAACCTGAAAATTATTTCACTAACCTAAAAACATCTGCATTTTTGTGACATCGACCAACTATCAATTAGGTGTCACGGTACATACCCGATTGTTGCAATAACATCAACTCATTGGTAAATGATAACTTATCTTGAATATTGAGTGGGTGTACCTGGGACTGGACTAAATATACATTTTAGTTACCTGGGACAAACATAAGTAATACATACGATTTTGTTTCCTTTCACATCCATACACGATTCAATTGAAACATTTTGTTTTATGTCGTTTCAAGCATCTTTAATGTGTACGATATGTTGCATGTTACGTAACCTTTTGTACATGAATGAATGTATAATTGAATATAATAGCTACATAGCAAATACATTGAATTGGAATGTCTCTCCTGAAACCCAAATGAGCTCCAATTGCCATATGGCTGACATATGTGTGTTTGCTGGGATAATAACCGAAGAATAAGAAATATATTTGACGTTTATGATACGTAACCTCAACCATTCAACATAGAAACATTGTAGATCATATTTACAATCATTGAAATGCCAAAGGAAATAATTATTTATCAAACACCAAAATCCATTGGTAATTACATTATTTACAGCAGAGGTGAGTATACAACACTTTCATACCATAATCCTGTTTGATCTTCATTCTGTTGTCGAGATGATCATTGATGGATTTATTCATGAAGCGACGATGGCATTGTGTGAGTAATAGGTAAGTTGAATTCAGTGAGTTGGATGTGATTCCATTAGCGTTCATAAATGAATATCAGAAGTGAAATCGAAATTTCGTTTGTTTTAGGATACTATCCCATCAGTGAAATAGGGTACAGATGGAGACATTAGTGTGGTCGAAATACTACGATACCCAGTGTGGCATTTAGTACATTCATTGTGGAGATATGTTTATATATAGAAAAAAGTAACGTTTGATATTTTTGAGTAATTAGGCGATTGAAAACGTTAAACTACCCCCATTCGGAGAAAAATAGGCTATGTAGTAGACTATTCATAACTACAACCTGATTGTTCATAAAAAAACTATATGTATTATTTGGGGATCGTGATTCTAGGACATCACGAGTTCGTAAATGGAAATATGTACAATTGTTCCAGATTTTAATAAAAGTTGTGGTCTGATAACTACGCGTATCAAACGCCAAGAATGGGTACAAGTTCGGTAAGGACACAAATCGGCAAGAGTCATAATCGGTGATAAATAAGTCTCGAAATTGGTATTGTCTTCCACAACTATGAAAGAATGAAAATTCGGAGCATATTTGAATCAGGAAAATAATTTCAAAGTGATTATAACTTGCTCTAGGACAATTGGTGTAATGAAAAAATTCACAACTAACTTTCAATGATTCTCTTCATATCAGAGAAGCTGAAAAAGTTTTCAATTTGTTCAATGAATGAATGAATTTAAACGCAGGAAAAACATGTTTCAAATCGAATTATGAAATCGCGAATATCATATTTTTGATTGCCATGGCCATTGCTAGGGAATTCAAAGTTGATTGTTGGGCTGAATGAACACTATCATGGAGGTTTGAACTCGATTATCTCATATTCAATTCGTGAGTTCCTGTAATGGATGCATTACAAAAATCAACATATATATATATATATATATATATATATACAAGTTGTATTTCAATCTGACGAATCCGAAACAGTTTCATCATGATCACTTGGTGGGTTAGGACCGTGATACGCTTTTAAATCTTTAATATGCCACTTCCCGATTTTGCACCTGTATCAAGATCATCTAGTTCGTATTCTAAACGAGAGCATTTTTTTCGTAGCGTCGAAGAGATGAATCTAGAAGGCAGCTCAGCAGCAAACAAATCGCCCTTATTGGACTTCGCCGCCAGACAGTATCTCCTACGAAAAATTCTAGATCTCTCTTTTGCGCAAGTTTTGAACCTTGGAGATTCGGAGCGTATGCGTTGTGGTCTCCTGGAACGATTTCTACATCATTTGATACATCATTATCGTTATCAAATCTACCAGAAATCAGAATATGTCTTCCAAAGAGAAGAAGAGCGGGCGAAAAACCAGTGATTTTGTTTTTTGTTATATTTATAGTTTGACGAATTTCCAAATCCCAGTCACGGTGTTCGTCTACATAGCTACGAATAGCGGTTTCTATTTCACGATTGTTCAGCTCTACAAAATTATAATGATACGTTATAAAAATTATAAATATACGTTCTCAAAATTCACTGTTTTTGGATCACCATTAAACTTTACACCCCAACTAGGAATTGGAACTGAAGATCTTGGACAATTGATGATAGGAGGTGCTACATTTATTACTGGAGGTACGCGAAAGGATTATTCAGGACGTTATCTGTAGTTTGTATATCACCAGTAAGGTCAGCCCCTAATGTCAAACAGGTTGCATAACCTGTTAATTCATTCATTTTGTTCTGAGGTATAATGATTCATTCCTACAAACTCTGTTCGTTACATGGTTGATTCTTGACATTGTTTGATTAAATAGATCATCATTGTGAAATCAATCATATCAGTAGCTATCTGGGTGGAAGTGTTTTCAATTTCAGTCTGTTTCATAATCAAATTTGTATTCCGTTAACACTACCGTACTATCTGGTATCGCTGGTTCTTCAAAATTTTTCTGCTTCTGGTCGAGTAGATTCAACTCTTCTTAATGAAAGTTCATATTCGAGTTCATAATCTAATAAGTGATTTACTTGGAATTTATTGAGATTCATTTTGTTTTGAAAAAAAATTATCAGGAATATAAGCAAATTTTTCATTTCAAATGTACCACTCGGTATTGTACTTGTCTCAATCTGCACGCTGAATCAGGGAGATATGTGTGTTATGAATGTAGATATATGTTTGAACACGTATTTTCAATAGATGAAGGTTTTTGTGTCAGTTTGTTGAAAAAAAATTCAGGCAGTGCTAGTCTGTAGTAGTAATGAAAGTAAACAGGAAATGCTCCAACAGAATAAGGATCAAACTGGCACAAGTGTGATCATAAAAATATTTTGTCAATGCAAAATCAAATGTTTTTGGTCTCTACCATATGAGATCATGCTATATTAAAGTGGGTCATGCTCACTCACTGTCAAATAAAAATGAAAATTATCAATAATGATACCAGCATGATCAAAGAAACCAAAATGACTCAAGAAAAAATGTTTGACCATAAATGTTTGAGACTGCTGTATATGAAATAATGAATCCTCACTTGAAGAAAAAAACTAACATCAAGTCAAAGTATCAACTGAAAAATTTCACACATGTGAAAATAATATTGTGATATCTTATTATGATAGATTATTAGGAAACTAAAGAAAATGATTGCACGGAATACAACGTCGCTGAAGAACTGAGAGGAGCTTTCAAAAGTGCGACGGAAACTAAACGAAGTTATTTTCAGCTGATGAATAGAAAACAGCGCGTGGACGAAGACATGTGGACTTTCTTCAATGAAATTCTGAAGTTATGCCATACAGTAAACTCTCAGATGACAGATGAGGACAAAATTGGCTTCATTTCACGAGGACTCCAACCTGAAATACTTGAAAAGGTCAACTTGATGAACAACGATTGCATGGACAGCTCCAGAAGGAATCCCCAGAAGATAGAAATGACTCAATTCATGTTAGACGGAGCAGCAGAAGGAGGATACAGCAGTTGGAGCGAAAACCATTTCCGAACAGGTCGATGCAAAATGATCATAGTCATAATTTCGAAAGAGCAAAATCTTGGGTGAATCATAACATTTAAAAAGAACCGCGGACACCAGATGGTCAAGTTGTTTGTTTTCAGTGTGGCAAGCCAGGCCACTATGCAAAAAATCGCTATTCGAATTCAAAAAACGGAAATCCGCGTCGCTAAGCGACGTGAACCCTCAAGATCTTTCTCTGCATTGTTTTTTCTGTGAAAAGTATGGCCACAAAAAATCATCCTGTAGGTATCAGGAACGAAATTTCGAAAATATTCCACTGTTTGCAATCAAAAATGAAAGCAGGAATCAGTGTTATTGATTCTAGTGTCCTTAAGTTGAATTCAAAATTGTCTAAAGTATCTGATTTAAGGGTTGAAAGTGCCAATGGAGATTCTTTATGGTTGATTGGCAAGACAAGAATCAGATTTATAAAAAGCAATGTATATTTCAAGAACGAATTTTTGGTTTCAAATAAATTTGGCAGGAAAATAATATTGGAAAATGATTTTCACGCAAATCATAAAACTGATATTTCCTTTCTTATATTTAGTTTCTTGACATACACAGTGAGAATGGACGTAGGCAGGAATGATTTCTGCTTCAAATTTGTGAACCGTAAAATAATAATGGATGTTCCTCCCACGTCCGGCGGCGTACGTTCGGCTGAAGGAATTATGTTACAGCCGTTATCAACAACAAAGATTGTTTTAAGTCATTCGAGTAAGCTTAAAAATGTATTGAAATATGAGCCTGAATATGATTATTTCAGAGTAAGAGGTTTAGCTGTAGCGCGAATTAGTAAGAATAATAATTTAATTTTTGTAACAAATAATAAAAAGGTGGAAATTCCGATTTTCAAGGGGTCATGTCTACAAAGAACCAATGAATCATTACCAATTTCAGAAATTCCGAGAAAATCGGTTGTTTGTTTTTTACAAAAAAAAAAGATGACTTTTGATTATTTTCCTGATTTCATACACGATGGTTCATTTATAGACGTAACAGATGATAGTGTTCAGAGTGATGTTGAAATCTTCTATACTGCTGTCACTGAGTTGGAAGTTCGAATCAATGAGAACTTAGACAAGAAAAAACGAAATGAGCTCGTGACTTTACCAGAAGAATTTGCGGATATTTTTGCGTCAAGTAATTATGATCTGGGTAATCCGAATGTAGGTGAGCAAACTATTGAAACAGACAAGGCCAACCCCGTTCTACAACAACCGTATAGGTTAGCACCACGGGAACGAGAAATTATCAATGAACAAATCAAGGACATGTTGGAAGCGAAAATAATTAGAAAATCGTATAGTCCCTGGGCTCCACCTGTAGTTCTAGTCAAGAAAAAAGACGGCAATTGGAGATTTTCTGTGGATTACCGAAAATTGAACGAATTAATGAAAACAGACTTATATCCATTTCCAGTATTTGATGATGATGATACTGTCAGCCTTAGACGGATCGAATTATTTCAGTTCACTTGATCTTTTTTCCGGATATTGGCAGATTAGAATAACCGTAAAAGATAAACACAAAACCGCATTCATAGTACGAGATGGCTTGTACGAATTCAACGTACTCCCATTTGGCTTAGCGTCCAGTCCGGCGTTCTTTCAATGATACATGGATCAAGTATTAGCGGGTCTCAAATACAACACTTGTCTGGTGTATTTGGACATGTTTTAATTTCAGGACAACATTTTAGTGATCATCTCAATAACCTCAGAAATGTCTTCGATGGGCTCAGAGAAGCAAATATGAAATTGAAACCCACAAAATGTTCATTTGCATGTCAAGAGATCAAAATTATAAGTTATGTTGCGAGTAATGAAGGATTATTGCCGGATCCTGACAAAATTAGGGCCATAAGTGACTTTCCAACGCCCCATAATGTGAAAGAAGTACAATCTTCCACAGGAATTGCAAACTACTATCGGAAATTCATAGGGTCATTTTCGGATATTGCGAGACCATTAACTCTGCTCACTTGAGAGAATAATAAGTTTTCCTGGACTAGCACGAAACAAAAGGCTTTCGATGATTTGAAAGGAAGATTTTTCACAAGAGCGGGAAGAAACACGCGGACGCCGACGGATTGACTAGAAATCCAGTTTTAGACCCAATGGAAAAATGTACGGACGCTACTGATATACCTATGTCAAATCTAGAAGTATCAGATATTACACAATTACAAATCGAAGACAATGACCTCAGTTAATCAATTGGAGCACTTCAGAATCCTGACAATGCCAATTCTAAGCTTGTGAAGCAATCGCGAAGTTATATCTTAGAAAACGGTGTATTTTATAAAGAAACATTTCTCGCCAAACGCGTCATCAAAATTATTATTAGTACCAGATAAACTTGAGGCAGACATTTTGCTATGTTACCACGATGACCCGCTATCCGGTAGACATTTAGGATTTGCAAAAACGTTCGGAAAATAAAGGTTAGGTATTTTTGGCCGAATATGTATAAAGGAATTAAAAAGTACGTTAAATCATGCATTCATTGCCAACATAGAAAACATGTACCGAAATGACCACAAGGTTTGCTACAGTCGGTCAAGACTGAAAGCGCATTCCATACCATAGGTATTGACATTCTGGGTCCTTTCCCAAAATCGAATTCGCACAATACCTGTATAGTGACTGCTGTAGATAATGTTACAAAGTGGGCGGAGGCTAGAGCGCTTCCAGCGGGCCCAGCAAAATGTGTCGCTGATTTTCTGATAGAAAATATTTTTTGTCGTCACGGATTTCCTGAGAAAATAGAAGAGCAACAACAAAAGCAATAATTTCGTTACGATACAGGCCATAGAGCGGTAGAGTATACAATAGGAAGTAAAGTTTTGATTTATTCACCGATCCGGAAGGTCGGTAAGTCCGAAAAGTTACTACATCGATGGTTTGCTCCTCATGAGGTTGTAGATGAGATAAATGACGTCAATCACCAGGTCGAAATTGAGAAAGACCGTAAAACAATAATTGACACCATCCACGTGAATCGCATGAAACCGTTCAATGAACGTATAACAAATTAGGCAAGCTTGCAAACAAAAAAAAATTGAAGAATTCATGCAAATAAAAGTATTCGAAATGATTACGGAATAGAGCTCAATATAGTTTATGAGTTTATATGGTTCGATTAACACGATCGAAATAATTGCTGATTATAATTTGATTGTTTCAATAACAGGCCTCAAATTCGCATCGATAAGTAGAACAATAATCAGAAAGTGACACAATCTCATTTTTTACCGAGCCTTCAGCACAGGAGTAACATGTCTAATCGAGAACTATGTACTCGTATTATCTGATGATTTTAGCAATCGATCTCCACACTATACGTAGTGAAGCTGAAATCAGTTCAGTGTCAGGAGTATATTGGACTGAAATGCCAGATGTGATAGTCTATCAGTCTTCAGTTCCGCTAGTATACAATATAGATTTGCCTTACACTCATCATTGGGGTATGAGGATGTTCCCAGACCAAAAAGGCTGTCCCAATCTAAGAGATCCTGTTTGCCAAAAATCGAGATTCCTACATCATCTGGATCCACAATTCTCAATGCATCTAAGACTGATTCATCGAAGTATTGGACAAGATAGAGCGTCTACAGGAGAGGCCCACAAATTGAGGAAGGTAAGAGCTATCGAATTTTTTGATGATGTACTCAATTGGTGTTGCGGAGTTCTCACTGAAAAATCTGTCGATCCGTTGTTCACCAATGAAGCGAAAGTCAAGCACGCAGTTGACAAATTCGACATTACTAAATGAGAATCATGCCGAACTTTCAGGAGTTATAAATTCAATCAGAAGTTACAGTTCGCAGATGTCTTCAGTTGTAAGTAAAACAAATTATTCTGCCCAGAAAACGACAAAAGCTTTCATCGACATGCAAGATCCTATCAATAATGAATTTGGAAGGATCGAAAACAACACCGATTTTTCGTGGCAATTCGTAATCAATAATGCTTTGGGAAGCCTCGAAGTTCCAGAAATTTTCAACATGTATGAAATAATGAGTCAATGTAGAGATAATAAAATTCCAACCGAAATAATTAGTCCTCGGCAACTACGAAACGATTTGATGAAAGTGGAGACCGCCCTGAAGAGAAAAGGTCATGAGCTTGTCATAAAAACTGGAGATGTCACACGATATCTTCGGCTCAGTATAGCGACGTGCATTGCAACAGAAAATTCAATTTCAGTCACCCTAAAATTGCCCACGAAGAAAATAAATGATAGCTGGAAATTGTTTGAACTGATATTCATTCCGTTTGCATGGAATAACTAAAGTGTCTTCTTAGTGAGAATGAAATTTTGCTGACAAGTGATACAACTGATATCAAAATCATTTCTGGGAATGCTTTGGAAACATGTGTTGAACGCGATAACTTATGTCTTTTACTTAGAGCTAGCGATACGAGTGTGAACATTCTAACATGCTTCATCAGACTTGCACAAGGTTCTCAGATTTCAGAGTTGACAAGAGAATGCAAACCAGTCTGTTTTGAAGATGATAGTACTTTGATAAATCAACTTGAACATGGAAAATTCGTAATAACTCACGTTTCCGAGAATCTTGAAGTGAAATGTCCCGACCTCCGAACAACAAATCCACTAGAAGGATCACAGAACAAATATTCTGAAGCTAACATGAATTCCCAGAATCATCATAATATTAGTACCCAATCGTCGCCAGTGTTGTCATATCCAATCATCAAAAAGTGATAAATAGTCCATAATATTTAAAGTCCTTTATGAATTCATGTAGTTCAATGCACAAATATAATAATAAATTTGGGTCATGACGATTATGAATCAGTTCTGATTGATAGAAGATTGCTACATTATTCTGAGAATTTAACTTTCTTGGGGGCTCGAGGACCAGCATGGGTATTGTGAATACTTTTTGCTCAACGTTGCAACACCGCAATTTGATATTGACAGTCGACGGCGATTATTGCTTTTTTGGTATCTGTCATTATTTACGTTTTGATTTATCGATTTTATTCAACTTGTGTTCAGTTTTGTGTACTCAGAATTCATCAGAAACTCAGTTTTTTTTCCTGTTTTGGTGATTTGATATAATGGTGAGACGTTGTGAGGTGTGTTAAAGACAATTTGAACCGGCGATCAAAACACGTCATTTCTTAGGTGAGTTACCATTGTCGTATCATTCGAGATTTTGAAGCATTTTCCCAAATGGAATGGATACAAATGAATTTAAATTGAATTGATTAGATTATATTGATTATACCCATAGGTCAGCTGCGACATTGTCTTGTGGTAAAATATGTAGCACTGATAAATGCTTCCTTATTTGTAGTCAAAATATGCGAAGCTGCTGAAAAATCACTGAGAATAATGATGAACTCAATTAATATCTTTGATAAAAGATATAAGGATATTTCTACACTTCTTGTACACACAACAACGAGAAATTCGCCGTTGAAGGTTTTTGGAACTAGTCAAACTGATTTGGAGAAATATTTCACTGTGAGACTCCATCATGAGGCAAATAAATTGAAAGAATCAACGGAAGTTAGAGTAAGAAATATGCTAACAAAAACAATCCTATTCAAAAATCAATAAATTATTTGTGTGATTATCCATGGTCGTTTTTCATTTCAGTCCTGTTTTAAATGAGAAACACTGCTATTTGCTACATCTTCACATGATCCATGATTTTATTGTCGATATAACATTTCGTCATAAGACTTGTCAACACATATTCATTATCGATTTTCACCTATCTACATGAAATGAAATAATCAGACATCAATTTTTTGCGTCAAAATATATTATTCTGCTCGAGATGAAACCTCCTTCATTTTTAACGATATCGTGAAATGATATAAAAAAGTTTCATCTTCAGATTTGAAAATTACATTCAAATATGCAATCATATCTATTTGCCTTGAAAACAAGTTTTTCACTTTTTTGAAAATTATTTCCACTAGTAGGTACTGAACTTTGAAATCGTAAATATACTTACATGCACTGTCACTGATCGCCAAAGATATAAATGTTCATTATTGAAATTGAACGTTATTTGTGATGAAGTATAAGTAGACAACTGTATACTGAATAGTAAGTATATTGTTTCATATGGCGTTGAGAATTGAACTCTCCTTGTGACGTGGTCATAATAAGTTTATTGATTACAAGCAAGTTACAAAAATCACCAGTATTGTATGTATTCGAATTTTTCGTAACAATGTGAAGGAAGTATGAAGATGTTCATTTTCCCACCAAGAAATGCTGAAAAGTACTACGGAAATTGTAACGGATTTTCAATTTGGTTTCATCATGAATTAATAATAAATTCGACCCCTTCTGACAACACGGCACTGGTGCTGGGAGAATCAGGTTCTGCTATCCTCGTTTAGACAAAGATAGATACTATAGATGTTGCTTCCAAACAAACTGTATTGCCAGGGCTGTGGATTACTTATCTAGTCTGTTCAATGATCGAAGGTCCCGACCGTCCAGAAAAAATTGAAATGAATCATGTGCACCCATTTGGATCTTTAGAAATCAATATTTCCTGTGAATGTTCACTTGTGACAAAAACTAAAATACTGGTTTCCGATATGTTTTCTTGTGATTCGAACGGAACATCAGATTTCAGTTTTAAGCATGTTCTACCAGCGATTTGGTCAAAATTCGATACGTTCAAATTGAAACCTATGAGTACCTATACACATTTGAATTTTGTAAATATTTCAGAATGTCTCAATGAAAATTGGAACTCCAAAATACCTAAATCGAACTTGTCTGATGTAAAAAATGAAAGTTATATTTTAGAAAATGTACAATTGTTGAGACCATCATTCACGGATCCAGATATCTATACCGGATTCTGGAGAATAACAGGTATAATCAATTGGATTGGTTCAATCTGGGTAAGGGTAATGGTGATTCGTAATCCATATCTGATTGGCCTAGGTGCATTTCCCACTGTCCAATCTCCAAGTATAGACACAGTATTGAACGATACTAGTAGCATTCCTATTATCATTGTATTTAGTACATTTGTCTTTTGGATGATGCGCTATTTGTTTATGAAATGTAAAGGACAAAACCAATCTGATAGTAATCAGGGATTGTAGTTGAGAGAAGTTATTGAAAATCAGCAAACTAACATCAGTAGAATTGGTACAGCAATCGAAAATGAAATTGAAGAACCGCATGTGGAAAAGAAAAGAGTCAACAAGAACCACAAAACATAGCTTTGTTTACAACATGTATGTACAGATTTCACATATTGTTTATGTCGAGGGATGAACCGTTCTACCGTACATCCTTCTTCCATTTAGTTTTGGAAAGGTATAGGTACCTACCCATTTAAGTAAGACATCCGGATGTAGAAATGTTCAAGTCTAGATATGAGGTAGTGTGAACAAATGGTATAAATGTTAGCAATTGTGCAAGGAAGGCTTCGATGTGATAATTAGAAAAGAATTGAATTGATGAGATGGAAAAAAAATAAAACAATCAAAGAAAATGTTCATTTTGAACTTTGTCTGCCTCTTTATTTTTTGTGTTATAGATGTGGAGACTGGAACCCGAAGGCTCCATATACTGGCAGTATTGACCGTCATCCTTTGAAGTGCAACATCAAGGGCGATGTTTTTTCAGTGGGGGAGTGTCGCGATTAACCAACCATTGGTGCTGTGGGACTCCAGACAGCTTTTCACTGAGTCATCAAAATAGAGTAGTGTACGAAGAGCGGACGGGACTATGGACTCTACCTTCGAAGTGACTTGTAAAATATGTGGCAGTTGTAAGCCCACCATCTTTGTAACAACTCGATACAATTCAACACAGTATTCTGGCGTATTCCTTGATCCCTTAAGTAGCTACCCTCCCACAGTAAAGTATATAGCTGTGTGAAAATATTGAATATTTGAATCCGTATTTTGTCTCCAAATCGGACGTACCAGTCGGTTAGAGAATTTTTTGTAGAGAATCTGATTTCGATCATAGTATGGGAGGTAGTGAAAATGTCACTATATATTTCAGGGTACAGGAACAATAAATATTTCTGCTATTTTTTTCAATATATAGGTATTGTTGGGAAATTTTCATATTTAACGAAATCTTTCCCTTCAGATCTCCGCCCCTGATATTTGGTATTTCTCTGAGTAGAAATAACCTTCACAGCTTTCAATTGCCCTTGGGAAATTTTGATATTTAACGAAATCGTTCCCTTCAGATCTTATCTCCGCCCCTGATATTTGGTATTTCTCTGAGTAGAAATAACCTTCACAGCTTTCAATTTCCCTATATGTATAAAATTACTTCCCCACTTTTGCCCAGTATCAAATTTTTGCTTAGATACTGCTTTTGTATTTTGGATACTTGGACCTGGTCCCTAGTTAGTGATTATATGACGGCAGTACCATCGCTATGAGTCGCTTTACCACTGGTTATGTGGGCAGTCATAACCAGTGATGGTCCATACACTGCTCCACTATTTTGTATTCAATTGGAGTCATCAGCACAGCCGTCTGTTGTTGCTGGTACTCCACACTTGCTGTGGGTTTTTTCTTTTTGATAGTAGCCATTTCCACAGTACTATTCTGAATTATTTTGGTTAGTTCCAAAAGTATTTTTTTTTGTTCATAGGACAACGTGTTGTGGGATTTCACAGTCATCTACATATTTTGGTTGGGCTACAGGGTTTTCTGTAATGAAAGATATTTGATAGTACCGCTACAAGTGTCACGGCACTCGAGTAGTCCCCCATGAAAGACCAGATTCCTCTTAAAATCTGTTTTTGTTCCCAGGTTTGCTCTGTTTTAGGTTGGTGACTCTGAAGTCCACCCCAGTTTGTTAGTGAACAGCTGGTTAAAAAAAATCTGAATTTTGAATTCATCATTTTCATTTTTGTTTACACCATGGAGTTTCTTGGGTTGCCTTCATTTTTTATGTGGCTTGTTTTCATTTCTGTGGAGTGCGATTCGGGGGAGGCTTATTTGACTATGCAGTACTGGCATCTAGTTGTCAGGACAGTGAAGCTGATTCCGAGTGGTATTCCGGGCACGTTTCGAATCCTCGTCCTATGCTGACGACCGCCTGATGAACTCTAAAAGCAATTTCAATAGATGGGTATTGATATTAGTTTTGGGTGGACTCCCTCTGTACTCCGGTGTTGATATTGCCAAATCAAAATTCAGATCACCTTGATTTTTCAGCTTTTCAGATTTTTCAGCAATGTTGAGCGCCAGTCTATTTTGTCAAAAAAAAAATAGACAAAAATGCAAGATAGATGTAGGAAACAATACCAAATAAAATAGATTCAAGAATTCCCTCCTGGGTTGGTTTAGAGCAATAAAGCCACAATTTTCATTTATGTAAATCTATTAACAAGGGTAAGTATAAATATACAAAGAAAACAAATGGGGTCACAATTCCTTACTGATTTCGGACCTAATTCAACGAGTTTGACCAAATTTTGCTGTATTCGCTCCGTGAGTATACTTGCAGACAGACGTCGGATCTACCAAATGAAATCACAACTCCCAGCTCTGCTTCAGGCTTTCAAGATAATGTAGGTCTTCACTCTGACCTCAGGATCTGCACCTTGGTGTTGCGTTAGGTTTCAGCACTGAAACTGTTTGGGATCTGTACGACCATCTGCTACTTTATTCTCACAATTCAGCCTCTCTGGATGTTGATGGATTACTCGGGAATCGTCGACATTACATAAAAGGTCATAAGAAAATCAGTAAGGTTCAAGGAGAGTGAACTGAAGGTTCCAAGTGAAACACAATCTACAGCTGATGGCTGAAGACCGCGGATGATACAAAATATGTCTCAAATATAATATTAAAAGGTACTATACAATTAGTCAGAATGTGATGATATAACATACAATATATTATAATGATATAACGTAGACTTCAATCTAAATATTGGCTGAATTAAAGGAATAGATGAAATTCTTGGATTCACACAATTGGCCTATTGTGCGTATGCCAGAAAAAAAACTATGTCAGCAAAAAAGTTTGAGTCTGAGACATCGAGAGCGATACTGAGACGGCACGCATACAATTACAGTTGCTGAGATAGACGATATATTGGGCTTTGTTTGAGTAAGCAAAAAAATTCTTGAGCCGAAACAATCTTGCAAGGTGAACTGAAAATCGAGGATTCTCTATCACAAGAAAAGATGTTCGGGCGAGAGTGGCAGTTACACTACAAATTCATGTGAAACAAGCATAAACTGTGCACTCACCCGAACATGTCTCTTCCTCCTCAATAAGAATCCAAGATTTCCTGCAGGCTACTCCGAATTACACCAGAAGACCTAATTCACTAAGTCTTCAAGACTATGGTCTCCTCGGCTGCACCGAAGCTATAAAAAAAAACACACAGAAAAAATTCTTTCCACCTATACAAGATTTCAGCGATCACGTGTGTTCCACACCAAAAGAAAGAAATATATTTATAATTTTGAATCACCACCAGGCAAGATTCAAGCAAGATAGATTGAATTAGTAGCGCTACCAAGCAAGCTACTGATTCTAAACGAAAAGGAAAATTATCAACTCATCACTCAAACAAAGTGCTACAAAAATATCTATTCAAATGGCAACAGCCATTTTTTAAGCCTAAAAAAAACGAACCTAAAATCTCTGTGAATCTGAGCAATCGTAAATATACTCACCTACCTCAGATCACCATCGATATCACAAACCCACCAAGCTTTTCGACCTTCCAAAATTTTACGTCAGAGTATCAAATTATATTGAATTTTCGAGACTGAGATCTCAAGAGATGTCTATCGCATCAAGTCTGGAAGGGAAGAGAACTATCATTTCCGTCTGATTCCCCGAATCGAAGCTGTGAATCACGTGATCATAAAAATCGATGTCATTGGCGAATCTACTCCGTGACGACACCGTGACCAACATATAAGTATTAACTGAATCTGCGTTTGAAGCAGGCTAGCAAACCTGTATATTCACATATAATGTAGAAGCCTACGTAGAGTAAATACACTTCAATTGTTGTCCACGATAACTCTAACAGATGTCTCCAATGATATTAACATTCATGATTGATCGATGTTATTGTCCTGTGTAATGAGAAAACGAGTAACGATTTATATATCGTTACATATATCAATAATACATCAATATTTTTCAATTCCAAAAATTGATCATTCATTCAGATCAGTATGGAAGAATCTCATTCATTGTTCCATCCAATTAATGTATTGTATTTTCCATCACAATGTCCAATCATCCCTTTAGGTGAAAATTTCAAAAGTTTGTTTCTTCCACATTTTTTTCTTCAATTGAAAGCGATTGGTTAGTTTGAGGACGTGTCCTCGCAATATTGACAATTCATGATTATTCATCTCAACCGTTTAATATTTCTCAAGGAGTCAACAAGGACTAGGTTTAATTGAATATTGCCTCTCCTCTCTTGCTATCTCTAATTTGAAGTGAGAACAGTAGAATTGATATCAGCTGGCGGTGAAAATAACTGGAGCTTCGATTTAGACCAATATCGGAATCGTTCAGAGGACATAAAACATCCTGTGAGTAACAGATTCTAGAGCATGACGCGCAAAGTTGTCAGTTTCTTTAAAAAAAAATAGGTATTTCCACATACAACATATCCAAAATTCAAACGTCTATCTTCGAAGATAAACAGACGGAGTGCCGTGACATCTCTAGACGTCAACCGGTATATACATATATTTATATACGATTATTGTAAATTATGGGGACGTTTTTCGAGATTTAATGGTCATTTTGGGGACAACTTTCACTGTTAACTTGAGAATTTTGTATAGAAAGAAATTGGTATTGGTAAGTTAGAGGACGTTTTCTGAAACTTTTTCATGAAACCAAATGATGATTAGTTTGGGTAATTCTTATGATATGCTTGAAACTTTCAAAAGTGCGACTTTACCCTTCCAAATACCTCTTAAACCACATTTTCCATGTTGCCAACGATTAATGATTGCGCAGTCAAAGGATTCGAGTTCAGTGACCCTGAAAATTTCTGGGTACCGCAATATTTCAGCATCCTGGCTGTATTTTCTGTAGCTGTAAATACTTGCCAGTACTGTTCGAAGGAAACGCGTCCACGAAGTTGGTACAACAAACAAGAAAAAAAATTGTAACTTTGTACTACAAAAAACATGTGCTTCATTGATGTCACTCCACACGGTTGCCTGAAAAATGGTGTACGCAACACGTCTGGAGATTGTTTTCTCTGACTCGCAGACTCCCAGGGGTCGCTTACGGAGCGTCCTGGAATTTACTATACTCGTTCAAAAACAGTATTTTCCGGACTCGTTACGTGAATTACAATTTTTTCATGGACTATGTCAAAAACGCTTCATTATTCACTGTTTTTCCTACGAATCTTTGCATTATACCAGAGATGTTGTAGGTACCTACACTGAAAGAATTAGTATGCTTATAAAACACGTCATGAAATTTCGATAGACAGGGTTGTTCATATTTTGAGTACCCACTGGAGTATTTCGATAGTATGCGAGTCATGTGACAAAATTCAATCTGATGTGAGTAAATGAACATTTCATACAATTGACAAACTTTGAATTATTGCAGGAGCCTTCTTCATTTACGGACTTCGTTATATTATTAGGAGGTCGAAATTCATTTTCCAAATAATTATTCAGGTGATCAAAATTCAGTTGAGATTCCAATTGGTGTTTTATTTTCCTTCACGTTTTCTCAATTGGTTGTGTATCCAGGTTTTTATTTGCAGAGAAGATCGTTTACTCAATTGCGGACACCTGGCTTCAACTTCCTGTACCTCTTTGACTGATGGTAATTTCCTATGTTCTATATTCCTCACAAATTCATTCAATGCTGTTGCAGTTTCATCAGTGCCCCATCTTCGCCGTTCAACAGATCCCTATGGAGATGCTAGAAAAATATTTACATGAAATATCATATCAAATATCATAAGTCAATTTCTTTCGTATCTTACTTGATCTTTTTTTTTCTTGGTATCTGTATCGGTTCTTCCTCTTCACTACTTCCATCACTGCTATTCTCTTTGTTTTCTTGATTCCTTCCTTGAGCAACCTCGAGTATCCTCGATACTCGTAAAACGTGATGCAACGGGTTGTCTATACATATTCTTGTGAATTTTTCCATCGTGCCCCATGAAATTCTTCAGATCTTTCATCTCATCTTGTTCCAAATTAATTTTTAAACAGGTGATTTCAGGTAATTGATCAAGTTTTTGATTTGAGAGAAATTCTTGAAGTTTTCTGAGAGATGTTCGGATATAAGTAAAAAAGGGAGTTCTAGGATTCCTGGAATACTTTATATGGATGACATATAATGTAAAAACCCCTCAAGTATTTTAAATGCATTTGCAGATTATTTTAGCAGTGTTTATACTACCCCAATTGATAATAACACCACTGAAGATGATACACTACCCATGAATACACCAATTATATCACTTGTGAACTTGAGTGAAGATGAGGTCCAGACTGCTCTGAAAAAACTTAAATCTGAACATACCTGTGGCTATGATAATATACCAAGCTTTTTTGTAAAAGATTGTGCTTATGTTTTTGCAAAACCCCTCCAAATAATATATAACAGATCATTAAACACATGTACATTTCCCGATGTTTGGAAAACTTCAAAAATATGCCCAATATTTAAATCTGAAGCTATCAATCAAATAAGAAACTTATTGTCAAATTTTGCAAAGGCTTTTGCAATCTCTGTCTATAATAGAGTATTTCCCAATGTAAAGAATATAATATCACTTGACCAACATTTCTTCATATCTAAGAGATCAACCATCACTAATTTAATATGCTCCACACAAACTATCAGCAATGCTATAGATAATCAGTCCCAAGTCGATACCATATACACAGATTTTTCAAAGGCCTTTGACAAATTGGACCATAAAAAACTAGTATCTGAATTGAATAATCTTGGCTTCGACACTAACCTACTAACTTTCTTTCAATCATACCTTAGTAATCGGTCACAATATGTTGAATACCGTGGTCATAAATCGCAAATTTTCATTTCTACCAGTGGGGCACCTCAGGGAAGCAATTTAGCCCCTCTTCTATTTTCATTATTTGTGAATGATATAGGTAAAAATATAACAAGCGACATTCTTTTATTTGCTAATGATCTGAAATTATTCAGAGTCATCGAATCTCATAATGACTGTAAGTTACTCCAAAACGATATTAACCGACTAGCATTTTGGTGTAAAAAAAATAAACTACCCCTGAATATACAGAAATGTCATTACACTACCTATACTTTGAAAATCAAACCAATCGAATACACATACACAATAAATCATTTTTTTTGGATAGATGTGATGTAACAAAAGATCTTGGTATAAAGTTTGACTCCAAATTGAGCCCATCATCTCACATTATTAGAACTGCATCAGCAGCGAAGAAAATGCTTGGTTTGATTTTCAGAAATTGCAAAGACTTCAAGAATGAAGATAGCTTCATTGCTCTCTTTACCTCATATGTGAGATCACGCTTAGAATATGGCTCGCTGATTTGGTCTCCTATTTACTTGAATCACATTCATCTGCTCGGATCAATTCAACGGAAATTCATGAAGTATATTGTATATAGAATTGATGGAATTTATCCAGAACAAGGGTCAGATAATAACTCATTATCAAACAGATTTTCACTATTGTCTCTGGAGGACCGTAGAACTTACCACTCTTGCATATTTATCTATGATCTCACAAACAACCTGACTGATTGTCCAGAGTTATTATCCCAACTGAATTTCAACATACCTCGTTTGAACAGTAGAAGTTCACTTTGTTTTTATTTACCTACTCCAAGAACGAATATACTATCGAAATCTCCAATTCATTCGATGTGCAAAAAGTTCAATCAGATATGCGAAAAAACTGATATATTTTCATCTCCCATTGGAGTGTTCAAAAAGGAAATAAAACATTGTTTCTACCTTGTGATGTTCACGAAGCAAATATAAATTAACCCCTCTCTATTCATTCAAGTTATGTTTCCTTCCATTTATTTTTTATTATCATTATTATTTATAATTGAAATCACTTTCTGCAACTATATACTGAATGATTTATCAAAATATTTTATTTTCTTAGATTTCAGTTCTTGTTCACAGTTACATGTACACATTGTAAAAAGCTGTCCTGTAAGTGGGTCTTGTATCTGTTTGGGCAATAAATAGTTTTTTTTTCATATCAAAAATCTGCCGCATAGTTCTATAACTTGGACAAATGTTATGCAATACCGTGGTTGATTCACCACAACTATCGCATATCGGGGGTTCCTGCCCTTCCAGGAGAAATGCATGTGTTAATGCTGTATGTCCAAATCTCAGTCTATGGATTTTAACTTCAGCCCTGGGCAGTGCCCCTGGAGGTCGCCAAGGCTGAATAGATGGTTTGATTGACTTCAGGTTGTTGTTCACCTGATCCCATTCACGCTGCCACATCTCCTTCATCAGGGATTTATATTCGCCCTTTATGTCATCTGCCCTCAGGACCATCACCTCGATTGTCTGATTCTCAGCAGCGTCACGCGCTGCTGTATATGCGATTTCATCGCCCATTATTCCAACATGGCTTGGTGCCCAAATGAATTCAACATCTTCACCAATATTATGGAGATGATATAAAGAAGATAATATGGTCTTGACTAGTGGGTCTTCAGAGAATGGGTTCGAAATTGTTTCGAGAAGGCTGAGAGAGTCACAGACGATAATAGTTTCGTTATCATATTTTGCCATATGGCAAAACTGCAGGGCCTGCCAAATGGCATAAAGTTCAGCTGTATATATGGATGCGTAAGGGGAGAGGGACCAAGAATATGCGACATTATCAATGGAAAAAGCACTGCTGGTGCCCATTGATATTTTAGATCCGTCCGTATATAAAACTGTTGCGTGGGGAAACTCGCGCAAGATTTCTAAAAAGCGCTGACGGTAGACTACTGGGGCAGAACAGTTCTTAGGAAGGGAAGTTAGATCTAAGCGTATGGAAATTTTTGGACACTGCCAGGGAGGCACTTCAAACTTATTCACTGGGAGAACATTCAACTGATGCCACTCTAGCGGGGGCAGAGATTCGCGAGCCCTTATTCCTACCGGTTTTGTAATGGTAGGTCTATCGGCGTATCTGTCGTGATTACCTAACAATACCTAGAAGTTTCGATGGTTAGGTTGTGCTCGTATGCTGGAAATGTAATTTGCTAACAATTCCTGGCGGTATAATCGTAGGGGCGGAAAACCTGTCTCACTGCAAATACTCACAATGGACGTTGTATGCAAAGCACCTATTGAGTACCTCATACCTGCATGGTGTATGGGGTCAATAAGTCTCAGCGTTGATTTTCGGGCCGATGAGTAAACTATGGAACTATAGTCTATCTTCGCCAGTACTAGAGATTTTTACTATTGATGTTTGCTTTGTTTCCGGTATTTGAGAAAAAGCTCTATAGACTGGACTTGTTTTCTATCTAAAATCACAGGGACGGTCCGATTCAATTTTCCTCTTATTAGGAAACGTACATAACTCTCATTCATTTCTTGAGTTTCTTCAGATAACGATGTATCCTTTTCTATGTTAGTATTTATTCCTTCGTATTTCTTGAAATCCTCGATCAGTATTCGTTCTAGCTCTCCAGGTCTCCTTCGGTTGAAAACCTGGATACTTAGAAGGTTGAATTCCGATAGGTTCATCCAATTGGAAATGCAAAATTATTCTTTCAATTTATCATATGTTACAATATACATACAACTTCCTTATGTCACTTGTCGAAGGTAACTCAACTGTTTTTTGTCTTCTCATATGAACTTGCGATTCAGTCACAGTTCTAGTCACATTTATCTCAATTTCTTGGGTGAATAGAAGTGAAAAGTTCTTTGCATTCTTCCGCTTTTCATCATTGTGCTTAATGATGCACTGGTTAACCAGAATTTTTGATATGTATTTCAGTAGGGTACCTAAAGACGAAGCAACTGTAGAATTTTCAAAATGACCAGTATCCTCATTCGCTCCTGCCAATGTATTGATCACCCTTATCGTTTTTTAGCAGTACTTAGGATCGAAAACATCTGTCAAATTCTGAATATCCTTATTGATTTCCATCAAGGTTTTCAAAAATCTTCCAAGCAATCGATGGCGTTGGATCATTTCGCAGTACCGTTCATTGCGATATTTGTCGCACATCTTAATTAGCATAAACAATTACTAGTTCATCGTACCTTATCGAACGAACGATATCGTCGTCTCTTAGAGGCAGGAAAATTTTTTCTCTCAACATTTTACTGGCTGTACAATGTAACCTCGCAACAATTTTTTTACCGGTTACTATGACACAGCGGTTTTTGGCAGAAGAAATTCCAGTGCAAGCTTTGAAATGAACTCTCAAACTATTGGAAATTGGAAAAAAATGCCTTACATTTTACGCAAGGTAAGAAATCTGTTGCCTTCCTCAGTTCCTCAGCATTTGGTCTCCTTGTAACTATTAGATTTCCGTCATTTAAACATGCCCTGGTATTGTAGATGAAATTCCTTTTTTTTATCAAGAGGCCAATTGGTAAATTTTTTAATTTCTTCACACCATTTTGATTATTATGCACAGTTTCTAAGTGTCGTGCAAGCTCGGTTTGTTTTTTTATTGCAAAACACGCAAACATTTTTTTTCACCCCCTCCACTCGCTTTCGTTACTGACACAACAAGGTTTTCGTCGTCACAAGTGTTTATTGTTGTATCGATTGACCTCTCCATTATATTCCTGGATATATTGTTGATTGAATTTGATGAAAGAGGTTCATCTGCTAAGTCACTCCGTTCTGAGCTACATTCTATTTCCTCACTGTGTTCTGAGCTGAACTCTTTGTCCTCATCGGGTTGAAATATAGCGTCATCAATGGAATTATCGGAAAATTCAGTTGGCGACTCTGCGAGAGAAAATCCAAAAATTGAGGTTCTTTTAACAATATCGAACAATCATTAGAACTAGAGAGTTCGTAAAGAACCAGGATATACAAGGTGTTTCGAAAAAAGGAGGCCTTGTTACTAGGATACGTAGGACACTTCAAAATAAGTTGGATTTGCTCAGTAACAAATTTTCCTAACGGCATCCCTATGCAAGATGATATAAAAAAAATCATATCAATGAAAATTTCATACACCTTCACGATCATGTAAAAACTATTGGCAACATTGTAATGTAATTTAGTAAGGATATTTTTTGTGACAAGCTTATAAATCGCATGGATTTGTTTTTGTATCTCACTCTGATACACAGAGAAAAAAATCACTAACCCCAAGTGAAACTTTAATAGTGGCAGGTAAAAAATTGAATACTATATGGGACAAGGAAACAAGTTAATTACCACAGAAATATTTGTGTTCTTGAAAATGTACACTCGCCACTATCAACCCGTTGCATTAAATTCCAGATAAATACCCATTAGTGAACACATCACTTGCCGAACATCATCCAACTCTCTAATGGCGAGTGAACTGAGTAACTATCATTAGTATATACGTTGATCACCACTATTAAACTAATTAATAGCACCAAGTGTACTGATTCTATAAATCAACCTCGTATTACCTTCCTATACCTAGCAGAGGTATACTGTTCATCACCAATAATATAGCAGTTCACTAACCATTGGCTACTTACTCACTTGCCACTAGCATGTTATTCACTTGTCATCAGCGAGTTATTCACTTGCAACTAGCGAGATATACACTTGTCAGTAGCGAGATATATATTTGTCACTAGCGAACTATTCACTTGTCATAAGTGAATTATTCACTTGTCATAAGCGAGTAATTCAGTTGTTATTAGCGATTTATTCACTTTTCACTAGCGAGTTATTCGGTTGTGATAAGTAAATCGTTTGCTGCTGAAAGTAGTCAACGCAGTTCTGCAGAAAGCAAAAACCTATACAATATAGAATCACAATACTTTTTGAACTATGAACACAGCTTATCATTTTGCAGAAGCTTACCAACTAACATCTCTTAATTCGAATAAATGAAGCTGATATATGTTGGGATAGTTTCTTCAAAATGAAGATTGAGTTATGGCCTCAGTATTCAAAAAGTAGTTTGAACCCATATGGTAAATGATGACTTTCTGCAGAGCTGCATTAAATTGTTGATACTGCCTGTAAAAATAATTGTTATTTCAAGACCAATAATTAATGATATTGAAATCATGAAAATCAAGACATTTTTTATAATGTAGATGGAAGTCCATTTGATGCATCATTATTGTCACGAATAATCATGTCGAATATAATTCTCTGAAAATGAAAAAAATGGGATTCGAAAATTAGTAAATATATAGGAAAAGTCATAAATATAAAACATTTATTATTCAACATTTATAACTGGTTTTATAAGGAACATTGAGTTCCATAAACTCATAATGAATGCACATGGGTAATTTACCACCGCAACTAAATAACTTCCAATAATTGAGTACTAACAAGGAACATTACGATTCGAACATAACTATGACTATACATTATATATAACTATACATTCTAACATAGTACAGGAAATCCGTTTAGTATGATAACTGAATATTTTCGTTGTATAAAAATAATATTAACCCAAAATGTACTAGAATCAACCGACATGATTTAGCTACTGCTGTGAGGACTTCACATAAAATCAAAAATATATTCCCTATTCCGAAGGAATGCTAACAATATGAGTGAATATCCCTGTACTTGAAATGATAATAACATTCAAACTCGAAAGGAACTAAAAAAACAGGTACTCAGTAATACACATGTGGTACATAATGATATCTATAGCATTTCAGACAAATATATCACTAGAAACAAGTTATATACTTTTTACCATTCGAATGTTTGGTTGAAGTTTAACATGAGTATAATAGACGTGAGTATAAGAAAGCAAACATATGTTCATTGAACTGTATACAGCATACAGCATTTTTGTCATTCACTAATATGTGTGATAATTCTTTGAGAATGGGTGAATTTCCGTTTTCAGTTAGTAAAATATCACCAACAATGAAATCATTATTATTAATAGTCATTCTTTTACAAACTTAAACCTGTTGAAATAATTTTGAGTTGAAATTTGTTTTCTCAATTGTATCAAAATTTGGCACTACTGAATAATAATATATATCATATAGTCTATCTTTAATATAATCGAAAGTATCGTCAAAACCTCTACATGAAATCAATCTGTGATGATAGTGAGTTAGATTATGGTGTTTCGGTTTCAAAGTTAAATTGAATACTTCTTGATATACTGTATGATGCTCAGAAACTAAGTTTTTCAATAAAATCGATTATTCCTCTGATAACATGTGTTGACATTTTTCTTAGTAATACATATACTTTCCAAAACTCATTATTCAATGGAACAAGGTTTCCAAATATCAAGCCAGTATATAAAATCAAACAAGGCCTCAATGTTCCAACAGAGTTTTGTATTCCATTATATCACCACACAAACAAATAAACGCCACCAGACCCCTCAAATTTTAATAACACACTGGAGTGAACAGTGGACTGTCTGATGGTCGCGCCGCGTTTGATTGGCGCGTTCGACCGTTTTGATAGCCGACTAGATCGGATGTCCGAAGATGGTCCGAACGAAGGAATGATGTATAACTACAGGTGAGTTGTCACCTACCACAATCGACTTGATATATTGTCCTTATCGATGAGTTCGCTTAGAGCAAGTGATTTCGTCTCAGGAAAATGATTCAATAATAGTAGGTATTCGTATACCTAGCACAAGTTTAGTGTTCACTTATAAATAGCGAACACGAAATACATATCGATTTGATGAATACCAACAAGTGTCCTGGTCAATTACAACAGAAACATTGTTTCAGAAATATGGTTTTGCCTACTGCAAGTACCTCATATTTTTACTGTAGGTGAAAATTTACTTGTCACAATCGACTTTTTTTCAAGAAAACAATTTACTTGGCCGAGTTTTCCCAGTGTAGAGGGCGTTACTCACACTGTTTGGACTGAGTAGTTTCAAACATAACTTTTCAACTGTTCTTACCGATTGTCATGATACGTCCAGAATTTAGTTCGAGAATTCAATAAGTTCTATTTCAAATTTGTGAAATATTTACCCGATGATTCATTATCACATATATTTTCTTCCATTCTTCCATTCTTCCATTTCCACAGTGGAATCTTGAATGGACGTTTGTAGCAATGAAGAAGAAGAATAAATGTTAACAAATTCTGTACCTATGGAAAAATTGCTCAAGTCTAGTGACAGATCTTTCTCCTTATTTTCTTCGACGCTCCCAACATGAGCTGCATATAAGGTCTCTGCATATTTTTCTAAGTACTCTTTCGATTCTATAACAATGTAAAGATTTCAGATTCAAATATGAAACAAATCGCAATCTAAATATTCGAATTTTGAAATTTTGAATTTTGATTGACTGTATAACAGGAAGTTGGAATTTTATTGCATTTGTCAAATCCTCAACTGCGTGAGAACCCGAGTGAAAAACAGACAGTCGATTGCGTGTAAAAAAAAGTTGCGTTCCATGATGGCCGTTCGGATGTCGTGAAAAATCTGGAAATCTCTCTCAACGTTCCAGAATTATTTCAGAAAACTCAAAATGGTTAGTTTCGTTGAAGTTGAGTTTTCATTATCCTTGGTATCATCAAGAAACTGTGTTGGTAAATATTTTTTATCATGTTTTTCATGAAAGATTCGTTATTTGATGTCAAAAATATCGTTCTGTCTTCTTGGCCATCACCTCCTTTTCTTTGAATACGGACTTGATTTTTTGATAGTTCTTGGTCATAATTCCGATTTTTTTTTGAGTGCGCTCTCATTCACTCACTAAATAATAGAACATAATATTTTTTAGTATTCAATTGTATGTCAAAATGTTCACGCCTATGAAAAATGAGAGAAATGCTTAAAAAATTTGATTCTGATACTAGAATAACAAAAAACACTTCGTAGAATGGAATTTTGGAAAGAATGGAAAAAATAGTTACATTGATCATTATAGTCCTGAATATCCTCATTTTCAACAATATGTAAATCGTGCGGAAAAGTTACTTTTCAGCTCTAGTGCGGAAGAGTATTTTTTTAGCACTAGTGCGGGAGAGTAACTTTTCCGCATGATTCCATCTTTCCGCGAGATTTTTTTATGCACTGAAGAATAATGAAACCGATTTTTTTTCATCGATGTAATAGGAAACTTATTTGAAGAACATTTGATTAACAATAACGAACAAATTAACGATGGTAAATATTGAAATTGAAAGTTCAATTTGTCTTTCGTGAGAAAAAGTAAAAATCGTGCGGAAAAGTAGAACTTTCAATACGAAAAATCGTGCGGAAAAGTTACTTTTCCGCACGCTCGTAGGAAAAGATAGCATTTTGCGATTTGTTATCACTTCCTGAATCTTTTCGCCTAATACTACCCTTCACCCGTCTCTAAGGGTTTCCGAGTTGATAATTATTTTCCATATTCCATAAAACATAGCTCTAATTTGATGTTCAATAAGACGGTCTCTTGATTCGTAAAAACTTCTGGTGAAGCATAACGAGGTCCTGTGTATCGATTTCGTGTGGAGGAGTTTGTTCTGCATTATTCAGGGTCTCTTGAAATTCGTAATTTTACTGCCAGATACAAAGATTTTGAAAGGTACTTTTCCTTTTAATGGTACACTTTGTATATGATAATTTGGAATACAATCAAAATCACTTTAGGATGATACGTCATGTTCCTATACCTGAATAGTTCCGGAGATGAGGCGAAGTGTGATTTTAATTTGACATATTTATCGTAGATAGCAATGTCATTACCAAACATGAATACATGAAAGTTTGATATAAGTGTGTTGATAGAGAAACTCAAAAATATGCCAAATTCCGATTCTCACAGACACTTGGCCTGTGACGTAATTTCACAAATAGAAATTGAGGTGTCACTGTCGGCAGCTTTATAGTCTGTGAAAATTGTTTCTTTATTTTATTATTTCATAGATTCATAAAATGGTTGAATGGTGCCACCCGGTATACGGGAAGGAATTGGATGGGACAAAACAAAAATATCAGTAAACAAAATTTCTCAATACTCAATACCAATACTTAATACTCAATTAATACTCAATAATAATACTTAATACGTGTACTAATATGATGATGAGATTGTTAGTGAATTTATATGTATTTGCCACAGTTCTGATATGCAATATGGAGATCCTGACTACTTTCATATACATTTCATATCACAAAACTCGTCCGTCATCTTGGTGCCGCCATTTTGAATTGAATAATTTTGGCTAGAAAGACTCCAAACCGCCACATACTCGTCGGCCACTTCGGTGCCGTCATCTCGAATTTCAGAATTTTTACAAAAAAATCATCATTTTTGACTTCAAAACCCCAAGATACCAATTTTGAATCGAATCACAAAATTTGTTCGCAATACGATCGTAACTTCTAACCTTGAAAATCTCCAGATACCAACTTTGAATCGAATCGGACCAGACTCACAAAGCTCGTCCGCCATTTTATTTTTTCATTAAAAAAATGTTGTCACGCATTCTCACACGAATTATATACAGCTGCCAAATCTCAATTGAATCGGAAGAAGTGGGTCAAATTCAACTCGCAAGATTTATTCACATTGTTTGTTAGTTATTTATCCATCTATTCAGTTAGTTAGTTAATTTACAAGTCGAACTGAATGAAAGCTTGTAACTTGTGAACACCCCTGAATATACAAAAGCAAACTCACAAATTGATATTCATTTCAAAATCTATCGATCACAAATAATGAGAATAACTTTTCTACATTCGAACGAATGTCTCTCTCTTTCTCTCAAATTACAATGTATATCCAAATAATATATAACAGATCATTAAACACATGTACATTTCCCGATGTTTGGAAAACTTCAAAAATATGCCCAATATTTAAATCTGAAGCTATCAATCAAATAAGAAACTTATTGTCAAATTTTGCAAAGGCTTTTGCAATCTCTGTCTATAATAGAGTATTTCCCAATGTAAAGAATATAATATCACTTGACCAACATTTCTTCATATCTAAGAGATCAACCATCACTAATTTAATATGCTCCACACAAACTATCAGCAATGCTATAGATAATCAGTCCCAAGTCGATACCATATACACAGATTTTTCAAAGGCCTTTGACAAATTGGACCATAAAAAACTAGTATCTGAATTGAATAATCTTGGCTTCGACACTAACCTACTAACTTTCTTTCAATCATACCTTAGTAATCGGTCACAATATGTTGAATACCGTGGTCATAAATCGCAAATTTTCATTTCTACCAGTGGGGCACCTCAGGGAAGCAATTTAGCCCCTCTTCTATTTTCATTATTTGTGAATGATATAGGTAAAAATATAACAAGCGACATTCTTTTATTTGCTGATGATCTGAAATTATTCAGAGTCATCGAATCTCATAATGACTGTAAGTTACTCCAAAACGATATTAACCGACTAGCATTTTGGTGTAAAAAAAATAAACTACCCCTGAATATACAGAAATGTCATTACACTACCTATACTTTGAAAATCAAACCAATCGAATACACATACACAATAAATCATTTTTTTTGGATAGATGTGATGTAACAAAAGATCTTGGTATAAAGTTTGACTCCAAATTGAGCCCATCATCTCACATTATTAGAACTGCATCAGCAGCGAAGAAAATGCTTGGTTTGATTTTCAGAAATTGCAAAGACTTCAAGAATGAAGATAGCTTCATTGCTCTCTTTACCTCATATGTGAGATCACGCTTAGAATATGGCTCGCTGATTTGGTCTCCTATTTACTTGAATCACATTCATCTGCTCGGATCAATTCAACGGAAATTCATGAAGTATATTGTATATAGAATTGATGGAATTTATCCAGAACAAGGGTCAGATAATAACTCATTATCAAACAGATTTTCACTATTGTCTCTGGAGGACCGTAGAACTTACCACTCTTGCATATTTATCTATGATCTCACAAACAACCTGACTGATTGTCCAGAGTTATTATCCCAACTGAATTTCAACATACCTCGTTTGAACAGTAGAAGTTCACTTTGTTTTTATTTACCTACTCCAAGAACGAATATACTATCGAAATCTCCAATTCATTCGATGTGCAAAAAGTTCAATCAGATATGCGAAAAAACTGATATATTTTCATCTCCCATTGGAGTGTTCAAAAAGGAAATAAAACATTGTTTCTACCTTGTGATGTTCACGAAGCAAATATAAATTAACCCCTCTCTATTCATTCAAGTTATGTTTCCTTCCATTTATTTTTTATTATCATTATTATTTATAATTGAAATCACTTTCTGCAACTATATACTGAATGATTTATCAAAATATTTTATTTTCTTAGATTTCAGTTCTTGTTCACAGTTACATGTACACATTGTAAAAAGCTGTCCTGTAAGTGGGTCTTATCTGTTTGGGCAATAAATAGTTTTTTTTTCATATCAAAAATCTGCCGCATAGTTCTATAACTTGGACAAATGTTATGCAATACCGTGGTTGATTCACCACAACTATCGCATATCGGGGGTTCCTGCCCTTCCAGGAGAAATGCATGTGTTAATGCTGTATGTCCAAATCTCAGTCTATGGATTTTAACTTCAGCCCTGGGCAGTGCCCCTGGAGGTCGCCAAGGCTGAATAGATGGTTTGATTGACTTCAGGTTGTTGTTCACCTGATCCCATTCACGCTGCCACATCTCCTTCATCAGGGATTTATATTCGCCCTTTATGTCATCTGCCCTCAGGACCATCACCTCGATTGTCTGATTCTCAGCAGCGTCACGCGCTGCTGTATCTGCGATTTCATCGCCCATTATTCCAACATGGCTTGGTGCCCAAATGAATTCAACATCTTCACCAATATTATGGAGATGATATAAAGAAGATAATATGGTCTTGACTAGTGGGTCTTCAGAGAATGGGTTCGAAATTGTTTCGAGAAGGCTGAGAGAGTCACAGACGATAATAGTTTCGTTATCATATTTTGCCATATGGCAAAACTGCAGGGCCTGCCAAATGGCATAAAGTTCAGCTGTATATATGGATGCGTAAGGGGAGAGGGACCAAGAATATGCGACATTATCAATGGAAAAAGCACTGCTGGTGCCCATTGATATTTTAGATCCGTCCGTATATAAAACTGTTGCGTGGGGAAACTCGCGCAAGATTTCTAAAAAGCGCTGACGGTAGACTACTGGGGCAGAACAGTTCTTAGGAAGGGAAGTTAGATCTAAGCGTATGGAAATTTTTGGACACTGCCAGGGAGGCACTTCAAACTTATTCACTGGGAGAACATTCAACTGATGCCACTCTAGCGGGGGCAGAGATTCGCGAGCCCTTATTCCTACCGGTTTTGTAATGGTAGGTCTATCGGCGTATCTGTCGTGATTACCTAACAATACCTAGAAGTTTCGATGGTTAGGTTGTGCTCGTATGCTGGAAATGTAATTTGCTAACAATTCCTGGCGGTATAATCGTAGGGGCGGAAAACCTGTCTCACTGCAAATACTCACAATGGACGTTGTATGCAAAGCACCTATTGAGTACCTCATACCTGCATGGTGTATGGGGTCAATAAGTCTCAGCGTTGATTTTCGGGCCGATGAGTAAACTATGGAACTATAGTCTATCTTCGCCAGTACTAGAGATTTTTACTATTGATGTTTGCTTTGTTTCCGGTATTTGAGAAAAAGCTCTATAGACTGGACTTGTTTTCTATCTAAAATCACAGGGACGGTCCGATTCAATTCTCCTCTTATTAGGAAACGTACATAACTCTCAGTCATTTCTTGAGTTTTTTCAGATAACGATGTATCCTTTTCTATGTTAGTATTTATTCCTTCGTATTTCTTGAAATCCTCGATCAGTATTCGTTCTAGCTCTCCAGGTCTCCTTCGGTTGAAAACCTGGATACTTAGAAGGTTGAATTCCGATAGGTTCATCCAATTGGAAATGCAAAATTATTCTTTCAATTTATCATATGTTACAATATACATACAACTTCCTTATGTCACTTGTCGAAGGTAACTCAACTGTTTTTTGTCTTCTCATATGAACTTGCGATTCAGTCACAGTTCTAGTCACATTTATCTCAATTTCTTGGGTGAATAGAAGTGAAAAGTTCTTTGCATTCTTCCGCTTTTCATCATTGTGCTTAATGATGCACTGGTTAACCAGAATTTTTGATATGTATTTCAGTAGGGTACCTAAAGACGAAGCAACTGTAGAATTTTCAAAATGACCAGTATCCTCATTCGCTCCTGCCAATGTATTGATCACCCTTATCGTTTTTTAGCAGTACTTAGGATCGAAAACATCTGTCAAATTCTGAATATCCTTATTGATTTCCATCAAGGTTTTCAAAAATCTTCCAAGCAATCGATGGCGTTGGATCATTTCGCAGTACCGTTCATTGCGATATTTGTCGCACATCTTAATTAGCATAAACAATTACTAGTTCATCGTACCTTATCGAACGAACGATATCGTCGTCTCTTAGAGGCAGGAAAATTTTTTCTCTCAACATTTTACTGGCTGTACAATGTAACCTCGCAACAATTTTTTTACCGGTTACTATGACACAGCGGTTTTTGGCAGAAGAAATTCCAGTGCAAGCTTTGAAATGAACTCTCAAACTATTGGAAATTGGAAAAAAATGCCTTACATTTCACGCAAGGTAAGAAATCTGTTGCCTTCCTCAGTTCCTCAGCATTTGGTCTCCTTGTAACTATTATATTTCCGTCATTTAAACATGCCCTGGTATTGCAGATGAAATTCCTTTTTTTTATCAAGAGGCCAATTGGTAAATTTTTTAATTTCTTCACACCATTTTGATTATTATGCACAGTTTCTAAGTGTCGTGCAAGCTCGGTTTGTTTTTTTATTGCAAAACACGCAAACATTTTTTTTCACCCCCTCCACTCGCTTTCGTTACTGACACAACAAGGTTTTCGTCGTCACAAGTGTTTATTGTTGTATCGATTGACCTCTCCATTATATTCCTGGATATTGTTGATTGAATTTGATGAAAGAGGTTCATCTGCTAAGTCACTCCGTTCTGAGCTACATTCTATTTCCTCACTGTGTTCTGAGCTGAACTCTTTGTCCTCATCGGGTTGAAATATAGCGTCATCAATGGAATTATCGGAAAATTCAGTTGGCGACTCTGCGAGAGAAAATCCAAAAATTGAGGTTCTTTTAACAATATCGAACAATCATTAGAACTAGAGAGTTCGTAAAGAACCAGGATATACAAGGTGTTTCGAAAAAAGGAGGCCTTGTTACTAGGATACGTAGGACACTTCAAAATAAGTTGGATTTGCTCAGTAACAAATTTTCCTAACGGCATCCCTATGCAAGATGATATAAAAAAAATCATATCAATGAAAATTTCATACACCTTCACGATCATGTAAAAACTATTGGCAACATTGTAATGTAATTTAGTAAGGATATTTTTTGTGACAAGCTTATAAATCGCATGGATTTGTTTTTGTATCTCACTCTGATACACAGAGAAAAAAATCACTAACCCCAAGTGAAACTTTAATAGTGGCAGGTAAAAAATTGAATACTATATGGGACAAGGAAACAAGTTAATTACCACAGAAATATTTGTGTTTTTGAAAATGTACACTCGCCACTATCAACCCGTTGCATTAAATTCCAGATAAATACCCATTAGTGAACACATCACTTGCCGAACATCATCCAACTCTCTAATGGCGAGTGAACTGAGTAACTATCATTAGTATATACGTTGATCACCACTATTAAACTAATTAATAGCACCAAGTGTACTGATTCTATAAATCAACCTCGTATTACCTTCCTATACCTAGCAGAGGTATACTGTTCATCACCAATAATATAGCAGTTCACTAACCATTGGCTACTTACTCACTTGCCACTAGCATGTTATTCACTTGTCATCAGCGAGTTATTCACTTGCAACTAGCGAGATATACACTTGTCAGTAGCGAGATATATATTTGTCACTAGCGAACTATTCACTTGTCATAAGTGAATTATTCACTTGTCATAAGCGAGTAATTCAGTTGTTATTAGCGATTTATTCACTTTTCACTAGCGAGTTATTCGGTTGTGATAAGTAAATCGTTTGCTGCTGAAAGTAGTCAACGCAGTTCTGCAGAAAGCAAAAACCTATACAATATAGAATCATAATACTTTTTGAACTATGAACACAGCTTATCATTTTGCAGAAGCTTACCAACTAACATCTCTTAATTCGAATAAATGAAGCTGATATATGTTGGGATAGTTTCTTCAAAATGAAGATTGAGTTATGGCCTCAGTATTCAAAAAGTAGTTTGAACCCATATGGTAAATGATGACTTTCTGCAGAGCTGCATTAAATTGTTGATACTGCCTGTAAAAATAATTGTTATTTCAAGACCAATAATTAATGATATTGAAATCATGAAAATCAAGACATTTTTTATAATGTAGATGGAAGTCCATTTGATGCATCATTATTGTCACGAATAATCATGTCGAATATAATTCTCTGAAAATGAAAAAAAATGGGATTCGAAAATTAGTAAATATATAGGAAAAGTCATAAATATAAAACATTTATTATTCAACATTTATAACTGGTTTTATAAGGAACATTGATTTCCATAAACTCATAATGAATGCACATGGGTAATTTACCACCGCAACTAAATAACTTCCAATAATTGAGTACTAACAAGGAACATTACGATTCGAACATAACTATGACCATACATCATACATTCTAACATAGTACAGGAAATCCGTTCAGTATGATAACTGAATATTTTCGTTGTATAAAAATAATATTAACCCAAAATGTACTAGAATCAACCGACATGATTTAGCTACTGCTGTGAGGACTTCACATAAAATCAAAAATATATTCCCTATTCCGAAGGAATGCTAACAATATGAGTGAATATCCCTGTACTTGAAATGATAATAACATTCAAACTCGAAAGGAACTAAAAAAACAGGTACTCAGTAATACACATGTGGTACATAATGATATCTATAGCATTTCAGACAAATATATCACTAGAAACAAGTTATATACTTTTTACCATTCGAATGTTTGGTTGAAGTTTAACATGAGTATAATAGACGTGAGTATAAGAAAGCAAACATATGTTCATTGAACTGTATACAGCATACAGCATTTTTGTCATTCACTAATATGTGTGATAATTCTTTGAGAATGGGTGAATTTCCGTTTTCAGTTAGTAAAATATCACCAACAATGAAATCATTATTATTAATAGTCATTCTTTTACAAACTTAAACCTGTTGAAATAATTTTGAGTTGAAATTTGTTTTCTCAATTGTATCAAAATTTGGCACTACTGAATAATAATATACAGGGTGTCCTTAAAAGGTCTTTACAAAAAGCTACCACATATTCTTCAGACCAAAACAATTCGATACAAGCAAACTTACCTCAGTAAAAAGTTGCTTAGTTTGGGCGCTAGACGGCTCTGAAGTTGAAATTTTCAAATCGATTTTGCTTCATAACTTTTGAACGGCTCATGAGATTTTTTTCAAATTTGGTACGTTGGCATAGACTCATCGGGCAATGAAACTCATATCATAATCATAATGAATATCATTCCATGGGCGTAGAACTTGATTTTTTCAGTAAATAAACATCTAAAACTCCTACGCCAATGGAAAAAAAATAGTTTCAATATGAAATCTAAATTATTCAACTCATTCACTACAAAAAAGGTACTCTTGACAAAAGTCGATTCCTCTCATGGTTTCGACAAAATTTTAATTTTAGTGATTTAGAGCATAATTAATAATAGAACGATTAACAGATATTTCATAAAAATTGTTCAAAATGTTCACCATTTTCACGTATACAAAGATTTATACGACGCAAAAAGTTGAGATGTACTTTTTGCATAGGTTATTTCTATTGAAAATAAGTAGCACTGGTTTTTTTTTTCTGAAGACTATTATTATCTGCTCGAAAACAGTGATATTCACATTCTTGGTTTCCATAGTTTCATCTGTGTTGATTTGTCGAGTTTTATTGACGTTGATTGTTGATATCGGACTTTTCTGATTTATCATGGCCGTACAATACACCAATGAAGAATACACCGATATGTTATTGGTATTCGGATATTGTCAAGGAAATGGTCGAGAGAGTGTGAGGGTGTATTCGGCAAGGTTTCCAAATCGTCGCGTACCAAGCCACCCAACCTTTGCTGCAGTTGAGAGACGTCTTCGGGAGACCGGTCATTTTGCTCCTAGAACTGGTGATTATGGAAGACAGCGTTATGTAAGGATTCCCGAAGTCGAAGTAGAAATTTTAGACCGTATTGAAAAAAACCAGAATTGAGTACTAGACGGATAAGTAATGAACTAGAAGTTTCTAGGAATGCCGTTCATGAAGTACTAAGAGAACAATTATTATACCCATACCACAAGACGCCAGTTCAAGATTTATTAATCCATGATTCACAAAGTCGTCTGATGTTTTGTAGGTTCATTAATTTGCAAAGAGAAATGAATCTGAACTTTGGAAAGAATATTTTGTTCACTGATGAAGCCTGTTTCACGAGAAGAGGAATAACTAATTTTCATAATGAACACGTTTATGCAATTGAAAATCCTCATTCCATTAAAATAAACCATTTTCAACACGAATTCAAAATCAACGTTTGGGCTGGAATAATAGGAAATTTTATAATTGGTCCTGTCATACTTCCACAAAGATTAACAGGAGACATGTATTTACAACATCTACGAAATACGTTGCCAAATTTGTTGGAAGATTTACCACTCCAACATCGGGTAGATATGTGGTTTATGCACGATGGAGCTCCACCACATTTTTCGGTGGATGTTAGGAATTTTTTAAACCAACAGTACCCAGACAGATGGATAGGTAGAGGTAATGATGCACCCGTGAATTGGCCACCACGTTCTCCAGACTTAACACCGATGGATTATTTTGTATGGGGTTATCTCAAGTCTACGGTTTACAAGACCCCTGTGAATACTGTAGAACAATTATGGCAACGTATCCAACAGGCGACGAATAATCTTACAGGCGATGAAGAAGTTATGCAAAGAGTACATTTCAACTTTTTGCGTCGTATAAATCTTTGTATACGTGAAAATGGTGAACATTTTGAACAATTTTTATGAAATATCTGTTAATCGTTTTATTATTAATTATGCTCTAAATCACTAAAATTAAAATTTTGTCGAAACCATGAGAGGAATCGACTTTTGTCAAGAGTACCTTTTTTGTAGTGAATGAGTTGAATAATTTAGATTTCATATTGAAACTAATTTTTTTGCATTGGCGTAGGAGTTTTAGATGTTTATTTACTGAAAAAATCAAGTTCTACGCCCATGGAATGATATTCATTATGATTATGATATGAGTTTCATTGCCCGATGAGTCTATGCCAACGTACCAAATTTGAAAAAAATCTCATGAGCCGTTCAAAAGTTATGAAGCAAAATCGATTTGAAAATTTCAACTTCAGAGCCGTCTAGCGCCCAAACTAAGCAACTTTTTACTGAGGTAAGTTTGCTTGTATCGAATTGTTTTGGTCTGAAGAATATGTGGTAGCTTTTTGTAAAGACCTTTTAAGGACACCCTGTATATCATATAGTCTATCTTTAATATAATCGAAAGTATCGTCAAAACCTCTACATGAAATCAATCTGTGATGATAGTGAGTTAGATTATGGTGTTTCGGTTTCAAAGTTAAATTGAATACTTCTTGATATACTGTATGATGCTCAGAAACTAAGTTTTTCAATAAAATCGATTATTCCTCTGATAACATGTGTTGACATTTTTCTTAGTAATACATATACTTTCCAAAACTCATTATTCAATGGAACAAGGTTTCCAAATATCAAGCCAGTATATAAAATCAAACAAGGCCTCAATGTTCCAACAGAGTTTTGTATTCCATTATATCACCACACAAACAAATAAACGCCACCAGACCCCTCAAATTTTAATAACACACTGGAGTGAACAGTGGACTGTCTGATGGTCGCGCCGCGTTTGATTGGCGCGTTCGACCGTTTTGATAGCCGACTAGATCGGATGTCCGAAGATGGTCCGAACGAAGGAATGATGTATAACTACAGGTGAGTTGTCACCTACCACAATCGACTTGATATATTGTCCTTATCGATGAGTTCGCTTAGAGCAAGTGATTTCGTCTCAGGAAAATGATTCAATAATAGTAGGTATTCGTATACCTAGCACAAGTTTAGTGTTCACTTATAAATAGCGAACACGAAATACATATCGATTTGATGAATACCAACAAGTGTCCTGGTCAATTACAACAGAAACATTGTTTCAGAAATATGGTTTTGCCTACTGCAAGTACCTCATATTTTTACTGTAGGTGAAAATTTACTTGTCACAATCGACTTTTTTTCAAGAAAACAATTTACTTGGCCGAGTTTTCCCAGTGTAGAGGGCGTTACTCACACTGTTTGGACTGAGTAGTTTCAAACATAACTTTTCAACTGTTCTTACCGATTGTCATGATACGTCCAGAATTTAGTTCGAGAATTCAATAAGTTCTATTTCAAATTTGTGAAATATTTACCCGATGATTCATTATCACATATATTTTCTTCCATTCTTCCATTCTTCCATTTCCACAGTGGAATCTTGAATGGACGTTTGTAGCAATGAAGAAGAAGAATAAATGTTAACAAATTCTGTACCTATGGAAAAATTGCTCAAGTCTAGTGACAGATCTTTCTCCTTATTTTCTTCGACGCTCCCAACATGAGCTGCATATAAGGTCTCTGCATATTTTTCTAAGTACTCTTTCGATTCTATAACAATGTAAAGATTTCAGATTCAAATATGAAACAAATCGCAATCTAAATATTCGAATTTTGAAATTTTGAATTTTGATTGACTGTATAACAGGAAGTTGGAATTTTATTGCATTTGTCAAATCCTCAACTGCGTGAGAACCCGAGTGAAAAACAGACAGTCGATTGCGTGTAAAAAAAAGTTGCGTTCCATGATGGCCGTTCGGATGTCGTGAAAAATCTGGAAATCTCTCTCAACGTTCCAGAATTATTTCAGAAAACTCAAAATGGTTAGTTTCGTTGAAGTTGAGTTTTCATTATCCTTGGTATCATCAAGAAACTGTGTTGGTAAATATTTTTTATCATGTTTTTCATGAAAGATTCGTTATTTGATGTCAAAAATATCGTTCTGTCTTCTTGGCCATCACCTCCTTTTCTTTGAATACGGACTTGATTTTTTGATAGTTCTTGGTCATAATTCCGATTTTTTTTTGAGTGCGCTCTCATTCACTCACTAAATAATAGAACATAATATTTTTTAGTATTCAATTGTATGTCAAAATGTTCACGCCTATGAAAAATGAGAGAAATGCTTAAAAAATTTGATTCTGATACTAGAATAACAAAAAACACTTCGTAGAATGGAATTTTGGAAAGAATGGAAAAAATAGTTACATTGATCATTATAGTCCTGAATATCCTCATTTTCAACAATATGTAAATCGTGCGGAAAAGTTACTTTTCAGCTCTAGTGCGGAAGAGTATTTTTTTAGCACTAGTGCGGGAGAGTAACTTTTCCGCATGATTCCATCTTTCCGCGAGATTTTTTTATGCACTGAAGAATAATGAAACCGATTTTTTTTCATCGATGTAATAGGAAACTTATTTGAAGAACATTTGATTAACAATAACGAACAAATTAACGATGGTAAATATTGAAATTGAAAGTTCAATTTGTCTTTCGTGAGAAAAAGTAAAAATCGTGCGGAAAAGTAGAACTTTCAATACGAAAAATCGTGCGGAAAAGTTACTTTTCCGCACGCTCGTAGGAAAAGATAGCATTTTGCGATTTGTTATCACTTCCTGAATCTTTTCGCCTAATACTACCCTTCACCCGTCTCTAAGGGTTTCCGAGTTGATAATTATTTTCCATATTCCATAAAACATAGCTCTAATTTGATGTTCAATAAGACGGTCTCTTGATTCGTAAAAACTTCTGGTGAAGCATAACGAGGTCCTGTGTATCGATTTCGTGTGGAGGAGTTTGTTCTGCATTATTCAGGGTCTCTTGAAATTCGTAATTTTACTGCCAGATACAAAGATTTTGAAAGGTACTTTTCCTTTTAATGGTACACTTTGTATATGATAATTTGGAATACAATCAAAATCACTTTAGGATGATACGTCATGTTCCTATACCTGAATAGTTCCGGAGATGAGGCGAAGTGTGATTTTAATTTGACATATTTATCGTAGATAGCAATGTCATTACCAAACATGAATACATGAAAGTTTGATATAAGTGTGTTGATAGAGAAACTCAAAAATATGCCAAATTCCGATTCTCACAGACACTTGGCCTGTGACGTAATTTCACAAATAGAAATTGAGGTGTCACTGTCGGCAGCTTTATAGTCTGTGAAAATTGTTTCTTTATTTTATTATTTCATAGATTCATAAAATGGTTGAATGGTGCCACCCGGTATACGGGAAGGAATTGGATGGGACAAAACAAAAATATCAGTAAACAAAATTTCTCAATACTCAATACCAATACTTAATACTCAATTAATACTCAATAATAATACTTAATACGTGTACTAATATGATGATGAGATTGTTAGTGAATTTATATGTATTTGCCACAGTTCTGATATGCAATATGGAGATCCTGACTACTTTCATATACATTTCATATCACAAAACTCGTCCGTCATCTTGGTGCCGCCATTTTGAATTGAATAATTTTGGCTAGAAAGACTCCAAACCGCCACATACTCGTCGGCCACTTCGGTGCCGTCATCTCGAATTTCAGAATTTTTACAAAAAAATCATCATTTTTGACTTCAAAACCCCAAGATACCAATTTTGAATCGAATCACAAAATTTGTTCGCAATACGATCGTAACTTCTAACCTTGAAAATCTCCAGATACCAACTTTGAATCGAATCGGACCAGACTCACAAAGCTCGTCCGCCATTTTATTTTTTCATTAAAAAAATGTTGTCACGCATTCTCACACGAATTATATACAGCTGCCAAATCTCAATTGAATCGGAAGAAGTGGGTCAAATTCAACTCGCAAGATTTATTCACATTGTTTGTTAGTTATTTATCCATCTATTCAGTTAGTTAGTTAATTTACAAGTAGAACTGAATGAAAGCTTGTAACTTGTGAACACCCCTGAATATACAAAAGCAAACTCACAAATTGATATTCATTTCAAAATCTATCGATCACAAATAATGAGAATAACTTTTCTACATTCGAACGAATGTCTCTCTCTCTCTCAAATTACAATGTATATCCTGTACACAAGGTGTATCTGTGTGTAATATTTCTCTTTTGAAAATCACCGTATAGTTGGTAGGAAGGTGAATATGTAGATTCATTCTGCTTTCTCTGATATTGAAATTGAACTGTTCGATCGGTTCTTCATTCATCGAATCATGATAGAGAAAATCCGGTGGAACTTCTTCGATGCGCCACCCGGTATATTCAAATGAGAATGGTAGACATGGGTGGATACAGTGAGGACATGAAAATGTCAAATACCATTGCAAAGAACTTACTCAAATAAGTGATTCCAGTGTTGATTATATACACATTGAAATTATTGCAGATGATGATTATGTTGTTGATGGTCGATATAAATCGTGGGGCAGACACAACGTTATTTTCTTGAACACAATCTGATTCTATAAGATGGGGTCCTTGAATGTTGACTGATCACAAATTCTCGTGAATTCAATATAGATTTCAAAAACTGTTCCACATTAGGATGGAATTTTTTGTTATTGATGCTATCTAAATTGAGAGAAAAATCATGGAATATGACTAGATGTTCATCACATTTCATATTCATGCTTAGGTGGAGGAAGAAACTCACCGTGCATTAATGAGAAAGTTGCTTCATATTCACTTCCTTTATGTCTCACACTGCACTTATCGTTCTCTTTCAGAATAACATCCTTGTGGTGATAAATATTCGTAGCATGCTCTCCAAACTCTACCAACACGTACATGGTTCTCGCAGGGAAACTAGTCCTCTATAACTAAATGATAGAATACAACGGTATTGTTTTGAAGCTCAGATTTCCCCTACTCCATGAGTAATGTCCCCAAATTCCACAAATGTCAAATATATATATTCGAGAATGCACTAAAAAAACGCGGCAATTTTTTGACGTCGCGTCGAATGATGTCCCTGAATTCTACACTTCTGCAATTCTAGAAGTCTGAATGCAGGAAAGAGCTTGTTTGAAATCGACTCATTCGACTGATAACTCTAAATGTTTCTGTAAAGAAAATAGGTTACTGCAAATGCTGAGCCAAATCCACGTGGAATAAATCTCCTTGCCTCCACGCAACTAATTATTTGTCAAACAGTAGGTACCTTGCAAAATGCATCGGGTATACCTATTTCATCTAGCGCCACAATGTTCGCCCTCGTTCGAAGAAAAATCATCGCTTGGTATTTATTTCTTAATTCCGAGAATGATTAGTACACACCCAACAAATACAGCTCATTCGACTATGAAACAGTCCTGGTTAGACAGTGGGTTAGACAGGGATGGAGGAATCATGGATCTTTCTTGTGTGTATTTCTCTATTCTATCCATCATTGCTCAATGGCATCCATTTAATGAAGATGATCGGAATATTTTTCGAAGACCACGATAACTTTTCAAAGACTATGTGAATCACAAAATGAATTGGCATTGTATAGAAAATCTGGCAATATATATACAGAGTTCATCACTTAATCGGTTGCTCAAAAGTTTTCGATGTTCCCATTCGAATGAAATTCTGAAAATTTGGAACATCATAGGAGTCAACATGAAGGGCGTAGCACTTCGGTTGAGCTGGAAGAGGACACAAACGTCCTCATTTCAAATGGAACATCCTATATTTCATAACATTTTTCGAATCTACGTATCAATTTGACATTATTATTTCCAATTCTCGTCCAGGTCACTCGTTAGAGCTCATAGATAGGCCTTCAATTCCATACCAAACACAATATACCTGCGTCTTCATGCAGAATATCGAGAAATAGGTGTTAAATACTGTCTGTAGGTTTGTCGAGGAGGAAGAGTGTTTGTTCATTCTCCTAGATTTCTTGGGATTTTCTCTTCTCATTTCCAAAAACGAAAAATAGAGGTTATTGTGATTATTTTAATACTAATAATATAATAATAATAATAATAATAATTTTTTTTTCATCACAATCAACTCATCATAAATTGAATTATAAGAGAAATATTTATGATGAAATGGTGGAGTGTCACCTTAAGCTGTTTTCAAACTTTACCAGAAGAGAAATAGAAGATAGAAAAATAAAAAGAAGAAAAAAAAAACAAACAAACTCAACTTGATAAATGTAAATACATGTGAATATCTACTACATCGTGGTTATTTTTGTAAAAATCAGTAAGCCGAGAAAGGTGGAACATATCAGTATTAATCAATTATCCGTGCAGTTTCTGAAATGAAGATCTTCTAGTTTTTTTTTTTAAGTTGAATAATGTACAATGACGGAAATTTGAATCCAGATTATTATACAACTTACAAGCACGATAGGAGAAGCTGCGGGTGAAATATGCCGTGGAATGCTTAGGTAGGATGAGTAGGTCTCTTTTTCTAGTGTTAACTCTATTACTTTCTGATAGCACTAATTTTTGGTTCAAATATATAGGGGTTCCTGTTTTTAGAACCTTGTGGATGAAGCAGAAAGAATGTAAGTCACGTGTCCTATCTAATTGCGACCAACCGATTTCGTGAGTGTGACTGCTGACCCTGTCAAACTTGCGCAATCCTGTGCGAAAACGAACACAAGGATTTTGTATCATTTGAAGGTTGTTCGCGTCAGAGGCAAGTAAAGCAGGGCCATAAACAGAATCGCAATACGCAATCTTGGAAAAAATTAGAGTTTCGCAAAGTTTTATTTTGGTCGATTCAGGTGGAATGTCGCGCTGAGGAAATAGTTTCTTGAGAGTACCGTAGGAACTTTTACAAGCCAAGCGATCATGTTTACTGAACCTCAAATCAGAGTCAAACTACAGCCCAAGATTTTTGCATCCATTCAAGGTCGGTAGCATCTCATTATACATGCAGATGTTCATCATTTGTGAGGCTGCTAATCTCTTACTCTTGGGGCCGAAAAAGGTGACAGAAGATTTATTGACATTCAAGTTCAAGTTATGCGCAACAGAGATATCGAAAAGTGAATTCAAGTCGGTGTCAATTTTGTGGCATGCATCTTCATACTCATCGAAAACAAAATTATAAATGAGCTGTGTGTCGTCGGCATAATGACTAGAGAATTTGTGAAAATCAGAAATATATACTGAAAAAAGCAGTGGTCCTAAAATAGAACCTTGAGGTACTCCATATCTAACAGGTAAGGGGTCCGACTTACGATTATCTGAAATAACACATTGTCTGCGATCACTCGAGTAGCTTTTTAGTAAACTCATAGATTCATATGGAAAGCCGAAGTATGACATTTTTTGCAGAGCAAGTGGTGATCAACGCAGACGAAGGCCTTACTATAGTCCAATAAAATGAGACAGCATACATACATAGAGAAACATGGGGAGTCTCTGGCTGTAGCCTTGGATATCTCCAAAGCATTTGACCGAGTTTGGCACCAAGGCCTCCTAGCGAAACTTCCGTCATATGGTCCTCCCCAACTGTGTCTTTTACTATCGAGTTTTCTTGCAGATAGATCACTCTACGTGGTGGTAGACGGGATATCGTCTGATACAATGACTATCAATGCTGGTGTTCCACAAGGCTCTGTCTTGGCACCAACTTTGTTCTTGCTCCACATCAATGATTTGTTGAATGTGACCTCCAGCCCAGTTCATAGCTTTGCGGATTTATCCTTTTCCTCTAGAGCCCCTATATATCATCCAACGAGGCCAGAGGTGCAAGGCGAAGACAGGTCGATGCTTTAAATGAGGATCTGACAAGAATTCTGAAATGGGGATCTGAGAATCTAGTACAGTTCAATGAAACTAAAACTCAAGCTTGAATGTTCACCAAGAAGGCTGATCACACAATGCCCAATTTGATGATGTCGGGTACCACTGTTCCTATGAGGTCGTCAATATCCATGCTGGGTGTCACCACCAACAGTGCTCTCTCATGGGACGATCATGTGAGGTCCATTGCGAAAACTGCTTCACAAAAACTTGGATTTCTATTCCGTGCGAAGAGATACTTCACATCCCAGCAGATGCTTATGATCTACAAAGCACAAATTCGACCTGTCCTGAAGTACTGTTCACATGTTTGGAGCTCAGCCCCCAAACATACGCTGAAGCTCTTAGATTCAATTCAGAAGAGTGCTATCCGCCTAGTCGATGATACAACACTTACCAAATCATTGACCTCTCTAGATCATCGTAGAAAGGTCGGCGATCTATGCCTTTTTTATAGGTACTTTCATGGTCGGTGCTCAACGGAGATATCATCTATTATGCCACCACGCGCGATTCCTAGTAGACAAACCAGAGGAGCTCAAGCTGGTCACTCCTACACTGTCAGGCTAGAGACCTGTCGAACATCGCTATACCAAGCATCATTCCTCAATAGAACGGCAAAGTTATGGAATTCTTTGCCTAGTGAAGTCTTTCCTGATGCTTACAACCTCCAATCTTTCAAGAAAAATTCCAACACCTTCCTACTCTCCCAAAATTCCACCGCTGGCTAACACGATGTTCCTCGAACATCATAGGTTTCCCTTTCGTGTTGTCCACAGATAAAAAAAAAACATTACCACCATCGATTGATCTAAATAAGTCATCAGCAACATTGAGCAATGCGCTAGTAGTGCTATAATGGGGACGAAATCCTGATTGAATATCAGGTATAACTTTCTTTGAAAAAACAAACTCGGAAATTTGGCTTTACTCCAAAGCTTTTGATAAAGTAGGAAGTATGCTAATGGGGCGCAAGTGATTTAATTCAGTTGGCGATGCTATTTTAGGTAGTGGAATTATGTGTGTAGTGAGGATAGTTTCTTGAAGGATCCCAAAATGTCACTACGTTTAAAATTTAACTTTAAAAACAAGGTGTTACTGACAAATAGAGAATTTCTCTTTGAGGTGCCTGAAAGTTAAATTTTGAACATAGTTGACATTTTGGGATAGTTCAAGAAACTATCCTTACAACGAATATATTAAAATACATACTTTAACTTTTATTTTTAATTTTTAGAAGCGAGGAGAGAAAATCCCAATGAATCTAGGAAAATGAATGGGTGATTTTCAAAAATTTCGACAGTTGACAGGTGACGGAAAATAGGATGGTGAATTTCGGTATTTGTAGGTTTTCGGGGTTGCTGATCACAAATCCGTTACGGCGTAGTTGGAGCCCGAAAAACTCGAATTTGATGTTATTTTTGACCTATCTACCACTATTTAGTAACCTTTATTCGGATCAACAGAATTGAAAGAAGAAAACAAGGATATGAAGATAATTTTTAACAGAAAATGTTCCCAGGAGAAAGTTGGGACTTTTTTCCGTCATTTTCAATTCGCGTAAAAGTCACTCGATATAGAGTTTGTCGCTAATACAATACTAGGAGAGAAATGTCGTAGTTCAGAAAGAATGTACTATCGTATACCGAATTCAGCATCCCAGCTGTATTTTTCGTCACCTGTCAACTGTCAAAATCTTTGAACGACACCCATGTCTCGATCATCTGATGACCTAGGTATATCGAGTTCTTTATCAAACCCGATACTAGATATATCTTTTTTTTTTTAATCTGTGGACAACACGAAAGGAAAACCTATGATGTTCGAGGAACATCGTGTTAGCCAGCGGTGGAATTTTGGGAAAGAAGGAAGGTGTTGGAATTTTTCTTGAATGTTTGGAGGTTGTAATTATCAGGAAAGACTTCACTAGGCAAAGAATTCCACAACTTTGCCGTTCTATTGATGAATGATGCTTGGTATAGCGATGTTCGACAGGTCTCGAGCCTGACAGTGTAGGGGTGACCAGCTTGAGCTCGTCTGGTTTGTCTACTAGGAATCGCGCGTGGTGGCATAATAGATGATATTTCCGTTGAGCACCGACCGTGAAAGTACCTATAAAAAAGGCAAAGATCGCCGACCTTTCTACGATGATCTAGAGAGGTCAATGATTTGGTGAGTGTTGTGTCATCGACTAGGCGAATAGCTCTCTTCTGAATTGAATCTGAGAGCTTTAGCGTATGTTTGGGGGCTGAGCTCCAAACATGTGAACAGTACTCCAGGACAGGTCGAATTTGTGCTTTGTAGATCATAAGCAGTTGCTGGGATGTGAAGTATCTCTTCGCACGGAAAAGAAAACCGAGTTTTTGTGAAGCAGTTTTCGCAATGGACGTCACATGATCGTCCCATGAGAGAGCACTGTTGGTGGTGACACCCAGCATGGATATTGACGACCTCATAGGAACAGTGGTACCCGACATCATCAAATTGGGCATTGTGTGATCAGCCTTCTTGGTGAACATACAAGCTTGAGTTCTAGTTGCATTGAACTGTACTAGATTCTCAGATCCCCATTTCAGAATTCTTGTCAGATCCTCATTTAAAGCATCAAACTGTCTTCGCCTATCGCAGACTATCGAAATACTCTTTGACGAAAAGTTGGGTAATGAATGGAAGAATTTGGAGATGTATTGTACAGTGGGTACTCAAAATATGTGCAACCTTGTATGTCGATCGAAATTTCATGGGACGATTTCTCTTAGGACGATCATGTGAGGTCCATTGAGAGAGTAACTTCACAAATATCGGTTTCCTGTTCCGTGCGAAGAGGTACAGCAACTGCTCACGATCTAGAAACATACGCTGAAGCTGTTAGATTCTATTCAGAAGAGAGCTAGTCGCCTAGTCAGTGATACTACTTTCATGAATTCATTGACCTCTCTAGAACATCATAGAGATCTCTCCCTCTTCTATAGATATTTCCACGGTGAGGGCTCAACGGAAATTTCGTCTATCATGCCAACGCGAGCAATTCCAAGTAGACAAACTAGACGAGCTGGTAATCCCTAATTGTCAGGCTCGAAACCTGCCGAACTTCTTTCTACGATTCATCATGGAATTATTTGCCTAGTGAAGTCTTTCCTCATGCTAACGACCTCTGAACCTCCAAATAAAATATTCCAACACCTTTCTCTTTCCCGAAAATTTCACCGCTGGCCAACACGATGATTCCCGAACATTATAGAATTTCCTTTCGTGTTGTCAAAAGTTGAAGAAAAATCCTAGCAGCTTCGTGTGATCCTGACATATATTATCAGAGTTTTAAGGGCTGTGAGCACTCGATATATGGGCAAGAAATTGAAGTCCCCAAAATTTACAATACATTGCAAGATTCGAGAAAAACAAACATTGGTCGAAATTTCTAGATTTTTTCAACTTCCAACATGAATGTATACTTATGTATACAAAAAAATGAGCAGTTAGAAATGTCCCGAAACTTTACGATTTATATACATATATATATATCGCGATAGCGGGCAAGTTGGCATCCGTACAGATTTGTAGCCCAGTGACATCCGCCGATATACACGTCTACGTATATAGGGCAGCCCCAATGTATCGAGATCAAGCACAAAATGGCTTCCTCTCATTTGGCAACAATGTAACACAAACTATTTGTAGGTGAGTTGAATTTTTTCAGAATCCTTTCGTCCTGCATATTGTGTATGTATACAGGTCGCGTTTAAAGTGACTTGCAGCGATTGAATAACTACTATTAATTATTTCGATCAAGAAGGAGTACCTATATATTCCAATAATTGACCTGTTTCCATAGACCTCCTCGTGAACCTAATCGAGTAACACGTAAAATCAAATCAATTGCGCTAACTTCTCCAGAAGATAGAAGTCATATCACTCCTGTTCTAACACAGGCGGGTGTCCCAAAAATAGATGCAGTAAATTCTACAGAGTGAAACTGAGTAAAAACTGAGTAAATACAGAGGTGCAAAATTAACGAACTGAACTGATTGAACTAGAAGAGATTTATGAAAATTGACTTTCTGATCCTGAAATTGTCATTCTGAATCCATTCTGGATCCAATAGCAACGTTTTCCTCTTTTATTCGAGTGAAAATTCATTTTGAATGATTTAAAACACAAAGACATGAATTCAATTTTTCAAAATATCTAGTTTGTCAACGGGCATTTCATCAACTTTCGACATTCAGATATAATTTCATTAACATCAAATAGGTAGCATTATTGAGAATTAGACGATACCAGCCCACCGAGCATTATACACAACAGACACATGATATACACTGGTGATTCATCCATCTCAATAGTGAATTTCAATTCGACAACTCAAATCATTCGTTCATTGTTAACAGAGCGAGTGCCTGTTACTGCTGGAAATTGTGCTTGAAACTCCCACTTTGATTCAACTTTCAATTTATTCCATTCACGATCCTGCATGGTAACTATCAGTTGGGAATGGAGATTGTAATTATTTGTTGACAAAACTTCTGCTTTTGTTATAATTTTATATTTTGATAAGTAAAAATTGTTGAACTTTTTTCCCTCAAATCAAAAATTATGCCAAAAAAAGTTTGTTGTATTTTGGGGCTACTGCTATATGTCTGTCAAGGTTACAAAAAGTACTCATCGTTTGACAACTATCGAACATAGGTGTAGGGAAAAATGAAAAAGGTCGATTTAGGATTAAATTATTTTTCTCAAACGGAAAGATGTGAGGGAACATTCGAAAAAGAAATATTCATAGGCAATTGAACATCCAATTTTTTTTCCTGAATTGATAGTCACTCGAATCGTATCATGAAGATTTCACACCCGTATTGATGAACCAATTAAAGGCTCACTTTTTATTTCCTCACGGAGACATTTCCGATTTTTTCTTCGTCCTGGACTTTCGCACCTTCCTCTCCGAAAAAAAAATGAATATGCAATTTTTCTAGTTTTGAAAAATTTATTCGAGAATAAATATTCATTTTGGTGTATTCAACAGTTTGGAAAAATGTGGGATCTCTGAAATCATGACGAACATCAACAAAAAATTCAAGTACCCACCCAAGTAGGAGCGCATGTGCTGGAAATGAGTGGTTACAGTATTTCTGGTTATCATCATTCAAGGTGGGAGTTCGAATCGTAGTGTTGAACCGTGAACGAATGGTCAAAGTGATTCGATTGCTACAAAGGCATTGGTAAATGATCGATGATATCGTAACCCTCGTGGCAACTCCCTTAACTAGATGTGTATCTATAAAAATTCTCAAAACTGGAGGAGTTGAGGTTACTAGTCATTATATTCTTGAATTCATTTCAGAATTATGAATTAGCTAATGACCTTACCTAACCTAAACTGATTAACTACTATTTCACCTTGACGAAAGATTTTTGTATTTTCTTCCTCAAGTATTTCCGTATCTCGATATACTAGAATATAATTTGGTGTTAAATTCTGCTTTCGACGTTTACAATTGTCAATCTGATGAACGCGAAATGCTTCATAAATAGATGCTGTCGTTGCTACGGTAACGTATTTTATCCGATATTTTTATCCTCTTCTCAATTACAAATAAACCAATTGAGAGCTTGATTTTTTTGTTTCCTAACGTCAACATTCACGACTTTTTTCCTTGTCTCGGACCTTTTCGACGCGATGAACAGGAGGAAAGTTTTCTGTCGAAACACTGATAAAATCATGTTGATATATATGTTTGTTTATTGGCTGCCATCTTGTGTTTTGTCTCGAATGATTATCATGTCACGTACAATTATTAGTTATCAATTGAATGTCTCAAGGTGTGGAATCTTCTCATCAAATGCCCCATGGGCCAGAATTACTTGCTCAAATTTTTTCTCGTGCATGATTTTTTGAGAGAATTCATGTGAACGAAAAATTCCTAGCAATAATTATTTCACTTGATTGAAGTGAAAATCTTGAATTGTTTCCATTTGCCTACTTCGAGAGAGTGAACTGAAACATAAAAATTCATGAATAACGGTTGAGAAGCCAACCTATAGTGTCGAAAGCTTCAGAGATTCAGAAGTGAGATTGGCAACCCTGTCTGGATGCCATCCTGCAAGATAATCACATATACGGACGCCATATTTTACCGTTCTTCGATATGTATATAGAAGGCAGCTGACTTGTGCGTCAGATGTATATTCAATATACGAGAGTCCTACTATAACGCCGCCTGTCGAGAACACCATGAACCTTGGAGTATGAAATTATACAAAAACCGGCCAGAGTGACGTCCAGCTGATTTCAGCAGCAATGGATTCCCAATGGTTTACTGAATCGTTTGCGATCAGAGCACGATGCAAGGTGACGTCCGTATATCGGATCCACCTTACCGCGGATGCCATTTCAATCGCGATTTCAACATGGGCGGACGCCACTTCACGCCGTATATATATATATATATGTTATATCAACATTCCTGCATATGTCATCATCTCAGGGATATCACATTACCGCTGATCTCAAGGTTATCCAGCAACCAGAGTATCAGAGCCACACGAGAATGCTGACACCATCTACACGTGTTTGACGATTCAGCACCTCGAGAGCCTTCCTTCGAGAGACCAGAACGACCACCGGCAGTTCTTCTCAAACCAGTCTCAAGTCAAGTCATACTTTTGTAACAATCTATTATTATTCACATTTTCTTCAATATTGTATTCAATCAAATAAAATCATTTTTTAAAAAGTCCAAAGTGATTTAAGTGATATAACAAATTGGCGCAGTCGGTAGGATTCCTTCACATCCACGGAACACGGACAGCCTAACCGAGGGTGTTGGATCCTAATCCTTCAAAGGAAGAAACCTACACTTGGACACAGCATCGAGAACATCGGAAGGACGGTCTCTTCAACAGCCGAAGAACACGCGCACGCTAACTTCGCTGGACAACGCTTGTGAAGCCGGATTTCATCCTCCGAATGAAAACGATCTTCTGGTAAGAACTCAAACGAATCATCTCATTATTTCGAATATTTTGTTTCAATAATTCTATCAGTTCTATTGTCAAATTATCCCCGAATCAATCGTGACAGAATCACCTCCTCCAACTCCAACTACTCCAACAACTAACGAGATCGAACCATACAGACTGAACGAAATTTTCTGTATAATACCAGAATATAATATATAATATAATAATATATAAATATTCTTAACAACCTTCATAAATGCGTGTAATACTGCTTACCGCATGTCAGTACGAGATCAAAAGATACTCACAATTCTCCATATAAAAAATAAACTGAAAGGCAAAGCAGCTGAATTAATCAGTTCAAGAAATCCTCAAACTTGGGAAGAAATAGGATCACTTTCAATTCAATACTTTGGTGACAGTCGTGATTTAGCTTCTTTGATACAAGATCTCCAACGTATCCATCAGCTACCTGGAGAATCATCTTTAGTCTTCATTAATAGACTACAGACTCATAATGCAAAAATGCATGCATCTGTTCAAAAGCAATTGCTTACATCAGAAGAAAAACAATCACAGTCAAAATTAATCGAATCAATGTCATTAAATACTTTATTAACAGGAATCGATCCAGACATAGGACGCATTGTTCGTGCTGGAAATCCTCCAGATTTATTCACAGCAACTCTGAGAGTTAAACGTGAACTACAATTAAGTTATTTCCAATCACAAAAATTTCCAAATTCGAAAATTGGTCAAAATTCAATCTCAAATCAAAATCGAAAAATGATACCTCCACAAAATTGTGTAATTACTGTAAACGCCAAGACCATACAGTAAACGAATGCAGACAACGTCAGCAACAAAATCCCAATCAAAATCTCGGACCTAGACCTAATTTCAACCCTATTTCTCAACCCAATTTCCGACCAAACTATCAATCCAATTTTCAACAAAATTTCAGACCAAGTATTCCTCAGAGACCACCGCAATTTCAAAATCAGAATAATATCCAATCAAGACCATCGATTATCAAACCAAATCCCAATTTCAATCAACAAAGGCCATCAACGAGTCAGTCTGATCCGAATTTTCAAAGATTCAACCCACAAAGAACCCATTGTGTCAATTATGATCCCAATAGTTACGAATATGATGATTATACCGCTAATTATCAAGATTCTGAGAATTTTCGAGCAGATGGTTATACTGCTAACCATCAAGACTACCAAAACTATAACTCTGATTTGTATCAAAACCAATATTCACATCAATCCGATCAGAACGAATATTTTTTATCACATTATGATGATCAAAATCAATATGATCAGGATTTTCAGTTGAGCCCTACATCGAGTGCCCCTCCTATCAAACAATCCTCAGATCCCATAGACCAAATTCAAGCACAAATACAGACAATGAATTTGAACGATTTCAACCCAAATCTCAATTTCCCGGAACTCAAATTTCTATAAATCCATCATTCACAGTAAACTCTAAGAACTTATATCACATTAAGGATGCTACCAACAAATTTAAAATTCTAATCGATACAGGCGCTGGACTATCGATTTTCAAGCCCAAAACTTGTGAGAATTATTCTAGACGATTTTCTGAAAACGTTGTAGTTCAAGGTATAACTGACCAAAAAATAATGATTAACGAATCTGTATTAATTCCTCTCACTGACAATGACCCGCACAAAGTTTATTTTCATAATATAGACATAGACTTTGACGGACTCTTAGGATCTGACTTTCTAGAACACTACAAATGTATAGTCGATTTGAAAAATAGTCAACTCATTACCAATTTCAAAACAGTCCCTCTATTCAAAGTTAGTGATTCTGAATCCGATGACAAAATTCCACAAAATTGCGAATTTGATAACAAAATCACACTCGAACCTCGAACCGAACAAATTGTCAAACTAAATTGTAACCTATGTAACACTGATGCTATACTGCTAGCTCAAGAAAAACAAAAAGTTAGACTTCCTAATGCTCTAGTCAAAATCAATGAAAAAGGTGAATTCTTCACGTCAGTAATAAATGCAAACCCGATGGAAATTTCAATCAATTTCGATAATCTTCAGTTAGAACCGATTCAAAATTTCAGTCTTAATAATTTCAACACTTCTGATACACGAACAAATACACTCACTGACAGGACAACCGACATTCAAAATCAATTGAGATTAGAACACTTGAATGACGAAGAATCTGAACTTATCACGAACCTCTGTTTAGATTTTTCAGACATATTTTATTTGGAAGGCGACAACTTGACATTCACCAATGAAGTTAAGCACTCTATTGATACTAAAGATTCAAAACCCGTATTTACCCGATCCTATAGATATCCACAAATCCACAAAGATGAAGTGAAGAACCAAATGTCGAAAATGCTTGAGCAAGGCATCATACGTCCTTCAATTTCACCTTGGTCATCCCCTGTTTGGGTAGTACCGAAAAAACTCGACGCCTCTGGGAAACAGAAGTGGCGTGTTGTTGTGGACTACAGAAAGCTGAATGAGCTTACTGTAGATGACAAATATCCCCTTCCCATGATTTCAGACCTCCTTGATCAACTTGGCAAATGCCAATACTTTACGACCCTTGATTTAGCGTCCGGATTTCATCAAATCGAAATCGAACCAAAAGATATTTCAAAAACTGCCTTCACAGTCGAAAATGGACACTATGAGTTTGTCCGAATGCCTTTTGGACTCAAGAATGCTCCTTCTACCTTTCAGAGGGTGATGGACAATATTCTCCTGGGCATTCAGAACGAAAGATGTCTCGTCTACATGGACGACATCATCGTTCACTCCCCTACGATACATGATCATATTTCCCGACTAACTGATGTATTCAAACGCCTCCGAAATGCAAACTTAAAGATTCAACCAGATAAATGCGAATTCCTTAGAAAGGAAGTAGCGTATCTTGGTCACCTAATCACCAGTGACGGAGTCAAACCGAACCCATCAAAAGTCGATTGTATCGTCAATTTCCCAGAACCTTAGAATCAAAAAGAAATCAAATCATTCTCAGGCCTGGCCGGATATTACCGCCGATTCATCTCCAACTTTGCCAAAATCTCCAAACCCCTCACTAAACTGCTTCAGAAAGATACTCCTTCCAACTTTGATTCCGATTGCAAAAATGCATTCGAAAATTTGAAACAAACCCTCATTTCTACACCCATTCTCATTTACCCAAACTTCTAAGACACTTTTCTTCTCACCACGGATGCCAGTGCATTCGCTATTGGCGCTGTGCTTTCTCAAGGTCCCATTGGCAAAGACCTTCCCATCGCATACTCTTCTCGCACCTTATGTTCAGCAGAATCTAAGTATTCTACGATAGAACGCGAATTGCTTGCAATAGTATGGGCAGTCAAACACTTCCGACCATACCTCTTCGGTCGAAAATTCAAATTAATAACCGATCATCGTCCCCTCACTTGGCTATTCTCGATCAAAGACCCTGGTAGTCGCTTAGCTCGATGGCGACTCAAACTTGAGGAATATGACCACGAAGTCATATACAAACCCGGAAAGATCAATAAAAATGCAGATGCTCTATCTCGCATTAAAGTGAATCACATTCAAGAATGTGTTGCTTTTCATTCGAGAACTCTAGTCCTCCCAACGAATGAAGATGATTCCGATATAGAAATCATCGAGAATCCGATCGAAAATCATCCCAAACATGACATTCCACAAACATCCAAATCACCCCATAACGATACCGACACTACCCAACCAAAAAACGAATCAGACGAAATATCAATAGAGAAAATTCAAGAAGAATTCAACACATTCTCAGACTTGTATAGAACCAAATCTCTGATAGACTACTCTAAAGTTCAATTCAATCAATGCCAAATTCTAGACAAATCGAACAGACACATTCTCATTCCAATGCAACAAAACAAACTATCGCAATTTCACTATGACATAATTGAAGACCTTTTCGAAGAACACTTTGATTTTAAAAATCTCGAAATCAATATTCTTTCTAGTAAATCAGTGAGAAATCGTAAATATCATTTGATTCCTCTAACCAATGACCCAGAAAAAGTAATTGAACACCTCTTTTTGACTATATAAAAATCAGAATGAGATGGACCCACTCAATTATTATTGCATCGAAGATAATCCCGAATTGCCACTACTTGAAATGCTTTGTTTCATATTCGCCGAAAAGGATATAAAAATTAATGTATGCCAAAACATAGTAAGAACTCCAGATCAAGATCAAATACCTATAATTTTAGACCAATATCACAAAGGGAAAAATAATTTACATCGCGGAATAAACGAAACACTGAGACGCATACGGCAAAAATATAACTGGGACGGTATAACCAAAGATGTTGAAAAATTAATTAAAAATTGCGAAATATGTCATAAGACCAAAATTTGTGGGAAAAATCTCAGCAACCCATTAGTCATAACGGAAACTCCCCGTACTGCTTTCGAACGAATCAACATAGACATCGTCGAAGTACCAAACAGAAATTATGCATTGACTATACGAGACGAACTTACGAAATTTACACAAGCTTACGCACTTCCAGATAAAACAGCTCGATCCGTCGTAAATAGCCTCCTACTATATTTTCAACATTTCGGAACCCCTTTACGAATCCATTGCGATTACGGACGAGAATTCGACAATACATTGCTCAAAGACTTATGCACATTGTATCATATCAAAATTTCTTTCTCTAGCGTAAATCATCCACAATCCAACGGTTCAGTCGAACGATTTCACGCCACCCTTCTAGAAATGATCCGTGTGAATATGTCAGAAAACCCTAATGAACATCCTTTTAATATTCTCCCCTACGCAATCATATGTTACAACAATTCCACAAATAAAACCCACGGTTTCAGTCCACATGAGTTAGTTTTCGGACATACGGCAAGTAGATCACCAGAAACACTTTATAATCAAAAAGATCTGATTTCAAAATACGTAAGAGACTTGAACAACCGAATTTCTTATTACTATAAAGTAGCAAGAGCGAAAACAGATCAAAAGAAAGCAAAAGCGAAGGAACGTTTTGACAAAACAGTATCAGGACAAACAGAATACGAAATGGGACAAGAAGTTTACATCAAGGAATCCCAAATTAAAAATAAACTTCAGAACAAATTCAATGGACCCTTCAAAATCGAAGAAATATTTCAAAATTCAGCAATATTACTCAATCCACAAACGAATCAACGAACAAAAGTAAATCTTGATCGCATGATACCGTATTCTGAAAACTGATTTGTTTTCAGGTTCACCCTGCTGTTCGGATCAGCAGTCTGTCAATTCAAAATCAAACCAATCAATAACACTCTAGGGGTATACTACCATCAATACGACGACATCGTACTTACAAACGACCACTGGACTCTACTCGTTCATAAGACATCTCTTTACTTCAAACAGCCTACGAACATAACACTAGAATATTAGATACCATTTTAGCTACAGCACAATTGAAACCTTTACGCGAACTAAATATTTTTCAAGTAGAAGTCAAGAACCGTATCAGCTTACTTACTCAAATTTCAAAGTCAATAAAAACGAAATTATCTGAAATAACCTTAGACAAAGAGATACAAACGTGGACTCATTAATGGAATAGGTAGTATTTTCAAATCAATCACTGGCAATCTCGACGCTTCAGACGGCGAATATCACTCAAATTGTATCAATAAATTACATGACGATGAACATCAACTGGAAAACCTTCTCAAGAATCAAATATCAGTCACATCATCAGTAATAAAAAGTGTGAATACAACCATTCGAAAACTTCAAATAGACGAAGAAATATTCAATACAGACATCAAACAAATCGAAAAAACTATAAATGATATTAGTTACGATATTAGAGCCATTGAAGCCAAAGTCAAATTTTATGACTTATGTGAAAAACTTATGGAGAGTTTTGTGTATCTTGAGGAAAGTCTCGATGAAATCATAAATTCAATTACATTTGCAAGATTAAACACTATTCATCCCTCAATTATCACTCCCGATCACCTAGTCGGTGCTCTACAGGAAATTTCCCAAAATCTGCACAGAAATAACTTACCTTTACCAGCAAATTTAGATAAAGTTGCCCTATACCTCGACATTATCCAACTTCAAGCATTCCAAATTGATTCTAAAATTGTTTTCGTTCTAAAAATCCCTTTGATCGAACCTAAAACATATCACCTTTATAGACTTTACCCAATACCAATTCTTGATAACAGAACTGGCTTACATCATATTCTTTCAATCTCTCAAAAATTTATCGCGAAAGATGATGATTCTTTGATGTTCATTCCAATCAACGACTTGAAGAAATGCAGAACTCTACTACCAGAAATAAAGATGTGTAGCAACGTATTTGCATACCCCATAGACAATAACGCCATGTGTGAAGCCCAATTGATGAAAACGTTCCAATCAGTACCAGACAACTGCCAAAATGCCCTCATCCTTAGTAAAGGATATAAGGTCCAAGAACTAGCCGAAAACTATTGGTTAGTGATTCTATCAGAACCAGTACGAATCTCGATCAATTGCCCATCGAAAGAAATCGAAACCCGAATCATCTCTGGAAACTCTGTGATCAGCCTCCATAACGAATGTGGTGCCTTCATCGGAATTACCAAAATCCAAGCCACCTCAACGAAGACATCTATTGTTTCTTACGGAACACATCCAATCGAAATCCCGTACGAATGTTGCAGCGACCTCCCGAGACGACTAGATCTTCCGAAACTGAAACCTTTAGAATTAAGCGATTTGAATGTTGATGAATTGGACATCGCCAAAAATAAGCTTGATTCCTACTCCAAGACGTTAGACGATTTAATCCACCAACCATTTGTGAAGAAGAACATATCCTGGCTCACCTATTCCACGATTACCCTAATTGTGACACTAATAATTTTGTACATATTTTTCAAGTATTGGAGATCGAGAACTATTGTTAGTCCATCTGATCCACCATCACCCCTACCTAGAGGAAGCAGAACCATGAGAAGTATCAGGGCCGTTTTCCCAAAAATACGCCCGAACCTGAGGACCCAGACAAATGAAGAAGAAGATTTGGGATCCATCAACCTCAACGCCTGAGGATCCAATTTCCAAAAGTTGTCGATACAAAGCAACAACTTTTTCAAAAGGATGGGAGCTGTTATATCAACATTCCTGCATATGTCATCATCTCAGGGATATCACATTACCGCTGATCTCAAGGTTATCCAGCAACCAGAGTATCAGAGCCACACGAGAATGCTGACACCATCTACACGTGTTTGACGATTCAGCACCTCGAGAGCCTTCCTTCGAGAGACCAGAACGACCACCGGCAGTTCTTCTCAAACCAGTCTCAAGTCAAGTCCTACTTTTGTAACAATCTATTATTATTCACATTTTCTTCAATATTGTATTCAATCAAATGAAATCATTTTTTAAAAAGTCCAAAGTGATTTAAGTGATATAACATATATATATATATATATATATATATATATATATATAACTTCTGAATATTGTAGATTCAGCTTTTTGTTTTTACGCACCTAAGTGTTCACTTGTGTGTTCCATGTATCAATTAAAATTATATTCTCATGTGTGAACGGGAATTATAGAATTAATCTGAATAAACTAAATTACTAACTAGATTATCTCAATGTGATTCATAACAGTGTTTCTAACTCATTGTAATTTGCACAAATATATTTTTTACATTTTTTGTTGTATAGTTTCACAGTGCTAGTTGATCTTTGTCCTAGAGGCAGTATATCAAAAACTTCTGGTGCTAAATATGTAACAAATCTTTGAGAGGAGTCTTTTTTTAATATTGGTATTGGTATTTGTACATTATGCTTTGCTCGTATGTTATAAGAATGAGATATTTGTTGGAGATAATGACTATTTTTATAGTAGAATGTTGAAATGGTAAGGAAGTAAAGATATCTGACATTTGAAATGTTTTCATCATACAAAAAACTGATTGAGAAGTACTCATTTCTATTGAACATGACTTTGAGTATGTAATTTTAACTACGTTCAGTTGATGTAAGGTATTCTCATATAAACCACCACATACTAATATGCCATACCTTATAAGCGACTCAACCAGTGCTCTATATACAATCAACAGTTGTTCTCTATTTAGTATTGTATATGAGCCTACGGAGTTTTTTAACTAATTCAATTACGTGTTGATCCCATTCAATATGTTTATCAATAGTAACACCTAAATACTTGATATTTTCACATTCTATTATAGAATCGGTAGAGTTCTCCAAATTCAAATTGTTGTAATTAGGTCTGTTGTAGTTTGTGATTGAAAATGCTATGTATTTTGTTTTTTTCTACATTTAAGTGAGAGTTTATTGAAGTCAAGCCAATCTTTAATCTTTTGAACACCTTCTATAGGTTTTTATCTAACTCCCTCCCAGGATTCTTCTCCAACGATCAACACAGTGTCATCTGCATATGAGATTTTGGATTAACTAATATTCAGACATAGTAGGGAATTTATATAGACAATGAATTGACCTTCATACTTTTAATAAGTACACGAATTGGTCATCGCCTGAAAATGTAACATGTCTTTTTTGGTATTTCGATTGGAACTGTTGATAAATCATATCATTCCCATTTGTCATTCGTCCATAGAAATATCATTTGCTGTCCGACACGTCAACTGTGCATCCTGTCGTCCATGAGTCAAACATTGGTAGCTACGCAAGATACCCCCGAGATGAGTTAACGACCCTATCCTGGATACAGTATGCCGTTTTCCACTCCTCGCACTCATCGAACATCTCTCGACCTCAACGTATATTTGTTCTTGTTCCACGCATATCATGAATAGATAGTATGAATCACTTCCAGTGGAGAATGATGTAGTCATCGATGATTTGTTGACACCGCCCAAAAGCACAGAATCTTTCGAGTTCAATCTGAGAGCAGTCACTGCAGGTTCTGGGAAATCAGCAACTCGTATTGTCAATATTTTCGTCACAGTGGGTAACCTGAGATTAGTCGGTCACTGGAATGTTTCTTGACGATGTTCCAATCTGGTTCCACTGTAAGGTTCCCTGGTCTGATCCAACTAGGATCCAACCGTCGGTTGATCAATTTTGAATTTGCCGCTGCCTATTGGGAAAAGGATACGGGCTTTTCCTTCCAAGAACATATGGAATATTCTAGAAGAACGATGAAATATGACGTACGTCCGATTTTGGGACGAGGTATGCTGGGGCTACGCTCATGAGGAAAGGTGCGGGGATTTGTTTTCGAACCGGCTGTGCTCCGGCTCGGATCAATAGCAGTTCATTTTCGATACTGTTTTCGTGTCTTGATCCGTTCTGAGCCGTTTCGCCAACTTTCGGGCTGCTTTTGCTGCGAAACTAGCTCTAGCAGAACAACAAAATGATTAAGAATCAGTAGTGTTGGGTGAAGAGATTTCCTTTGAATGAATCACGGAGCAATTAGGTTTCCATGGGATTATCTTACGACTTCGAATTCAGACCATGTGATAAAATATCTGGACTCAAGAATGATCACTTTCAATAATCGTGAATGGATGGATTTCCTTAGATATCATCTACTAGGAATCATCTACTTCTACCCCAGTGACCTTCCAGACTCATTAGATGGTAAATCCTTCCAGATATACTTTGAGAAAATTTTGCAAACAAGTGTTGTCGAGATGCAGAAGAATAACTTTAATATCTAGGGATATGGGATATACTTGGGATATGAATCTGTTTGCTCGTTGTGGGTCCTTCTGCCAATTATGAAATATCAAATGGAGATGCTGGAAAAACTGCAGTTCACGAAATACCTCGCAGTATTGCAGAGAGGTCTTCGAAATCACGACGGCGATTTATTGAAAAATGTACTGAATCTTATTTGACCTCAAGAAAACCCAAAAAGTGTGAATTTCTGTTCAGTATTAGAATTTATACTGTATATTATTATCATGTCATGATATTCGGCTCTTTGGAGCTCTTCAGTATAAAATGAACCTCGGATTTCTTCATTATTCAGATCTTCTATTAGTTAGGTTATTGGGTTTGAAAATTTCACTTGTTGAATTTCAAACACTTCATTGGAACAAGAAGGCAGATAGGACTTTCAAAAAGCTTCTCTGTACTTGCTTATTTTCACGAAGTCACCTACTTCGGAATTATTTCTTTTGGTATCAACAGTTTTCGAACGAATGTATACGGTTTGCAATCATTGTTTATCATTTCTGGAATTATCATCTTTGGGCTTCCTTCCGATGGTGGTGTGTTTGATAAACATCTCATCTCACTCATCTGAATTCCGTACGAACGTCATATGAAGTTTTCTTCTCAAAATAGGCCCGAAAATCGCCCTCCCAAATATTGACATTCAATTAGCCAACATACATGATATCAAATATAATATATATATATATATATATATATATATATATATATATATATAAATAATAATATATATCAAATTATTATAACGTTGAGCAGTGACGGCTCGTCAGGGACGGCAGGGTCGGCCGGGCCGTACCAAAAATAATTTACGAAAATTGCTGAACTATTTGATGAATAAAATTATTTCGTCGTTTATTATCCTACTGTTATGAGTGTTATGCCACTATTATTTGAATTTCATGCACTGAAACCTCCATCCGAATATACCCTGAAAATCACGAACTAATTCAGGACCTACGACATCTGGTTATTCCATCGTCAGAACGCCGCTTTGAGTTGAAACGCTCGCGTAGCTCATTGTGGGCCGGCCGATCGGTGGTTTCTTGTTTCTCGACGCATCGTCTGCAGATTCCCCGCTTCAAGTTGAAATATTCGCGTATACGCGGCATACAGTCATACCATACCCTGAGTACGGCCGAGCTCTGCTGGCCGTCCAACGTACCCGTGTTGTGCAGTGCGCTGTGCACCGTATCTATTTTCGTTTTACATTGTAGGTAGGTATTTATTATTTTCATTCCTAATTCCTATATTTGTGAATATATGTTGAATTGAAATGTGCATAATGAAAAAAAAAAATTTCGATGTTTTTGTTCATGCTTGCAGTAAAAATGACTGGTAATTTTTGAATTTGCAATTTTTCACTAATTTATAATTCAACATTCATCAAATATTAAATTCAGTACTGATTTTCCTTCAGTTCTTCTGATCGACAATAGGTTATGAGTTATAATTTGAATATTGTGATGCAGTGTGCGTCGTGAGTGTGGCTCTGCCTAGATAATATGGCAAGAAAAATGTCAGCAGTCCAAGAGCCAATGTATTAAAACGTTGGAAAAAAGCTCTGGTGATGAAAATGTAATAAATGTATGGAACTTCCAGAATATCATTTATTTTCAAAGACTCATGCAGCGGTAATAAATAATATTTATGCATCCATCGCGGGAAACAGTATACCTACCTACGGAAGCACGGCGGAATCGGCCAGCCGACTACGAAAGAGTGGGGTAGCTTGTTACAGGAACGGCGTAAACAGATTAGTCATTGTGGTGCATCTCGCGTTTGATGAGTGTTTGCAAGTTGTTTATTCGGGCTTCAGATTGAGCAGAAAATATAAAAATAGTCATGGCTAACGTAAGAGAGGTAGTTACTAACAACGGTGATTTGATAAGCCATTTATTATCCCATAAATTTGCTGGTTTGAGTGGTTGGTCCTACGATGATAAGGTTTTTATTAAAGAATTGCAGATTCCTAGACCACCGATGGTTAATCTTGTGCAAACAAAAGCTGGTCATAATCGTTCATTTTCGAAAACACTCTACGACAAATCCGCTTGGCTAACTGGCAGTGAGACTAATTATAAATTATTTTGTTGGTATTGCATACTCTTCACGGAAATTAAAAGTCTTTTTAACTCGACCGGTTATAATAATTTGAAAGAAATTCATCGCGCTCTAGCTAAACATGAAATTTCGAAGGAACATACACATTCGGCGTTGAAGTTCAAATTATTCGGGAAACAAAACATTGTAAATGCGTTGGACAGCGCGCGTCGAGAGTTCATCAATAAATACAATGAAACGGTTCGCAAAAATCGCAAAATGATTAAACATCCAATAAATATGATTATTTTTCTGTCCACGCAGGAACTGGCATTTCGGGGTAACGATGAAACAGTAGGGTCTGACAATCAGGGAAATTTTAAAGAATTGGCAAAATTTGCGGCAACCTTAGATGAAAGTTTCAATAAATTCATAGATCCATCGCAATCATCCGTTTTTACCGTTCTAAAACCATTCAAAATGAATTGATTGATTCTGTTAAAAAAATTGTGATGCAAAAAATCCACTCCGAAATCAATGAAGCATCGTGCTTTTCCTGGGAAATTGACGAGACTACGGATATTTCCTGTTTCTGTCAGATGTCTGTAATTTTTCGTTTCGTTCTCAATGGCAAAGTAATGGAACGTTTTCTTGGTTTTTTAAATGTTAGCGAGGGTAAGACTGCAAGTGATATTTTCAATGTGTTGACGCAAAATTTTGGACAACTTAATATAGAAACTAAATTAATCGGTCAAACCTATGATGGTGCAGCGGTAATGGCGGGAGAACTAAATGGATTACAAAGAAAAATTAAATCTATTGCTCCTCAAGCACTATTTACACATTGTTATGCGCATAAATTGAATTTAGTACTTCAAGATTCATCTAAAAAAATTAGAGAATGTAGAATATTCTTCTCTAACTTATCGGGATTTTCTGCTTTTTTCACAAAATCAACTAAACGAACTAATCTTCTCGATAAGATTTGTAAAAAACGACTACCAAGTAATTCGGAAACACGTTGGAACTTTAAATCACGGGCAGAAAATATTCTGAGCGATAATAGATCGAATTTAATTAAGGTGTTCGACCACATAATTGAACATTTAGACCAGTGGGATGACATTTCAATACGGGAATCGACTGGACTAAAAAAACTGTTGAACGATTTTGATTTCGTGTTTTTACTTCTCACTTTCAATATAATTTTCACTTATACGGACCCAGTATTTGCTATAATTCAAAATAGATTATCTGATATAACTTACTGCAATGAAAGAATTTTGTCACTTTTAAATACTTTGAAACAATTCAGAACTGACGAAAGTTATTTTACAAATCTATATTCAAAAGCTACAGATATTCCGGATATTATTCCTCCCAGTTCTAAACGGCGTAAAATTTCAGATTTGAGCGACAATTCATCGACTATGAAACGATTATTTCTAGAAATTTTGGATTTAATCATTAACCAAATTGAAATAAGGTTCAAAGACATTTCATCTCTCAACTTTTTAGAATTGAAATTTTTCTAAATTCGATGCTTTCAACCACAATTTTCCAGATATACCATTCAACTCTTTAATTCGTAACTACCAGGGATTCTTCAATAATGAAAAATTGAAACGGGAATTACAGATATTATATTCGGATAAAACGATTTTTGGTGGTTCTCAAAAGATAGGTGATATGACGGAATTTATTTATAAAAATGAAATACTGATGGATGTTCCGGAATTGTATAAATTATTTTGCTTGATATTGTCTCTTCCACCAACATCAGCGTCCGTTGAAAGAAGCTTCTCAGCATTAAAACGAATTAAATCGTACAGCCGGAATACGGTCTCTCAATCGCGTTTAAATAATTCATCGATTTTAGCCATAGAACGAGGATTGATTAAAGGATCAATAAAAGATGATAGTTTTTATGACAAAATTATTGACGATTTCGCTCTAAGTAAACCGCGTAGAATTGATTTGGTGTTCAAGAAGGAATTAATAATAAATATTTAAAATTGAATGCAGAATACAATTTTTGAGTTTTTGGTTTTTCTTTGAGAGTCATGTTGTTTTGTTTTTAAGTTTACGTTACGTTTCCAACAGAATATAATAATATTTTTTGTTCAAGAGTTATGTTGATTTTTTTTTGAGTTTACGTTACGTTGATTTTGATTTTTTTTTATTGTTTTTTCATACCAACTAACCTTTATCCACCTCCTTTTCCTTTCCTCATTTCCCTGGCAAGAATGCTCTAACCTCCTCGTGGTTCTTGCTGGACAATTTAATTTTTTGGTTATGTGGACATGCTTATTTGCCATCGAACTTCATTTGAGCCGCTGATTCAACATCTTACGTTCGCATTTCTCACTTTCATTATAGTCGAAAAATTAAGTTGACGAACTAGAGCAATATTATCTACCCTGGCCGACCCAGGTTCTGAGGGCACGAGCCGTCACTGACGTTGAGGTTCAATCAAATCATCAATAATCGATAGAAAATTAATTTGAGTGTTCCCTTTGGATCTTATTGTAGCAATTAGGTATGGGCATTCTAAGATATTATGTATAACTGATACTAATGATTATAATATATAATATGATATAACTGATATATATGAATATATAATATAACTTATACTCATACAAATAATTAGTGCTCAACGGAAATATCATCTATTATGCCCCCATGCGATTCCTAGTAGACAAACCAGACGAGCTCAGGCTGGTCACCCCTACACTGCCAGGCTTGATAAGTGTCGAACATAGCTATACCATCAATAGAATCATAGAATCATCAATAGAACGGCAAAGTTGTGGAATTCTTTGCCTAGTGAAGTCTTTCCTGATGCTTACAACCTTCAAACTTTCAAGAAAAATTCCAACACTTTCTCTTCCAAAATTCCACCTCTAGCTAACACGATGTTCCTCGAACATTATAGGTTTCCCTTTTGTGTTGTCCACAGATAGAAAAAGACTATCACAAAGCTATTGTTCAATCTTTTTGTCAAGTATATTGCTGATGAACCGGTAGGTACACTTCGTTTGTCTTTAAATTGAAAAATGTAAAGAGCTGTAATGATTAATGGATGAAAAGTTGTTGAACGTGTACCCTCAGCTGTACTCTCTACATTTTCTTTCACTCATCCTTATGGACGGTGATTCACCTGAAAATGCGAAGTAAAAATGCTGTAATAGTGTGGCATCAGAACCAGCAAAATTCCAGAGAAATCCGAGTGGAATTATCGAATTCATTCAAAATGAAAACCCAAAGATAAGCCACTGAGCAGCAGAAAATGTTTCCTTTCAAAACAGAGACTGATACACTCTAGTTAGATGGACCCCCTCGGTATTGACACCACCAAATAAAATGTAAATCAGACCACGCAATCAATATCAAGAATGGGTTCACCTTTCAAGTCTAATTAAAACTATCAATTCCTTCGATATCCTATGATTATTTTCTTTCAACACCTACTCATATTTTCGAATGTGTTAATATTGTTAGAGTGAGAGAGCTTTGGAAGAGAAGAACTGACAACAGTATCGATGCTCGAGAGACGATAACAAGTGATGACCTCGAGTTTCGTTCAAGATGTCGGATTGATTGTTGATATAACTTGAAGTGCGAATCGTGAACTCGTTGAAAGTTCGTATGAAATAATGTGTGTGTGTGTGTGTGTGTTTGTGCGTGTGTGTGTGTAAAATAGTGGTCTCTGCTTCGCGTTTATCAAAATTTAGGAATGTTTTCTCTGTGTCAACGTTAGAAAAGTTTGCAAACTGATTTCACCTACTACGACAATATCAACTGTATATGGATTTCAATTTGTAGAGTAACATGGGAGTTTGGTGTGCGCAAATCAATGACATCGCGACTAGAAAGTGACAAAGACTAGATAATTCGATGGGACCTTTGATTATATACACTAATTATTTGAATACTCAAGGATGGGACTCAGCCGTACACACATAATAGGTAGCGCAAACGCAACTTCCCTATTGAAATATGCTCTCATTTATTCAAATCTCGTCATCTGTCATGACTTTGAAGTTTGTTTGTCAGCTGTGAAATATATGCCAAAATATCATGGAGCTTCTACTCGGAACGCGGAACAATGGTCTCCATATTTTTGAGCAATAATGGATCAATACAAAGTGAATTTCTTCATAAATCCACCATTTTTACCTACGCAAACTTCTTTCTACGGGCTCATTTGGATTCTCGCGTTTATGTGAACTATCCACAGACCTTGGCAGCCCTAAAAGATAACATTGAAAATGAATGGCAGATGTATCTTCTAAAGTATCAAGAAAAGTGATCAAAAATTACTGAAATGGGCCCATCAACTCTGACGGCGGTTACTTGAATGATATTATTTCCTTAGCTTGATAGGAAAAAATCGAAATACCACTTGAACATCATTCAATGAGCAAGTACAGAGAAGCTTTTTGGAAGTCCTATCTGCCTTCTTTGTCCAATGAAGTGTTCAAAATTCGACAAGTGAAATTTTCAAACTCAACAACCTACCTAATAGAAGATCAGGATAATGAATTAATCCGAGGTTCATTTTATACTGAAGAGCTCCGAAAAGCCAAATATCATGACGTTCACCTGATTGAAAAGATTTTGAGCCACCGTTGAAACAAAATTCGTGTCGAGTGGTTATGTTAAGATAATTCTCATGATTCATGGATTGATAAAAAAAAATAATGTGAAATGAAATTTCCAGAATGAAACTATTATTCAGATGATGACCAATCTTCATTAAGGTGAAATTATCCATATGGTTCTTTTTATTGTATATTCTTCAGGTCTTGAGAAAAAACGTCAGACAGATATTCTCACTATTTGGGTTTTCTTGGGGTCTAATAAGATTCAGTGCATTCCTCGATAAATCGCTATCGTGATTTCGAAAAGCTCTCTGCAATACTGCGAGGTGATTCGTAAAGTGCAGTCTTTCCAGCATCTCCATTTGATATTCTATCCGTATGAGGACGGATCAAGAATTTCCCCATGGTGAATCCTGCCTCTCGTAAGAGGCGACTGAATGGACACTCATCATAGGTGGGATATGATGGTTCCAAACATCGCCCGGTGTGACACCACCACATCGACAGAGGTGCTGTAAAAAGGGTAACTCCCATGTTTCAGTATTTGGTCATATCTCCATACCCTATCTATTTCTTCCCAACCCTAACCGCCTATTTCAGCTGCAGAACATACGCCGCTAGCGCTCTAAGATTCAATTCTGAAGAGAGCTATTCGCCTAGTCGATGATACAACACTCACCAAATCATTGACATCTTTAGAACATCGTAGAAAGGTCGGCGATCTCTGCCTTTTTTTATAGATTTTCCCACGGTCGGTGCTTAACGGAAATATCATCTATCATGCCACCACGTGCGATTCCTAGTAGACAAAGCAGGCGAGCTCAGGCTGGTCACCCCTACACTGTCAGACTCGAGACCTGTCGAACATCGATATACCGAGCATCATTCATCGATAGAACGGCAAAGTTGTGGAATTCGTCGCCTAGTGCTCGTCGCCTGATGCTCACACCTCCAAACTTTCAAGAAAAATCACATCACATTCTTTCTCTCCCAAAATTCCACCGCTGGCTAACACGATGTTTATTTTCGATTTTCCCTTTCTTGTTGTCAACAGATAAAAAAAAATCATGAGTGGCAGAAGGGTCCACAACGAGCAAACAGATCCATATCCCAAGTGGATAATAAAGTTATTTATCTGAATCTTGACACTTACACTCATATAGTAGCTCTCTCCACCTCAACTCACACTTGATTTTGACAAATTTATTTTAGAATAACACTAGAATACTAGAATTTGATAAACTTGTGAAGGATCTGCTTGTGCAGTTATATATCACTGGAAGTGAGTGGGGCGGAAGGTGAGCGCCAACAAACATGATTCGACTCGATTCAATTCGAGGTTATGTGTTGTTTCTTATTTGTGGCGATTATTCATTCAGAAATTCGATGACTCATCAAATGAAACATGTGTTTTGAGTTTCTTGTCATTCAAGATCAAATAATCCGTTAATTGATATCAATTAACCATGTTGCACGTGTTTCCAATTGATATTCATCAGTTTGATTAATATTTATAATAATAATAACGATAATAATAATGATACATTTATTATTCACCAAAACAAGTTACATGAAGCACAAGTAGGTAAATAATAGGAGAACTGTTAGGCAGTTATGCAGGTAATAAGTCTGCGATGTCTCATCCAACACCTGTTTCCAATTCGAGATTATCAGTTCGATTGATATTTATGCGGGTAATTGGTCTGCGATGACTTATTTTCATCAATTGAAGACTATAAGTTTGAATAATCATTTTTTCCCACCTCCCCAATGGATTTAATTTAATAATCTCTATCACCATCCATAAATAGAACTCCTCCATTCATGTATTGTCATTCCACAATGAATGTGGAAGACGAATATTCCGAAATGATGAAATTGAACGGAGAACCAATAACCAGAGAAAAATATTGTGTCAACAGTTTACAGTTCATCAATTGCTGGACAGGACAGTATGTCTACCTCATTGAACTGTAGTATGTAAGCAAGTACAGATGAGATAGATAAGGATCACCTTGTATACGATAGGTCAAGCGATGGCAAAGCACCATGCGGGTGGATAACACTTAGGTTGTTTAGGTTTAGTAGACGTTCTTGATGTCATGACTGATTTGTATATATATGTCTGAGTACCCAATGTCGGGGAGATTACTGATCGAATTACTCTATTGGATGGCTGTTACTATTCATTCCAACCAACCAGTAGTGAACCTGGAATAGGATAAAATAATCCTATTACATGGCGATCCTGCCAGTCGAAGTAGCGAAAGGTTCACCAACCACCAATGATGAGCCTGTGCTGAACTGTGGAAAATCTGAAGTGCTGAACGGTTGAAAAATCCACAAATTACCCATCCTGGACAAGGGGAATCAGCAAACAAAGGAGAACTTCATTGTGGGCCAAGCAGCGATAAACGCAGATGCCATCAAGAGTACTGCAGCTGACGGAAGCCAAAAATACACTTTATTTCATACTGCATCATAGAACATACCTTTACGTACCTGATTTCAATCCGGAAAATAGACTTTTACAGGATAGGCGCACGTAATATTTCATTACGTGCTACTATCCCGTAATGAAATTTTACCGGATTGTAAATATTGAAAACTCAGTTATGCGTCAAAAGCATGAATACATTTATTAAAAATTCAACAGCAAAACAAAATTTTCGTTCCCATGAATATGGATACCAGGAGCTCCATTGGATGAATTATTTATCAGGGAGTTGCTACTTGCTGATACATTCCATACATTTTTTTGTTGTAGCACTTCAACAAAGATTGATATTTGATTTTTCACTGTTCATTTTTGTTTTTAAGCAGTATGAAATAAAATGTTATACGTCACACGTCCGGTAAACTTTTACAGTACTCGTTTCGAAATTCCGGAATCGGCTTGCGCCTCGTCCGTAAACATCTCACTCGTACTGTAAAAGTGTACTTACCGGACTAGTAACGTAAATATCTATTACTCGAGGTGCTGGCAATGATAGTGGGTTGTTTTGTTCTGGTAGCAATCACCCTGTATATTCGAAGACGAGCGAGGAAAGCATTGGAGAGGGAGATCAGAAGAGAACTCAGCAGATGCCAAGAGACGGTTTAAGAGGAACATCGAGTACAGCCATTTTTCAGCTTTTAATGGGATTTTCTCTCCTCGTTTCTAAAAAATAGAGTAGAAGTTATTAAAAATTATTGCAATATATTTGTAGTAAGGACAGATTTAGGATCTGTCCCAAAATGTCACTGCGCTTGAAATTAAACCTTTAGATACCTGAAAGTAGAGGTTTTATTCTTATTGAATATATTTGTATTTCCAAATTTTTTCAAAAACAAGGTGTCACTGACCAATAGAGAATTTCTCTTTTAGGTATCTAAAGGTTTAATTTCAAGCGCAGTGACATTTTGGGACAGATCCTAAATCTGTCCTTAATACAAATATATTGCAATAATTTTTGATAACTTCTACTCTATTTTTTAGAAACGAGGAGAGAAAATCCCATTAAAAGCTGAAAAATGAATGTACCACCTCCTCGAAGGACTTACAGACAGTATTTATCGAGTACAGCATTTTCGAGGATCGTGGCGCAGAAAGGACCACAAGATGTTAAAATGTATAAGGTAGATCAGTTAAATTAATATTAGGTAGGGCAAATGATAGATTTCGAGCATATTCATGAGGAAATTAGGGTTTTTAAACGAGATCTACTGAAAGACAATGCTCAGAGGCGGATTAATTCACAAACAATTAATCAGAAACAGGCAGAATTAAAAGAAATAGAGGCTGATTTCAGTAGACTGAGAAGTAATTCAATGGTAAAAAAGTGAAAACTTCAGAAGGAACGTCACAAGTTAGAGATTATGCTGAAGATATAAGTAGTTCGATTTCTGGAACATACGATATTTCAAAGGTTCCAAATCCTGCTAACATAAACTGTGTTCAGAATACAACTATCATTTACGGAATTCATTTCAAACTGATAGGTAAAGCCAGAGAAGTTTATAGCATTTGCATTGCCAAAGATTGGCAATCCGTAAGGAGCGCTTTGGTTGCCCATTTCGGCGACCAAAGAGACGAAAATGGACTCTTATTCGATTTGGATCAATTGAGACAACAAAATAACGAACCTTCTTTACAATATTTTACAAGAGTAATGTCTGACTTGAGCGCTCTGCATAATTATATCGACACTCATGAAGTAATACAGCAAACAAAACATGTCAAGAAAACATTTCACAACACTCATGCTCTGAAAATATTCCTTGCCGGTCTTAAAGAACCTTTAGGATCGACTATTCGAGCCATGAAACCAACTAGTCTAGCGGAAGCAAGACAATATATAATTTTGGAAAACAATATCCGCCATTTGCAGAAACCCCATCAGTTTGGAAATTTTAATCATACCAGAAATAAACCTCAGAGACCAATTAAAAATTTCCAACATAGTAATACGCACTTCAATAATCCTAATTTTAACTCACAAATCTTTGCACGTAATAATCAACAAATTATTCCGAATTTTAATTGATATAATAACTTCCCTCGTGGACCTATCCCCATTCAACCAAGATCAACACAATTCCAGAGATTCCTGATAAACAGTCAAGTTTTTGGTCAACAAAGAAATCCAACCAATGTTTGGAGACCCAATCAACAAAATTCTATTTCCCGTCCTAAACCGACGCCAAAATTCATTTCAACCTCAACGTTTGAATTTCTCGCTAGATGAACTACACAACCTTGAACCGTATGACTACTATTCCAACTATAATATCCACAAATTTGTCAAAATGTCATATACCTGCTTGCTTGACCACAGCAAAAAATGGTTACGCCCCTGTGGATATTCAAAATAGAACTGACTTAGTACAAGAAATCAAACTTTATTGTCCCATCTCTGCTAAACATTTCGAAAGAACCGATTTTGAAATTTTTCATGCTTTTATTTCACCTCATGAAGAAGAGAACTTGAACAAATTTTATATAAATAATCTCATTCGTACAGATCATATGAATAGCGAAGAGAAAGACATCACATTCAAAGCCTTTGCAAATCCTATACAGATGTATTCCACAGAGAAAATTCAAAATTAACACTTTCTAATCAAGTAAAACATAAAATCAAGACCGTAGACGAAATTCCTGTTTATTCCAAATCATACCGGTACTCATTCATACATAAACCCGAAGTAGAAAGACAAATCAACGACATGCTTGAACAAGGAATTATTCGACCTAGCGATTCACCATGTTCTTCGTCCATATGGATCATTCCAAAAAAGGCGGACGCATCTGGTAAAAAGAAATGGCGCATTGTCGTTCATTACAGGAAAATCAATGAGAAAATGATTGACGACCGTTACCCCCTGCCTAATATAACCGACATACTAGATAAATTAGGCAGATGTAAGTTCTTTTCAACGTTAGATCTGGCAAGTGGTTTTCACCAGATTGAGATGCACCCTGGGGATATTAGGAAATCCGCATTTAACATAAACGGACATTACGAGTACGTTCGGATGCCCTTTGGCTTGAAGAACGAACCCGGAACGTTCCAGAGAGTAATGGACAATGTTTTAATGGACCTGCAGAATAAATCCTGTCTTGTCTATATGGACAACATCATTGTGTTCTCAGCTTCTCTGCAAGAACACATCGTTAATTTGAAACAAGTATTCCAAAGATTACGCGATAGTAATTTGAAAATTCAACTTGACAAATCGGAGTTCCTACACAAAGAAGTGGCTTTTCCAGGACACATTATCACTCCTGATGGAATCAAACCGAATCCAAAAAAAATTTACTCTATTCTGAATTATCAAATATCAAAGACGACAAAAGAAATCGAAAGCTTTCTTGGCCTCGTCGGGTATTATAGAAAATCCATAAAAAATTTTGCTCAAATAACTGAACCTTCTACTACATGTCTGGAAAAAGGCTCTCGAATTAACGTAAATGATGCACTATACATGAAAACTTTCGAAGATTGCAAGGCCCTTTCAACCAATGATCCAATACTCCAGTACCCTGATTTCTATCAAGATTTTGTTCTTATCACCGATGCTAGTAATTTGTCAATAGGCGCGGTTCTCTCGCAAGGTCCTATTGGACACGATAAACCTGTGTCGTATGCATCTCGCACTCTCAGTAGTTCGGAAATAAACTATTCAACTATTGAGAAAGAGCTGCTAGCAATCGTTTGGGCAACCAAACAGTTTCGGCCGTACCTTTTCGGCAGAAAATTTATCATTGCTACAGACCATAAACCACTTGAAGGGCTTATGAACCTAAAAGAACCAAATTCCCGTCTGGTTCGATGGAGACTAAATCTGGAGGAATTTGACTACAAAATTGTATATAAGAAAAGAAAGAAAAATACTTACGCAGACGCGTTGTCACGAGTCGAAATTTACCCCACCGAAATTGACGAAAATAATGATGACGATGACCTCCCGATTCTTCAATACATTAGACAATTCAACGAAAACCCTGTTTCAGATGAAAACCCTATCACAATTCCTGACACCGAAAATATTCAAAACCAACCTTCAACTATCCGAGAACCTGATAATCAATCTATAATCTATAATAGCACAATTTGACCCTGACAAAAATGTCGGAATCGAAACAGTACACACAAGTGCCGAAGATCCAATTTTGACAATCAAAATTTCTGAAAAACCACTCAATTACTTCCTATACATATAATCCTAATATATATTATCATTATCAGAGTAGATAGAAATTTACGAACAGAAATCAAGAAAATATTTGAAAATCCCGTTAGTCGTACTCGTTGGTATTTATACGTTACTAATGAGTCTTTTGAAGAACAAACTATTCAGTTCATAGAACAATATGCTGGATCAACTAGACAGTATGCGTTTTATTTCTAAAACGACGATAATGACGATCTGTTCAAAAAAATGTGCAGACTTGTTCCACAAATTTTCAAAAACTCTTCTTATAAATTTCTTAAATCTAGCGAGCTTTCTCCATGACATAGGTAGAAGCAAAAGTCAACAAGAGCTGATAAAAAATCAACAAGAAGGTAGCACTAATTACAGAGGAATTCTTGAAACTGTCAATCAACTCAGAACTAAATATTATCGGCCAAAAATGAGCGGAGATGTTCAGAAGTTCATTAATAATTGTAACATCTGTCAACAAGTCAAATACGAAAGAAACCCTCCTTTAATGCAATTTCAACTTACGCCTACTCCGAAAAAACCATTTGAAACAATTCATATTGACACCTTCAAATTTGGCAATTCGATATCCCTGACTATCTGTGATAGCTTTTCGCGATTCGGTCAAGCTTACATAATTCCAAGTCTCTCTGCTCTATTCGTTCATGAAAAATTGTTACAATTTTTCACACAACACCTTCTCAGAGACTTTGCAACGATATTTAGAATAAATTGGCACTATACACTACCTCTCAATCCTAATAGCAATTCTATTGTTGAACGGTTTCATTCCACTATAATAGAACACATACGTACTTTGACCTTGACAAAGCCAAATTTGAATCACTTCGAAAAACTTACCTTCTCAATTCTAGGATATAATAATTCAATTCATTCCGCAACTGAACAAAAACCAATAGAAATGATTTTAGGACACTTGGAGCTCAAGGATCCAATCGATATCGATCTTGATTCACGACTAATCAATCACCAGTTGAACGAACACAAAGAAATCATGGCAAACTTATATATAACGATACATGAGAAAACGACAATACAAAAATAACAACTCATTGATGAAAGAAATGAAAACAGAAATAACCCTCCTGACATTCAACCCGAAACTACTGGCTACAAGAAATTAACTGACAGATAATTGAAGACGAACCCTAATTTCAAACCAGAGCATATCATCAGAAGTAATGACTTAACAGTGACAACACCCCAAAACACTCATCATAAAAACATTTTCAAACCTCCTAGTGAATTCATAGACAAAACATTATTGAAGGCTGATGATTCTTCTCCTAATGATGACACAGAAAGTTCAAATTCGGAACCTCAAAACTAATCCCGGCATCGTTCCCTTCAAATTAGGAAACGCCCGTATCAAAATTGCCTCCCACACTTCCATTCATTACATCCATATCGATATCATTGGAACAAAAAGTACTTCAATAACAAACCACTACTATAGACTTGGCAAAATGATCGACGACGCTACATCATTTCATAAAAAATCACTTTATAAAGCTCATAAACATTTGGAATACAAAATAAATATCTTGAACGAAAAAATCACCTCACTATTTCCTGAGAATAGATTTAAAAGAGGATTGATAAACTCGCTTGGAAATATGGACCATGAGGACGCTACTGAAATTCATAATAGTATTTCAGAGCTCGAAAATAGTCCAAATAATATTATGAATAAGGTAAACAAACAAATTTCTCTCACTAAAGAACTAATGTCGAATATCAATGACACTTTATCCAAAACAATTCGAAACCAATATAAAATAGAAACCAAGATTTGAGAACTATTATAAATGAAACACAATTCAGCTATGCACATTACCTAGAAATTCAAGAGATCCTGAATCAAATCAAGATAAACGCTGACCTGTTATTGCATTTTTTATCAGAACTTGAAAATGCTATAAGCTTCGCTAACTTGAAAGTTTTGCATCACAGCAATATTCCACCTGACGAATTGAAAACAGTAATATCTCAATTACATCAAACACATAGTGAATCCCAACTTCTATTCTCCTTGCCAGATTACCTAAAATATTACGACATTGTTCGAACCAGTGTTTTGTACTCGAATAGAAAAATCATATTTTCGCTCGATTTTCCCTTAGTTCATTCTGAAACCTTCGAATATTACCACCTCTATTCTATTCCAAACCAAAACCAGTCAATCATTAAACCTCCTTCGACATACCTATCCTGAAGCAACAACGAATACCAGTACTCAGATGAAGAATGCACCGAGCTCCAGCCAGGATTCCTCTGCAAGAAGAATCACCTACTACTACTTCGACAAAACCTCGATTGTATCACGTCACTGCTTTCTGTCGAGAACAGTATCCAAAACTGCCAACACTCGAGTAACCCAACACATCATAGAAGAAATCAATGAGAGCCATTACATTGGAATATTTCCCGAGAACCAGAAGTTACAAATCAGAAAGCGACGTTGCTATACTTCGTGGAAGCTACCTTTTCATAGTACCGACAGAATGTGGAATCAAGACGTCAGAATACACCTACAAGAATGGAAAAGGCCTGATAGAAGAAATTCGTGAAACCAATATTCCAATAAAACAAGTCAAGACACTCAAACTAGAAAAGGTATATCTGGACAAGTTGCATAAACTCCAACTTCAAGAGCTAGAAGAAGAACCATTAGAAGAAGTTAGAATCCATTCCCAAAACTCAAGATGGTCCCTCTCAATCACCCTATTTTTGGTTATAACGATTTTGGTCTACTTATTAGCTACCCACCGAAGAACCATAGCGGGCCTAGCGACACGTGCAGTGTGTTCCACGCCAGAAGAAGCAATCAAAGCAACTCAAGTGGTTCCTCGAGTTCCTTCTAAGGGTGGAGGAATTATGTATGTGAACACCATAAGCTACCATGTTCTCACAGGATATGCTGAGAACGCTGCCGGATGCAGAATCATCTTACACCTTCCAGTAAAGACGAATTGTTTTTTCGCTCTTGAATAAAACTTCGATATTTTTGTGTTCAATAAGTAAATTTCTTTTTAAAAAACCTTTTGGTGATAACTAAAAACATAAAGGGATGCGGTGGGACGAATAACCCTTAGTTACTCGCGTCATATCAGTCGAAAATTTTCCCACGTGGCGTACTTTGTACACCATTCCAAATGCAGCTTGTTTATAGGTAAATTCATTTGTTCAGGGTAATGAATTAAACATTGAAAAAAATAATAGTTTTCACGAACAAGTCAAACATTTTTGAAGTATGTATATAGAACGAACGAAGAAAAACACAACTACATAGTAATAAAAAACATCATTTTTTTTAAAGTCGTCTAATCCTCTCCTGCTTCGTCTCCTTGGGCTAAGTTATGACAAGTTTGACATTTCATTAGAGTTATAGAATGTTCTTTGCATACAAAAGTTTGACATGATTTCCACCTCATTGTAGTTACTCTATTTTTAGCGCGTCCACATATTACACAACGGCTCCTCATTTTTTGTGGAGGTTCATCAGTTTCATTGTCATTTCTTTGGTTATAATTTGACAAAAGAAGCTTGATTCTCGCAGGTAAGTTTTTCAATTTTGATCTTTCGGCAAGATGTTGTTCCTTTAGGCCATTGATTTCAAAAATATTCTTCGATTTTTTGCCGGGTTATTAGAATGTGTTCCGTTATATAGAATTCGTGCGTTAACTCCAAATGTTTGGTAAATGGAAAAAAATGCACGAAATCCGCGAAACTGAATAATTCCCACAAAGCTGATCAACTGTATCCACACCTCTTTTAGTCTCATTGTAGAGATGGATTACTTCTGGCTACTGTGAATTTGGGTTTACTGCAGGATCATTGTGCATGGTCAAAATCAATATCACTGCCTTATTTTTCTTCGGTGCAAAAGACACCATCATCAAGTTTTTCTGGAAACCAAAAAGAGCTAAATTTATTGCTCTAATTTTATAGATAGATAGATAGATAGATAGATAGATAGATAGATAGATAGATAGATAGATAGATAGATAGATAGATAGATAGATAGATAGATAGATAGATAGATAGATAGATAGATAGATAGATAGATAGATAGATAGATAGATAGATAGATAGATAGATAGATAGATAGATAGATAGATAGATAGATAGATAGATAGATAGATAGATAGATAGATAGATAGATAGATAGATAGATAGATAGATAGATAGATAGATAGATAGATAGATAGATAGATAGATAGATAGATAGATAGATAGATAGATAGATAGATAGATAGATAGATAGATAGATAGATAGATAGATAGATAGATAGATAGATAGATAGATAGATAGATAGATAGATAGATAGATAGATAGATAGATAGATAGATAGATAGATAGATAGATAGATAGATAGATAGATAGATAGAAAAGCAAATAGACGATACCGGAGGTCTATCCGAAAATCAGTTCGGTTTTCGTAAGAATAGATCGACAATTCAGGCCATTGAGAGGGTTGTGAACATTGCAAAAGGAAGTGTCTGCAGTAACAAATGGACAGCATTGATCACACTTGACGTCAGGAACGCATTCAACTCAGCCTCTTGGGACATAATCCTGTACAAACTGAAGGCAAGAGCAATATCAAGCCACCTTTTAGACATCATAGACAGTTACTTAGAGGATAGATCCATACAGATTGAGAAAGACGTGTGCCTGGACGTCACGGCGGGCGTGCCTCAAGGCTCTTTACTTGGCCCCATTTTATGGAATGTCCTTTATGACGACGTATTGGATGAGCACGTACCAGAAGGTGTGAGCCTGATTGCCTACGCAGACGACCTGGCAATAGTCATCACCGCCAGGAATAAAGAACAGCTTAACTGGAAAGGGAACGAAGTACTGCAACATATCAGCGCATGGATGAAAAGAAACGAGTTGGAACTTGCACCTCAGAAGTCAGAAGCAGTTATCCTCAAAGGACAATGGGGAAAAGAAGAAGTCAGATTCATCTGCAACGGCGTCGAGATACCCAACGAGAAGAGCCTGGTATATCTAGGGGTTACCTTGAGCGAGGGATGTAGTTTCAGTCAGCATATCAAAACTGCTGTCCAGAAAGCTAAACAGAAAGTCTCTACTCTGAGCAGGATTACACCTAATATAAGGGGCTCTGGACATCTGAAGAGAGTGATGCTATACTACGTAGTGCAGTCTATTCTTCTGTACGGTGCCCCCATATGGCATGAGCAGATGAAAATCAAAAAGAACATGAAACTCCTCACCAGTGTACAGCGACTGATGCTTCTCAGAGTAATCAGTGGATATCGCACGGTATCAGCTAGGGCTGCGCAAGTAGTTGCAGGAATGATCCCAATAGAGTTATTGGTGGACGAGAGATGGAGGTTGTAAAGAAGAATAGAAGGAAATACTACACAGGCTAAGAAGGAGAAGAGAATAACCACCATAGAGAATTGGCAAGAGATATGGAACAACATGGAAATCGAAGCTCAGTGGACAAAATTTCTCATACCAAGGATTTATGACTGGATGAATTGCAAACACAAACGGGTCGACTACTACTTATCGCAAGTTCTGACAGGACATGGTTGTTTCAGAGTATATCTGAAGAAATTTGGCAAAACAGAAAGTGACCTCTGTCTGTACTGCCAAATGATCGACACTGTCGAACACACCATATTTTTTTGTGAGAGGTGGAGAGGAGAGAGAGACCAACTATGTCGTGACCTGAGCTTAAATCTATCATTAGACAATCTGATAGAAACTATGTTGATGGATGAAGATAAATGGGAGCTCATACATTCGTGCATCAGATCGATTTTCAAGAAAAAAGAAACAGAAGAAAGACAACAAGGCTAGGAAGAGGATAAAACGGACCATCTATCAGCTTGATGTTTAGCGAAGAGCAGTACCAAGCTGAAAGATTAGAAATGAAGGAGGTTTAGTGGGTAGGCTTGATACATCTTCTAAAGTCCCACACTGCCAGGGAAAGGTAGAACAAGTACCTGTGCGAACATGAGCTTCCTCCCTCACCAAAAAAAAAAGATAGATAGATAGATAGATAGATAGATAGATAGATAGATGAGATAGATAGATAGATAGATAGATAGATATTTATTAACTACGTTATATAAAAACATTACATTTGTAGCAGGTCATGGGTACATTTCGTGTATATACAGGGTGTTCCGGTGATCATGTTACAAACTTCTAGGGTAGATAAAACACACGAAAATAAGAAAAAAAGTTCATGTGAACATGGGTCCGGAAACGCTTCTTCAGAGAGCTAGGGCCCTTCGAAGATGACCTTCAAAAACTACTTTTCGTTTTATAGTTTCGGTACTACTGCAGCTATCGCAACCAATTTTGGGACATGAAATCTAGTTCATAGGTTCATCAATTTGAGCCTTCTGGATTTTGTCACCTTTAACCAGGGGCGTACAAACCAGAGAAGACGGAGGCTGCGCTCCCGACGATAAAAAGGAAAATCGATCCAATCCAGTTCGAAGTACAGGATGTGATAGTTACACCAAAGAAGGCTGTGAAGTATCTGGGAGTCTGGTTGGACACCAAACTCACCTTTGCTGAACACGTTAACCAAACTGTCAAACCAACCAAAGTTGAGAAGACGGTAGCAGCTCTGTCGGGGCTCATGCCAAATGTCGGTGGACCTCGATCATCTAAAAGAAGAGTTTTGTTGAGCGTTGCCCACTCACAGATGCTGTACGCAGCACCTGCCTGGCACTCGATGATCATAAATCAGAAACTAGTTGCTAAGCTCACAAGTATACAGAGAAAGATGACAATAAGGATTTGCTGTGCCTACAGGACAATCTCGGCAGAGGGAGCGGGTGTGATAGCTGGAGTTCCACCGATAGAATTTATGATCCAAGAAAGGCGTGAAAAATATAGGGGTGTGGATGGAATCACAGCCAGGGCAAACTTGATAGTGAACTGGCAAAATAAATGGAACAATGGGAAATATGGCAGATGGACTCATTATCTAATACCAGATATCCAAGAATGGATTGAAAGGCCGTACGGCGAGGTCGACTATTTCCTGACGCAAGCTCTCTCTGGACACGGCTGTTTCAGGAAATACCTATACGATCGCAAGAAAGTGGACTCTGAAGCATGCCCATACTGTGGAGGACAAGATGACGCAGAGCATACTCTCTTCGCTTGTCCCAGATGGGAAAGACTTCGAGAAGAGTTTGACTTTTCAACAGGAAATCCATTTACTGCAAGGAATATGATGAAGAATCTAATGTCTACTGAGGAAAAATTCAAATGCTCATATAGGGCAATCCGGGGCATAATAGAAACCAAGGAAATGGAGAGTAGGACTTGAAAGGGCAAAATATGAGGTGGATACCAAGATGACATCAAGACCGCCCTACTCGTCGAAGTAATGCGGAAGCGGTTCCAGTGGGTGGGGTCAGACAGGAGGAGAGGTTTTAGTCAGTAGGAATCTGAAACTCCCCGAGATGAATTCTTGGGGGCCTAATGCAAGGTTTCCTCTCCTCCACAAAAAAAAAAGATAGATAGATAGATAGATAGATAGATAGATAGATAGATAGATAGATAGATAGATAGATAGATAGATAGATAGATAGATAGATTAAGAGGAGTAAACCTCGAAAAAAAATCCGGAATTTCTGTGGTGTAAGCACATCGTGCCCAGGGAATGGATGGCCCTTCCGTTAAAGGGTCCCAAACGATGCCCTCCGATAACCTGGTCAAAATCGTTTGTAACTCAGACTTTACCGCAGTAAGGGAGCACTGCTGCGGTGGACAAACTTCTTCCCAACTCGTGGGACGTTAATGTATAGTGAATTATCAATAAACAGCGTTTCTTCGGAAAACCAGGATGAGACGCCGACGAATGAAACTGGCTTCAATACAAGGATTGGTGAACCAATAATAAGGAGGGACCGACTAGCCAGAACACCACCAAGAGCTAGAACCCACTCACTTCCTGATATGGAAGAGGCGGGAAAACGCAAGCGTGGAGGGGATGGAAGTACTGAAGACATCCAAGCCGAGAAATTAAGGAATCGAGATGAATTTAGAAGCATCTTAGAAAAAATGGGCCATTACATGAAGCAGCTCGATAAAACTGTTAAAGAGATGTACAAACCCAAAAAGGAGATTATTGACATCTCAGGAAAGCTTATCTTTCAATTAGAGAAATTACAGCGGAAAGAAACGAAGAACTGGCTAGAGGAGAATCTGAATGAAACTGAAGAGAAGAAGAACTATTAAATGAAGCAACTAACCTACGGAAACAGCTGAGACGTATGGAAGAGAGCCACAAGCTAGAAATGGAAAACCTCAAGACCTGCGAGGTACAGTGCGATAAATGCAAAGAGGTACAACGGGAACAGACCAGGAGGAAAATACTGAAATCTGATGAAAGCTATCAGACCTTCAAGCAAATCTCCGAAGAAGATTGGCGAGACGAGATCTTTCCCAGAATCCCGATACACAAGGGAAATATTTGGAAAATCCCAAGTGACCATGTGCTGGTTCTCCCCAGCAACAAAGACTTTTCCACGCCTTATAAAGCGATAGGAAGAGTCATAGACAGTCTTGGTGGTCTTAGACAACAGGGTAGGGCGAAGGGAGAAGTGGCCATGATGACGCACTCATTGGGCTTCCCCGACGAGAAGGGAAATATAACACATAAGTGTAGGACGATTTACTACCCGATCATCGCAGATAGTGGCACTGGCGCGACAGACGAAGACAAAAGTATCTTGGAGGCAATGAAAACACTCAGAACACTAATGACCCAACAAGGGAAGACTAAACTGGCTATTCCAGTAATTGAAGGAATTACCGGAATAATGGTGTGCAGGATACTAGAATTCCTGTTTGCAGACTCACCCATAGATATCACACTTGTGACAGAGAGAGACCAACCATCAAGAGCAAATCTAAAAGGCTCTGAACCAGCGGTAACACCAGCGGCTAAACCAAAGAGAGCAAGACAGGAGGCCCTACTCCTCAAGATGCCGGATGTGAGCTACGCAGATCTACTAAGGACAGTGCGACATACAGTGAATCCCAGCGAGATTGGGGTCGAAATAAAGGACTTGAAGAAGACTAAAAAGGGGAAACTTCTACTCACCGTAAAAGAAGGTACTGATAAGCTGAAAATTCTCAGAGAAAAAATACAGGAAACCCCACCAAAGATTTCTTCATCATTGCTGAATACAAAAAAAGTACTCCATCTCAAAGAACTAGACGAAGTGACAACCGTGGAGGAAGTCAAGGACGTCATTTTGAAGGCAATAACAGTGGAACCAGGGGAGGTAGAAGTGAAGGCTCTTCGACCTGCATCTGGGAATAAACAGAACGCCACAGTCATACTCAGTGAAATGAATGCCCAAAAACTAATTAGTCTTGGAAGAATCAGAATAGCTGGAAACAATGCAGAGTCCTAGAGCGGCAGCAAGAACTCAAATGTTATAGATGCTGGGAATACGGCCACACGAAAGCACAGTGTAGTGGGCCAAATAGAGAAAGCCTATGTCTTAAATGCACCCAACATGGGCACAAAGCAGCAGATTGCAAGAATAATTTCTTCTGCATCCATTGCCAGCAAGAGGGACACCAATCAGGGAACCCTAGGTGTCCAAGGAATAAGATAGGGTCGTAGACTGAGAAAATATCAACATCAAGGTACTTCAGATCAATACATTCAGAAGACGCCCTTGCCATGACCTAGCATTGGCTACGGCTAAAGAAATCAACGCTAGTGTGATACTCATGAGCGAACCAAATCGCAACGCCATCAAAAACAGAAAGGACTGGGCGTTCGACCCTGATGTCAATAGTGCGATTAAAGTAATGGACGACAATATTATAGTGGAAAGATACGGCACGGGACGTAGTTTTACATATATGGTGACGACTGACTACACACTATACAGTTGCTACGCGTCTCCAAATGAGGAACTAGAAGACCTGGATGGACTGTTATGGGAAATCAGTAGGCTAATACGGAAAAATAAGGAAAAGGCAATAATAGTTGGTGACTTCAATGCGAAGTCCCCCCAGTGGGGCTCGGATCGGACGGACAGGAGGGGTGAAATGATTACGGAATGGATAGCTGAAAATGACCTAATTGTGGTTAATGAAGGAAATCGACCTACTTTCCAAAGACAAGGCTATTCCTCAATCCTTGATCTGACTCTGGCTACTGCGGACATTAAAAATAGAATAATGTCCTGGGAAGTCATTGACAAAGAGACACTGAGCGACCACAATTACATAGTATTCGAAGTCAACGAGTGCCGTCCAATAACACATACCCCGAAAAAAAAGAACGGCTGGCAAACAAAAAAGCTGGATAAACAAAAACTGGACGAATTGATGAGACTGGACCAAGGAGGAAACGCCAATACTTCGGCGAAAGCTCTCTCGGAAATGCTAGTCCAGATCTGTGATCAAACTATGCAGAAGGCGCTTGTATACAAGAAATGCTAGAAGAAATAACCCGGATGAAAACCAACGCCTATGGGAGGATTATAAAGAAAGTAAGAAAATACTCCAAAATAGTATTAAAAACTCTAAACGGAGACACTGGAAACTTATCTGTGATAGAATAGACTGTGATATTTGGGGAGACGGATACAAAATTGTCATGAAAAGCCTTATTGGCTTCCCAACAAGATCAACTATGGCCATGCTAACCATGGAAGATGTGGTAGACCACCTATTCCCGGTGCACCAGCCTGTAACCTTTATCTGTGATAATACTGTGATATTTACAAATTTTAGCTTAGAAGAATTACGTGTTGCATGTTCCAAATTGAAAGCCAATAAGGCACCCGGCCCAGGAAATATCCCGCCAGAGATAATCAAAGCGTTGACAGAAAACCAGACGGACTATGTTTTAGCGGTATTCAATAATCTAGCGAGACAAGCGAAATTCCCAGTGGAGTGGAAGCGGGCAAAACTGCTACTGTTGAGGAAAGGAAACATGCCTCTAGACAATCCAGCTGCCCACAGGCCTATATGCCTATTGGACGTGGAGGGCAAACTGTTCGAGCACTTGGTACATATTCGACTGAAAGAGGAATTGGCGCGCACAGGAGGATTATCGCCAAGACAGTACGGGTTCACAGAAGGAAAGCAAACATCAGATGCTATAAATGAAGTGGTGGAACTCGCAAAACGCACGCAGAATGAATTCAGCCATGCGCATCGCAGAATATGTGCAGTAATAACGTTGGACATCAAGAACGCCTTTAACAGTGCCAGCTGGCAACTGATTTTGGACGAGCTCAGGAGAAGGGAATTAGATGAAAGCCTCATAAGCCTCATTGCGTCCTATTTGTCCGATAGGGAAATTATCCTAGAGGCGGAAAACACAATCAAAATCAGGAAAATCAACAGTGGAGTTCCTCAGGGATCAGTACTAGGTCCAACCCTGTGGAATATCCTATACGACGGACTCCTGAGGATGGAACTACCCCCTGGAGTTACACTGATAGGCTTCGCTGATGACATAGCGATGGTGGTGGTTGCAAAAGGGGAAGACATCCTGATGAACACAGCTAACATAGCGCTACAAAGTGTATCGAACTGGTTGGAAAACAAAAAGCTTAAATTGGCACCAGAAAAAACAGAAGCTGCCCTACTGACGACAAAGAGGAAAATGTCACCAATACAGTTCGAAGTAGAGGGTACAATCGTATCTCCAAAAAAGGCAATAAAATACCTGGGTGTTTGGTTAGATACGAAGCTCACATTTGCTGAACATGTAGAAAAAACCGTCAACAAAGTCGAGAAGACAGTATCGGCCTTGGCTGGGCTGATGCCAAATATCGGAGGACCCCGATCATCCAAGAGAAGAATCCTCCTAAGCGTTGCCCACTCGCAGATTTTGTATGCAGCTCCCGTATGGCATACAGTGATCGACAACCAGAAACTAGTGACGAAACTCACACGGGTACAGAGAAAAATGGCAATCAGAATATGCTCCGCCTATAGGACGGTCTCAGCAGAAGGAGCTGGGGCGCTAGCGGGTGTACCGCCGATAGAACTTTTGATTCAAGAGAGAAAAGAGAGATACAGCGGTTTGGATCGGGCCACAGCGGCAGCTAATGTCATGTCGAAATGGCAAAACAAATGGAATCATGGGAAATTCGGAAGATGGACACATCATCTTATTCCGAATATACAGGAATGGGTAAAAAGACCATACGGAGAGGTCGACTATTTCCTGTCGCAGGCCATTACGGGGCATGGGTGCTTTAGGAAATATTTATTCGATCGTAGAAGAGCGGAATCGGAAGAATGCCCATACTGCAGGGCGCAAGACAACGCTGAGCACACCCTCTTCTTATGTCCTAGGTGGAATAGAATCAGACAAGAGTATCTACAAGCAACAGGAACTACGTTCACTGCCGCGAACATTATGAGAAATCTCAGGACCAGTGAGGAAAAATGGAAAATAACACACAAGGCAATAAGGGAAATCATCGAAACGAAAGAGAGGGACGACAGAGATAGCTAACTATTCGACGACCTCCTTCACCGAAGTAATGCGCAAGCGGTTCCAGTGATGGAGGTGAGGGGGGAGGAGAGGTTTTAGTCGGTAAGAATCCGGCACTCCGGAAAGACCGGGGTCTTATGCAAGATTTCCTCTCCTCCGGCGAAAAAAAAAAAAAAAAAAAAAAAAAGATAGATAGATAGATAGATAGATAGATAGATAGATAGATAGATAGATAGATAGATAGATAGATAGATAGATAGATAGATAGATAGATAGATAGATAGATAGATAGATAGATAGATAGATAGATAGATAGATAGATAGATAGATAGATAGATAGATAGATAGATAGATAGATAGATAGATAGATAGATAGATAGATAGATAGATAGATAGATAGATAGATGGATGGATAGATAGATAGATAGATAGATAGATAGATAGATAGATAGATAGATAGATAGATAGATAGATAGATAGATAGATAGATAGATAGATAGATAGATAGATAGATAGATAGATAGATAGATAGATAGATAGATAGATAGATATATAGTTAGATAGATAGATATTTATTAACTACGTTATATAAAAACATTACATTTGTAGCAGGTCATGGGTACATTTCGTGTATATACAGGGTGTTCCGGTGATCATGTTACAAACTTCTAGGGTAGATAAAACACACGAAAATAAGAAAAAAAGTTCATGTGAACATGGGTCCGGAAACGCTTCTTCAGAGAGCTAGGGCCCTTCGAAGATGACCTTCAAAAACTACTTTTCGTTTTATAGTTTCGGTACTACTGCAGTTATCGCAACCAATTTTGGGACATGAAATCTAGTTCATAGGTTCATCAATTTGAGCCTTCTGGATTTTGTCACCTTTAACCAGGGGCGTACAAACCAGGGGGTATTTGGGCAAATTTGACCCTACTCCTCTCAGGCTTCAACTTCTTACCATTTTTATATCTGATTATGATTCTTCAATGCCTTTTACATAAAAAAGGTACTCTTGTAAAAATCGCTATCTGTCACCGTTTCCTCCGAAAATGGCTAAATCCAATCAATAATAAATTATTGGTCTTAAACCAATTATTACGTTGAAATATGAAAATGAGGTTCAGTACAGATAGTTGTCAAAAATCTGTCAATAAAATATTGTGTCCCCAGTGAATCATTATACTTTCGCCAAATATGCCGATATGCTATTAATTTATGGCGAAGTTCATTGCAATGGAAGAGCCGCTTCAAGATTGTATCAGGAGCGGTTACCTTGGAGGCGTGTACCTGCTCACACGCTTTTCGAGAGGTAAGAAATAAAAGCCTAAGAGGAGTAGGGTCAAATTAACCCAAATACGCCCCTGGTTTGTACGCCCCTGGTTAAAGGTGACAAAATCCGGAAGGCTCAAATTGATGAACCTACGAACTAGAGTTCATGTCCCAAAATTGGTTGCGATAGCTACAGTAGTACCGAAGCTATGAAACGAAAAGTAGTTTTTGAAGGTCATCTTCGAAGAGCCATGTTCACATGAACTTTTCTTCTTATTTTCGTGTGTTTCATCTACCCTAGAAGTTCGTAACATGATCACCGGAACACCCTGTATATATAAATAAAACACGTATCACTAAATGAGACAAAAATTACATACGAATTAAAACAATAAAAATATAAGTAGGTAGGTATATAGCATTTGTCAAAATGGGTAACATACCAGTTATCACAAGTCAAATTACGGTTCTTTCCTCCTACATGGTCTAGAAGTCTTACTACAATATCATATGGGGAGTTAGATACCTTGTGAGGTCCATCTGCTTGCTGTCCACAATATATTTCTAAATTAGAAGTATAATACGTCTTGGCGTCACATAGTGCAAACAGTTTCGATCCATACTTAGCTGGTTTACCGGGTATGTATTGTATGAAACTGCAGCGTCCCCGAAATGGCACTAGCATTTCATCAGTAGTCAAAAACTCTCTACGACAATAGTTTTTTTTACAGTTGCTTACGAACTCAGTGAACATCTCCCGAACGGCTGCCATTTCATCCGATATTCTTCTTTCATCTCTAGTTTCTTTATCATCAAATCTTATTTTAGACAAAATAAAAAGAAAATG